>CM061558.1:17297500-17894000 GCA_030864225.1 Capsicum baccatum var. pendulum
GCCTATAAGGGGTGTGTGGTATTTGTTGGTGTCAAGAAGACCTTGGTGAATCTATTTGAGTTGGGTGTGGTGAATTTTGAAGTCATTATGGGGATGGATTGGTTGCATTCTTGTTATGCTTCCTTGGATTATCAGTCTTGTAGGGTTATCTTTAAGTTCCCTGGGGAATCAGTTATAGAATGGGAGACTTGTTCTTTAGATCCTAGGGGGAGATTTATTTCTTATCTTAGAGATTGGAGGTTAATCTCTAAAGGTTGTCTTTATCACTTGGTCTAAGTTAAAGATTCTAACTCAGAAGGTCCTTCTTTCCAGTCAGTTCCAGTGGTTAATGAGTTTCCAGAGGTCTTTCCAGATGATCTTCCTAGTGTTCCTCTGGATAGGGAATTTGAGTTTGGTATTGATCTACTTCCGAGCACTCATCTAATTTCTATATCTCCATATAGAATGGCTCCGTATAAGTTGAGTAAACTCAAGGATTAACTTAAGAATCTTCTAGATAAAGGGTTTATTCATCCTAGTGTATATCAGTCGGGTGTACCGATGTTGTTTGTGCTCAGGAAGGATGGTACCCTTTGGATGTACATTGACTATAGGTAGTTAAATAAGGTGGCAATCAAGAACAAGTATTCTCTTCCAAGGATAGATAATCTGTTTGACTAGTGGCAAGGTGCCAAGTTCTTATCTAAGAAATATCTTCGGTCTGGGTGCCATTAACTAAAGCTTAGGGAGGTGGATATCCCTAAGACATCTTTTGGTACTCGATATAGGCCCTTTGAGTTTTTAGTAATGTCATTTGGGTTGACTAATGCTCCAATAACATTTATAGATCTGATGAACATTGTTTTTTGTTAGTACTTGGATCTTTTTATTATTGTGTTAATTGATAACATTTTGGATTATTCAAAGAATAAGGTGGATCATGCTAATCACCTTCGTGTAGTGTTGCAGACCTTACAGGAACAACAATTGTATGTCAGGTTCTCCAAGTGTGATTTTTGGTGGAACACTAACTTTCTTGGGCCATATTATTTCTAGTGAAGGGATCATGGTTGATTTGTAAAAGGTTGTTGTGGTAAAGAGGTTGCCTAAACCTATGACTCTATTCAGTATTCGAAGCTTTTTGGGTTTAGCCGGGTATTATATGAGGTTTGTGAAAAGCTTTTCATCAATAGATGATCCTTTGACTAAGTTGTCTCAGAAGAAGGTCAAGTTTTCTTAGTTGGATTCTTGTGAAGGGAGTTTCAAAAAGTTGAAGGATAAAAAAACTTTGGCTCTAATACTAACTTTTTGGATGGAAATGATAGGTTCATGGTTAATTGTGATGCATCTTTAGTAGGGCTTGGTTATGTATTGATGCGGCATGGGAAGTGAATGCTTCCAGGCAGTTGAAAGTGAATGGCAGGAATTATCCTACTCATGATTTGGAGCTATTGGCGATTGTGTTTGCTTTGAAAATATGGCGGCATTATTTGTGTGGCGTGCATGTGGATATCTTTTCTAATCATAAGCGTCTACAGTATGTGTTCACTCAGAAGGAGCTTAATCTTACACAGATAAGATGGCTTGAACTTCTCAAAGACTATGATATCAGTCTTCACTATCACCCAGGTAAGGATAACATGGTTGATGATGCTCTTAGCAACTTACCCATGGGGATTTTGGCTCATGTGGATGAAGGAAAGTATAAATTGGTGAAGGATATTCACCGCTTAGCTAATCTTGGAGTTCGCCTCTTAGTCTTCCAGGATGGTGGTGTGATGGTACAAGAAGTGGGTTAATTGTCTCTTGGAGCAGAGAAGAAGCAAATGCTAGATCCTATCTTAATAAAAATCAAGAGTGACGTTGGTAGGCAAAAGATAATGGTGTTTGAGATTAGTGGTGACGGTACTTTACGGTACCAAGGGAGGTTGTGTCTTTGTGATATTGTCGGGTTGCAACAAAGGATTTATGCTGAGGAGCCTGAGTCGCGCTATATTATTCATCTTGGATCGACTAAGATGTATCATGATCTTAAGAAGATATATTGGTAGAATGGCATAAAGTGGGATGTGGTTGATTTTACGGCCAAGTGCATGGTGTGTCAATAGTTAAGGTTGAGCACATGAGGCTAGGAGGGTTATATCAAGAAATTGATTTGACCGAATAGAAATAGGAAGTGATTAATAGGGACTTAATTACTAGTCTTCCTCAGTCTCTGAATTAATATGATTCAATTTGGATCATCGTGGATAGGGTTACTAAGTTTGTGCACTTTTTGCCAGTGTAGACTACCATTTCTGTGGAGGATTTTATGAAACTGTATCTTCAGGAGATTGTGAAGATGTATGTGGTTCCTATTTTGATTATTTCTAATTGTGGTACACAATTTCCATCTCATTTCTAGCAATCTTTTTAGAAAGGGTTGGGGAGTAAGGTTAGTATGAGTACTACTTTCCACCCGTAGATGGATAGGCAAGCGGAGAGAACTATTTAGACATTGAAGGATATGCTTTAGGCTTGTGTGATTGATTATGGTGGCAATTGGGTTGAGCATCTACCTTTGGTGGAGTTTGCTTACAACAATAGCTATCATTCTAGAATTGGTATGGTCCCTTTTTAAGCATTGTATAGTAGAAGGTATAAATCTCCTATTGGTTGTTAGAGCTTGGTTAGGCAGATTTGTTTGGTCCCAAATTGGCTTACCAGTTTATGGAGAAGGTGAAGATGATTCGGGAGAGGCTTAAGGCTGCCCAAAGTCGCCAAAAGTCATATGTAGATGTTAGGTGTAGAGACTTGACTTTGAGGTTGGGGATAAGGTGAGTAGTGCGGTTTGGTAAGAAGGGGAAGCTTAGTCCCTGGTATGTTGGTCCTTATAAGGTTTTGCTGAGAATTGGTAATGTAGCTTATGAAATGGAGTGGCCTTCTAGCTTGAGCTTGGTTCATCCGGTCTTCCATGTTTCCATGTTGAGGAAGTGCATTGGTGATCCTTCTTCGGTTGTTCCTTTAGAAGGACTGGGTATCATGAATTCACCATCCAATGAGGAATATCGGTTAAAATCTTTGATAGGTAGGTTTGTTGGTTGCGGACTAAGGATATGGCTTCGGTTAAGGTTCCTTGGCAGAACCATAAGGTGGAAGAAGCTACATAGGACACGAAGGAGGACATGAAGTGCAAATATTCACATTTGTTTTCTACTCTTGGGATTCGTCGAAAGGTATGTGTCGTCAACACACCTTTATTATCAAAGTTTGTTAAAGGAAAGATTGTTATCTTTTCCTCTTAGTTTTCAAACTTTGTTAAAGATTACGAATATATTTGATAATGCAAATGACTCTTGTGTATGGTTACCCCTACCTTGTCCATTATTCAGGGATGAATATTCCTAGTGAGGGAGGCTAAAATACCTTGGTTTCTGGACCATAGAAAATTTCTTAGAATTCTATTCTCTGGACCCAGTATGACTCAAGTGGATGATCTGTATATTGGGGTACAGATGGTATTGTCCAATCGTATGCTAACCATTGATGGTTAGTAGGATGGATTTTGGTTATTAGAATAGGTACAACTTAGGGGTATGATTCGTATTGGTGGTTACGGGTCATTTGGTTCCATAACTTAATCTTAGACTTGGTTACTTAGGTTAGATCTGAGTATGAGTGGCTCACTATGAGCCATAAGATAGGGTACGAGTCATACCATGGACTCATACGGTAGACAGTGTCTAAATTTTCCTTGGGATTAAATCTGCTAAGGGTATGGATAAATGGTATGGATCGTATGCTTTAGATATGAATTATTGGATGAGTTATATGCTGGAAAGTGTTTAATCTAATGGTTGATGCTAGGGTACTAGTGGAGGGTACCACTCATATCGAAGGGTATGACTCATACGGGACATCATACCCCTGTGATCGAATTTTGATGCAACTTAAGTGGTGGTATTCTGGACATTTTCCCACTTATACTAATAAGGTCCCATGACTTCTAACCTACTTGAAAGGTTATTTACCCAATTATTCCATTCATTAACACTTAGAAACTCTTCTAAACTCTCTATAATTCTCTTAAAAGATTTTGGACAAGGGAAGCTAGGGTTTCAACAAGAGGATTGATTTAGGGATTGTCTTTTGATTTATTTCATAATTATCCTGGTTTAAGGTATGTTCTCTTCCCGCAATGTTAATTTTATCTAATGGCATGGTTTTATAAATGTTTTCACGATTTCATTGGTTGCATGATTTTGGTTTTCAAATATGAATTGGTGGTTTTGATATTAAATGGTTGGTTATGAATTCCCATGGTTTTATTTATGCTTTTATATGCATTAATAGTGGTTTTGGATAATTGGATTGCATGGGAATGGTTTAATGGTAATTGGAATTGGTTTTGGTTATATTATGCCCCCAATGTATTTGACAAAATGCTTATAAAGATATGTCTATTGCATTGACTACTTTTAATGGAACTCTTGCTTATTTTAAAACTTGGTAAAGGAATTATGCATGATTTAAATGGCTTGGAAAGGTAAATGGCTAATGATTAAACTTTTGGGGCACATGGAATCCCCCCAAGTGGTTTAATATGGTAAATAGAAGGGCACTTGATAGTCTCCTTACACCTATAAATGGTTGGCTATGGTAAATGGATTAGTTGGTTCCTTAGTAATGGTTTTAATTTGGAAATAATGGTGGGATGTGTAGAAAAACTATTGAAGGTGGAGGTCCCGGGGGGACAAAAACTGGATACTCATATTTGTTGATATGAGGTTGGTCTTAGTGACCATGTGCATGATGTCACACTATATTTTGAGGGATGTACTAGTCATCCCTGGTTTTATTCCCTGGTCGTGTGGCTTCATGCACTGGGGACCTTTCAGCAGGGGGAGTTGAACCCATATAGACCATGGGTGGTTTAAGACAGCAAAGCTACACAACCCAGGTAAAGGTTTTAGAGGCATGCTAAACCCAGTCCTCTTTTTTAGCATGGTTATATAAATATATATATATATATATATATATATGTATGTATGGTTGTGTGCATATGGATGGTTTTATTTGGATTTATAAATGGAACTATTTTACCCTTATCCTGAGATCATGCTAGCATTCACCCACTAACCCATCTACTGGCGGTTATATATGCACGCTATGCAGGAACTGGCCATTCTACTTCTCCTACATAGTGATTGACTTGGGGATCAGTATTTGTACTGAAGTTGTGATCTTCTATTCTTTTTGAAGGCTCCATTTCATGTTTTGGATATATTTAGATACTTTGATTTTATTTTGGATATTGGTTTTGTCCATGGTTGGGAGCATGTCCGAACAAATTTTATTACTCTTTAGGTTAGAGGCTTTGTTGTAATATTGTGGTATTGAGGCTGGCATCATTGGACATAATTTTTTATTGTTCTATCATTTTTCATTTTGGAATTAAAAATACAATGTTTTGGAACATCTTTGGTTATGGCCTAGATTATGGTCCTTGTTTCGATATCGATTTGGTATGGTTGGATTGTTGGTATGGGATAGTTGGACTCGGTTGGGTCAGTCACGATTGTGATCTTATCCTAGTGTCTTCATGTTAGCTATTACATTATCTTGTTACACACTCAAAATTTATCCAACTCAGGGCATGCAACTTAAGGTTGGGTTAGGTAATGGGGGTGGTTTTCGATCCCAATTAGACTTGGGATGCCCATTACGATAAGGCCCCCTATTGGGTTATGTCACATTCACCCACTAACCTATTTTTGAACATTGTATCCCCACGTAATGTAGGAACTGACCATTCTACTTCTTTTGGTCTGTGTTTGGATTTGGGATCATCTTGCATTGGATTGAAGTTACGAGATTTCATATTTTGGAAGGTTCCATTTCATAACATGGATGTCCTTACATACTTTGGTCATTTTATAGACTATGGTTTGGGCTATGGTCGGTGACATGTCTCGATCAAATATTGTTTTATTTTTGGTTAGAGTCTTTGTGGGACTACTATGGGTTATTATGGGCGGTGTCGGCAGTGGTGTCAGTCGTGGCATTGATATTGTTATTAGGGCTAACATCGGTAGACTATATTTGATTTATGATTATTCTATTTTGTTTTGGATTATATATATAAACATATTGGGTAATTGTCTTGCTTTGGTTAGTTATTGGATGGATTGACTTGATTAGGTTGGTTGAGGAAATAAACCTATCCCAAAGTCAGTATATCTACAAATATGTTATCTTGCCATATGTTCAGAATTCATCTAACTCAAGGTATGTTTTTGGAGGATAGGTTGGGTATCGGGGTTGGCCCTTGATCCTAGTTAGACTTGGGATGCCCATCATGACAAGACCTCAATTTGGGTCGTGTCAAGTTTGTATTAAAGCTTTAGATTATCATGGTCAATAGGGAGTCCACAAAGCCCTATCGAGTAGAGTCTCTTTTAAGAGTGTGTAGCGCGCCACACACATAAGAAAGAGTCTACAAGGCATTTAGGAATGTTACTCTTTCTTGTATTCTATTTTCAAGCTTGGATTCTAAGTCTTGGATTTTTTTCTAATCCATATTTGTTTGAGTTTTAAATCATACCTCGACGATTTGATACGCAAGGAAACTTCCTTGTCCCAACTGGGGACGATATTGATTGGACATGCTTTATGCATAGGATCCATACTCAGTCTAGGGGTCCAGTCCCTAATTTTCATAGAGTTCCACTAGCTTTGTCTATTCCTTCTCAGGCCAATATGATAAATGTAGAGTTTCCTTAGACAATTCATGTGATTTCTCAGTTAGTAGCTTCTCAGACTGAGCATGGTGCTTCTGGTATTCCATATTCTGAGGCCACAAAGGTTGGATAGTTCATGAGGATGAGCCCTTTAACCTTTATTAAATTTATGGTGGAGGAGGATTCTCAGGGTTTTCTAGACGAGATGGAAAAGATATATGCATGCCACAAATATGGAAGAGATGGAGTTTGCTGCCTATCAGCTGAAGGAAATGGCATACCAATGGTATTAGGAATGGGATAGGGCAAGGGGTGAGGTTAATGAATCATCCCCGTGGAAGACTTTCTCTAATGTATTTCTTGACCGCTTCTTTCCTCCGTAGTTAAGGGAAGCAAAGTGGAGAAATATGTTAATCTGAAACAAGGAAAGATTTCGGTCAAAAATTATTTCTTAAAGTTTCACCTGTTGTCTCAGTATGCTCCAGAGATGGTGTCTAATATGAGGTCCCGAATGAGAAAGTTCACTTCGAGACTGTCTCGTGAGTTGTTCCTTGAAAGCAAGATTGAATTGCTGATCAAGGACATGGATATCTCTAGGTTGGTTGTTCATATACAATAGGTTGCGGTGGTTAAGAAGTGGCTTAAACCTATGAATCCAACTGATATTCAGAGCTTCTTGATTTTTCTGGCTACTATAAGAGATTTTTAAAGAGTTTCTCGGTGATAGCTGCCACGTTGACTAAATTGACTCAGAAGAGGGTTAAGTTCTTGTAGTCTGATGCATGTGAGGGTAGTCTCAAGAAGCTGAAGAATAAGATAACTTTGACACGGGCTTTGACCTTTCTCGAAGGCATTGATAGGTTTGTGGTTTACTGTGAAGCATCCCATGTAGGACTTGGTTATTTTTGTATGCATCATGGTAAGGTAATAGCCGATGTTTTGAGGTAGTTGAAGGTGTATTAGAGGAATTATCCTACTCATGATTTGGAGCTATTAGCAGTGGTGTTTGCATTGAAAATCTAACTGCACTATTTGTATGGGTTACATGCGGATATCTTCTTGGATCATAAGAGTCTACAGTATATGTTAACTTAGAAATAGCTTAACTTAAGGAAAAAGAGATGGCTTGAGATTCCTAAGGACTATGACATGAGTCTTCACTACCATCCAGGTAAAGCTAATATAGTTGCTAATGCTCTTTGCAGGTTATCGATAGGGAGTAGTGCTCATGTGTATAAAGAGAAATAGGAGTTGGTGAAAGATATTCACCATTTGGTAAAACCTTAGAGTTCGCCTCTTGGACACTGAGGATGGTGGTATGTTTGTTCAAGAGGTGGCGCAGTCATCTATTGGTGCTAAAATCAAGGAGAAGCAGATGTTTAATCCTATTTTGATAAAAATCAAGGGTGATGTAGGTGGTCAAAAGGTGATGGTATTTGAGATTAGTAGTTATGGTACCTTGCAGTACCAAGGTTATGTATTCCTGATATCGATAGGTTGTGACAAAGGATATTGACTGAGGCGTATAAATTGCACTATGTTGTTTATCTCGATTTGACGAAAATGTATCATGATCTCAAGGAGTTGTATTAGTGGAATGGTATGAAGAGGGATGTGGCTGATTTTATGGCCAAATGTATAGTGTGTCAACAAGTAAAAGTTGAGCAGATGAGGCCTGGAGCCTTGTATTAAGAAATTGAATTTCCTGAATGGAAGTGTGAAGTAATCAACATGGATTTCATTACAGGTCCCCCGCGGTCTTAGAAAAAACTTGATTTGGTTTGGGTTATCGTGGATATTGACAAAGCCAGCTCACTATTTGCCAATAAGGACTAACTTTTTAACTACAAATTATGCGATGTTGTATCCTTATGAGATTTTAAAGCTTCATGGGGTACCTATTTTTATTATCTCTAATCGTGGCACACAGTTTATATCTCACTTTTGGAGGTTATTTCAGAAAGGGTTGGGGACTAAGGTGATCTAAGTACTACTTTCCATCCGCAGTCGGATGGGCAAGCAGAAAAGACTATTCAGATGTTGGAGGATATGCTTCGTACATATGTGATTGACTATGATGGTAATTTTGTTGAGCATATACCTCTTATAGAGCTTGCTTACATTAATAGTTACCATTCTTGCATTGGGATGGGCCTTTTTGAGGTGTTGTATAGTAGGAGGTTTAGATCTCTTATTGGGTGGTTCGAGCTTGGTGAGGAAAATATGTTTGGCCCAAACTTTGTTTACCATGCCATGAAGAAGGTAAAGGTGATTTGGGATTGACTTAAGGCTGCCCAAAGTCTGCAAAAGTCTTATGCGAATGTAAGGCGTAGGGACTTAGATTTGGGGTTGGAGATCGGGTGTTCCTAAATGTGTCTCCCATGAAGAGAGTAATGTGGTTTGGAAAGAAGGGGAAGCTTAATCCCTAGTATGTGGGTCCTTACTTGGTTTTTTAAAGGGTTGGTAAGGTTGCATATGAATTGAAGTTGCCTTCTAGTTTGAACTCCATCCATCCGGTATTCTATGTCCTTATGTTGAGAAGGTGTATGGGTGATCCTTTATCTATTGTTTCTTTGGAAGGATTAGGTATCTTAGATTCTCTATCTTATGAAGAGATCTCGGTTAAGATCTTAGATCGGCAGGTTTGTCAGTTGTGAACCAAGGATGTGGCCTTGGTTAAAGTTCAATGGAAGAAACACAAGGTGGAAGAGGATACTTGGGAAGCGGAAGAGCATATGAAGTCCAAATATCCATTCCTGTTTTCTACTCTCAAGATTTGTGCAGAAGATATGCGTTCTTTATCATACTTTTCTTTTCAAACTTTATTAAACAAAAGATTGATTTCCTTGCATCTTTGTTATCTAACTTAGTTAAAGGTTAGAGTCAAAGTGTTGGGGTATAAATCAATCTTGTACTGCCTTGTTCAATCATTCGATGATGAATGATCCAAGTGGGGGACAATTGAAACACCCCGGGTTTTTATCCTTAGAAATTTCCTGAGTTTTTGGCTTTTGGACATTATACGATTAGGGGGGAGTATTTGTATGATAGGATACGATTGGTGGGCCTTGGTCGTATGTTAAGCAGTATAGGCTAATTGTTAGTTCCAACTAAAGGCATGTTTTATGTATATATTTCATGGCATAACTGTGGTATGGTTTTGGGTTTTGTATATATGTTGGGGATTATGGTTATAAATGGTTTGGTTATGGTTTTCCCATGTTTTAATTATGGTTTTCATGTTTTAATGGTGGTTTGAACATGTGGTTGCAGGGGAAAGGTTAATTGGTACTTGGCTTTGGTTTGAAAACTATATGCCCTCAACATGTTTGACAAAATGCCTATGAAAATGTTTTTACTATATTATTGAACTTTCATTGGAAACATTTCATGGTATAAAGTGGCAATGGAACCCTAACTGGTTTGGATGCTATTTAATGATTAAATGGTAAGGTCATTGTAGTCATGGTTATGGATTAATTGAATACCCTTGTGGGTTACATAGGAATCCCCCAAGCAAACTTAATTGTGATCGTCCTGTAGGGTACATAGGAATCCCCCAAGCAACTTAATAATGCAACCTATAGGTACATGGGAATTCCATCTTTAAAGAGGATGGCTAAGGAAAGTGGTTGCATGATATGGTCTATATGAAGATACCACTACCTATAGCCTTAGTTATTAGCAAATGGAATTAGTGGTTTGGTTGTGTGCTAATGGTTTAAATTGGGCAATAATGGTGGGGTGGAATAGCTAACTGTGAAGGTGTGAATCCAATGGACGGACACTGGAAATCCATGTTTGCCGACATGAGGATTGGTCATGCGACCATATATATAATACTTATGGGGTACATACGAATCCACAAAGTTACACTTATATATATGTATCATGGAGAGCGAAAGGTACATGGGAATCCTTTAGCCTTATGGTATCTCTAGTTCGTGCGGCTACACGCATTGAGGCCTGGAACCATATAGCCCATGGGTGGTTCTAGGACTATTAAGCTACACATACATAGGTTAATGCTTTAAGACATTCTAAACCCGGTTCCCTCTCCCAACATGGATATGTATATGTATGGTTGTCTAGGCATATGGTTGTTTACTTGGTTTGAAAGGTTAGGATTATTTTATCCTTATCCTTAGTGCATGCAAGCATTGACCTGCTAACCCATCTTCGGGCGTTGTATCCCCATGCGATGCAGTAACTAACCATTCTACTCCTCCTGCTCAGTGATCATATTTGGGATCAGCTTGTATTGGATTAAAGTGGTGAGCTACCATATTCGGGAAAGCTCTATTTCATTCCATGGATGTCTTTACTTTAGTAATTTTATAGACTATGGTTTTGGCAATGGCCGGGGGCATGTACTGACCAGATATTATTTTATTTTTGGCTAGAGGCTTTGTAGAACTATTATGGGTTGGTATGGGTGGTGTCTGCAGTGATGTCTGCCTTAGCATAGTATTTATATTGAGGCTGACATTAGTGGACTATATTTGATTTATGATTGCACCATTTTGTTTTGGATTATATATAATCATATTGGGTTATTGTCTTAGTTTGGTTGGATATTGGACGGATTGACTTGGTTGGGTTTGTTGAGGAAATAGACCTATCCCAAAGTCAACATATCTACAAATGTACTATCTTGTTATGTAACAACCCGAAATCGCCTCCGGTGCGTCACACGATGCTTAAGGCTACAAGTAGCCCCAAGCTAACTCTTTGAGCCTGCTTCTACTAATAATACTAATTTCAAGATGAAATAATTCAAATACTAGCATATTCATATCATATGAAGGGAGATACGGAGAAAATACTCGGTCCAAAAGACCACAATACTGGAATTCTCAACACAATCACAATTGGATAACTAGTCTGACAAATCTTCTACTAATCCATAAACTAGAGAGACGTTGGGATAGGTCCCCAACTGACTCGAAATGAACTGAAAGTAATAACATAGTCTCTCAAATATAGAAGTGTCTGAAGATAGTTCCTCGAACCATGAGGACTCACCACTATAGAAATATAGACAGAGGTACCCGAAAGTCACTGATGAGGCTGGGATTGAGAATCTTAACCTACACTATAAGACAATATAGCACATAGACGTATATGTGGATCAGCACTTGAGAATGTACTAAGTATGTGGGGGTGCATACATTTATATAAAACATCAACACTCTTTAATCAGAACATGCATGCAATAAGTGATGACTCACATGGCTTGAATAAAGATAAAATGTAAAGATCATGAATCATGTAGAATGGGGCATGCAACACAAATGAGTCATCATAGTTTAAAGTTAAAATCGGTAATCTTCTCTTATTCTCATTACCCATAGGCTAAAGAAAACTTTAAACAATACTTTTAACTCATTCATATGTCTCATGGAGAGTAAAACTTCTTTAATGCTCAAGAACTCATAACTCTTTTGAACTCAAGTACTTGAAATTCAGAATCATATAACTTTGAAACATACTTGAAGGCATTTCATTCACTTTAGGGAAAATACTCAAGTGACTAAGTGACCTACAAAGTCACCAAAATTAACTACATTCAAAACAAAAAAATCACCTTTAAAGTACCAACATTTAGATAATTTCAAGTGACTAAGTCATCACCCAAGTGACCAAAACTTAATTACATTCAAAACAAAAAAATTCACCTTTAAAGTACCTACACTTGGTAAATTTCAAGTAACTAAGTGACCTACCAAGTCACCAAACTTAACTACATTCAAAATAAAAAATTCAGCTTATTTTCTCATATTCTTAGCTTAAAATAACCATAAAAAACCCACCAAAAAACTAAAAACTATAATGAAGTAACAAGAAAAGTAAACCCTAATTTACTTGCAAGAACATGAAACATAGACTTGTTAGATAAAGAAAGTATCTTTACGTTCAAACAAAACTAATCAAGAACACCCAGTTAAGCAAATCCACAAAATAAAGATAAAACAAGTATCTTTACATTAAAACTAAACTAAACAACAAAAATCAAGAATATCCAAATAAGCAAACAGTCCACAAAATGCAGATAAAGCAAGGATATATATGTATCGACAGAGAGATCTTTACATTCAAATTAAACTAAACAAAAAATAAAATAATAACACCCAATTAAGCAAGTAATCCACATATCTTTATATTCAAATTAAAGAAAACAATAAAAATCACGAATGCCCAATAAATCAAACAATCCTCAAAATGAAAAGAAAGCAAAAGTAAACAACAAAAATCAAGAACACCTAAGTATCAAAATTATGATGGAAATGGAAATTGATAAAATGGGTTGTAACACCCCGAATCTGGTACCCGGAATGCTACACGGTGCTCATGACCCCAAAGGACCACAAGCTAACCCATGACTGATATCAGGATGCTACATGGTGCTCATGACCCCAAAGGACCACAAGCTAACCCATGACTGATATCTGTACTTGAACACTGCCTATTATACTATATAAATATGGAAATAAAGGCTATAAGGTTGTAAGGTTCAAAACTATAATATAACTGATAAAACATAAAAAATGGATGAGGTATGAAATAACCAAAATAGTTGAAATAAATTGTCTGAACATACTGTAGTCTGAAAAGCCTCTAACTGACTGTATTGTCTGAACAATGAATTAATGGTACATGTACCCAACTAACTCCAACTACTGAAATAAATTAATTAATGAGATAATAAAGTAATGGTCATGTCCTCGAAGGATGAGAACTCACTCCTAACTCTGACTACTGAGATTGGAATGCTACTGGTACTCTAGATCTCGTGCTTCTGAACCTATGGTATAAAACACCATAGCGCAAATACGTCAGTACGTTTGAATGTACTGGTATGCATGTCAGGTAGGATGAATGCAAGGGTTCACATGCATGAACTATACTAACTGACTAAATAACATGAATGTGAGAATACATGCATGAATCCATAGTAACTATAACTAAGTTCGTGATAACATGATTACTGAGTCTGAGTACTAATAACATGATATAATGATAATTGTATAACTGAAATAACTACTATTGAGTGACTATATCTGACAGTCTAGTTTCTGATGGAACTTGTTGAGTTCCGTACTATTTTGAGTTGACTGTATCTGACAGTCTTGAATTTTGTAGAACTATTTGAGTTCTATTACTGAGACTGAATGACTGTATCTGACAGTCCTGATTTTGTACTAAAACTATGGAAAGTAGTCATCCAACCGACATGCCCCTAATACGCCATTATGTTTGAGTTAGGGTCCAATCTGTAACATAATGGGAAGGGTGTCAATACTGCGCCACTGGTAAGGACAATTTGTGAGTAACCCTCATATAATAGGTAACTCTAGTAAGAATAGTGGGAACCCTTATATAATAACAGGTTAAGCCATCTCATCTGCCCTCATATAATATGCTATGATGTCTCAACCTACGCTGGCTACGAGTGCTGGAACGCAAGGATTGCTTCTAAGAATCACACCCTTATATAACAGGTGGGTTCCCATCCTTGGGTTCTCTCGGTGCTAATTTCTACTCCCATCTGGATAGACAATGAACATGATTAACTGAATTGACTGGACTGAGTTAACTAAGTTTCGTTGACTAACTAAATACTATTGAGATTACTGAATTTCTGAGATTTCTGAGATTACTGAGTTTTCCTGAGTCACATGACTGACTGAATTTCTATGAACATGGATCGGCAGAAAGTATCTTCAAAACATGACACTGGCTCTAGGCACACAGCTAATTGTCGGGTATAAGTACTCCTAAAACTCAATAGCATGAAACTGACAAAGCATGACTTTCGTGAATACATGACCAACATCGACAATCCATAATATAATAAGATGGGGATTTCATGAAGTACAAATGATAAAGCACCACAATGGCTACACATATATCCATATACTAAGACATTTCATCAAACACTTAACATGCATAAACTTGTACATGAATGGGGAGTTCATATTATTATACTAGTATGACACTTTTCTTTCACATAGGCATTTAATCAAACACATGGCAAGCATGCTTTGGTTATACAATCATCAACACATCTAATAATCATGGATACATCCATCAATGTGTAAATTTAAGGGTTTATCATGATTATTATGCAAATCATCACATCTTAGGGTCAATCGTTGGAATATGTAATTTCAAACATGAATCAAAATTCCACAACATTATGAACATGAATTTCAATTCAATTTAAATCATGAACATTTGTAAATACACAAATCTTAGATTTTGAAAAGAGATTCTTGAGCTTCATGGGTGAAAAGGACCCATGAATCAACACATGACATAACTGGTTTGTGAGTTTCTTGAAGAATGATTTGGATCTTGTTCTTGGAAATTATCTTTGAGAGAAAAATCCTAATTTGATGTTGTACATAGATAATAAACTTATGAGCCTTGATTTGATATAATTAGAGGTTAAAACGGGTGGAAAAATATTTAAATATCCTTTTAAAAATGACTTTAGAATAATTGAATAACTATGCGACGGTGGGTGCGACTGTCCGTTGCTGGATTGACGGTCCGTCGGTCCTAACCGTTGCACCTGGGTAGAATAGGGATTCACTGTCGCTGCTACGACGACTTGGGAGACGATCTATCTATCTAAGCCATTTTTCTTAGGTAGAATGTGGTCTCACTGCCCCTACTGCGACGGTTTGGGCGATAGTCCATTGGCCTTTATCGTTGCACCTGGGCAATTTTGACTATTTTTTGTAAAACGACTATAACTTTCTACCCCGACACCGGATTTTGACAAAATTAGTATCGTTGAAAAGCTAACTCAATTTCCCACATGAAAAAAAAGTCAAAATCTTAAAAATCCCACATATATATAAGTGGATTCATCTTTCAAAGTAAGTTTCTAACATAGTTGGACTTATTTCAAGTTAGGTAGAAGTATGGGGTATTACATGGGTATTGCTAAAAATGAGTAAAAAAAGGCAAGAGTGGAAAAGGAAATTGATAAAATGGGTGTTGCTACCTGGTGATAGTGGAAGCTCGGCGACGACGGTAGTCCACGAGGGCGGAGGTAGTAGGGTTTGTGTTTGTATGTTTGTGTGTTTGGAAGAGAGTGTGTGTATGTGTTTGTGTGTTTGAAAGAGTGTGTGTGTGTTAGCCATGTATATGTGCATGTGTGTGTTTAAGTTGCTTCGTCCAGGTCGGGTCGGGTGCAATGGGTCAGGTTAATTCTTTTAAAAAAAATTGATTAACATTAAACCGACCACATGTGGTCGGTTTTTACAAAATTGTTGATAAATTAAAATTTAATAAACTACAATTAATAAATTAATAAATTAAAATTAGTTTTTAGCAAATTAATTTTTTAATAAATTCTATAATATTAATAACAACATCCAATTAATTTAATACAACACGTGTATATATAGTTATAAATCAAATAATTAATTATTTTATTATAACATTAACACGAGTAGTATATTTCCTCAATTGTATAATAATATCAATAAATTTTGCAAATTATGATAAATTTTTAGTTAATTAGCTTTTAATTATGATATTAAATTGTATATATCCTGAGACAGTAAGTCACAATAGGCTAAATAATTCTTCATAGCTGGAAGGAGAAACACTGCAGTGTTAATACAACCAATATAGAAAGAAAGTCGAAAGGTATATACCTAAACTCTATCATTTCAAGAAGATATTAACATAAGAAAATTTTGTCTTCATATCTACTTTATACATTCATACATATTATGTGTTACTAAGTATCTATTGAAAATATAAAATTATGAATAATATGTTCTTATCATCATGAGAGTGGTACAACCACGATTAAAGAACTTCAGAAAAAGGTTTTGGGAATCCAAAACAATTATAAAAACTCTTAACAGAGATATAACAAATTTGAAAAATTATAGTCGTAAAATCTATCGTTTAAAAATTACTTCAAACAATTCTGAAATTAACACATTAAAAATACTATTACTTAGAGCTCTAGATAGAAATCGTACCCTTATATATATACACACACACACCTCGCAGTACAACATGTTAATCAAATAAATTATCAATTACTTGTCTTACGTTATTACAACATCAACAATATATGCGTATCTACATTAACACAAAATAGCATATCTATTTCCTCAATAGTATGATATCAATTTATTGTTCAAAATATTTTGATATCTAAATTCAGTTATCGAGCTTTCGATTACTGCATACGTCACTGCACGAGATATACGTATATATGCATATATTTCAGTTGTCTTTCAACTTTCAAATACGTACTATAAACATCAAATACACGATTTTACTACCCCATAATAATATACAATGTATTTCACATATACTCAGATAATTATCAATTAGTTTATCTCATTTCATTAATATACCTTCACTACATAATATGTATATACTATATATATACCTCTACATATACATACATACACACACTATCGACTATATCAAGTTCTAAATACGTACTATATATATCACATACGTACACGAGTATATTATCCAATAATATGATGCGACGTATTTCATATATATTACATCCACAAGTATATTACCTTATAATAGAACACATTCATTATATTGTGGTAAATTATCGGTTATATATTACATTATTATGACTGAAAATACGTACTATAAATATCAGCTTTCAAATACGTACTATAAACATCAGTTTTCAGCTTTCAAATACGTACTATAAACATCATTTTTAAATTATCTATCCCAACGATATGATATGTATACACATATTCATTATACAAAGATTATGCATGTTTAACGTCATTTAACGTTTATATAAAGAAAAATATTTATTTTATATATTGTAACATAAGTAAAAGATAAAGATTACGTTTAACGTAATTGGTATATTATATTTGATATATTTTTTAGTGTAAGTCTTTTCACAAAATCTAAGATTTATTAATTTTTATTATTATTATATTGGTTGTTGACTACATGTAATTAATATAATTTTAAAAAATAATATATTAGATTATTTTTTAATAAAGTAAATATATTAGATTATATATAAAATCTAATATATTATTTTTACTACTAATAATAACTATATTACATAAAGTAAATATTATATTATATAATTATTTTTTAAAATAATTATTTTATTTTATTCTTTTTTAATTCCAAAACCCACAAGTGGTCGGTTTTGTTTTTTTTTTTTAAATTTTTATTTGTAAAAGAAATAATAATTAATATAAAAATTATTGAAATAATTATTTTGATATTTTAAAATATAATAGCGACCACATGTGGTCGCTTTTTTACAATTTGTTTTAAATAATTAAAAAACCGACAACATATGATTGATTTTTTGTGGTCGATTTTTCCGTTTTTTTTAGTAATGGGTATTATATAAATATAGCGGAGTTGTGTTGGACACTGTTCTAAAAACTATTTTAATAGTGTGTAATATTTCTTCAAAATTAAACAAGCTTCTCTAATTAATTATTTAAAGGATATAAAAATTAGGAATATTAATTAACACTAGCAAATTAAATAAGGAACAATCCTAAAACAATAAAAGGCAAAAGAGAGAGACCTTGAGGGTGAGTGAGAGAGTAAGAAGAAGATTGAGTGTGCATGACAATAGGAAAAACCATATATAGTGATTTTTTTTTTGGTTTTCCATTCAGTGTTTGGTGTCCATATTGAAGTCTTGATTAATTCGAATCACGCGTTGTAGAACCCGTTAAAGTGACAATACTCCTAATAAAATTTTCTCCATACCCAGAGACTATATATATACAGTGGTTAATAGGCTAGGAAGGTTGACGCATTCAAATATTTACATGCGTCTTGCCAAGGGTTTTTCACTTGCTACTCTTCTCAAGAGTTAGCCATTTGTCAAGTTATCATTGTCATTTGTGCATTAATTATTTTGAAATACGCTATAGGGATCATCTATAGTAAAGCGCTTTCTACTTCCAATATATATATATCCCAGATATTAAAGGTCTCGTGCTAGATATGTTATTTTTTTTATTTAATTTATGTGACATAAATAAAATTTAGATAATCAGTTATATTTTTAATATGTTTTTAGATATTCTAAATTGTTAACTATTTTAATTTATAATACTTTTTTAAGATTATAATTTACTATTTTAAGTTGTTAGCTATTGTAATTTATAATAGTCTCTTTGTCCAAATTTTTATGCATTGATAGTCAATTATAGTTTAAAAATAATTTAAATTTTTAATTGTTGTGATTTATAATTTTTTTTTCCTTCTATTTCAATTTAAGTGATGATACGGTTAGGGCAGCCTCCACAGGTACACGACCTTTCACGCGAAGCCAAGCTCGGAAATTACAAAAACTCCAAGCTTTGTTCATGCAAATGGCCGTGTGTGAGTTGGTGATTGAACCGACCAAGGACCTAAACGTTTTTATGTGTGAAGAGAGGTCCTAAAGTGTAATAAACTACTCTCCAAGGGTGGCACAAGAAAGCAAGGGCGGATGGGTCATTTTACCTTTTTTTTGTTGTAGTATAAATAGAACATGTTAGAGAGATGTCCCTTAGTTTTTGAATGCTGAAAGTTGTAACCTAAAAACACAAACACATTTCCTCTCTCTTCTCTCATTGAAGTCGTCCCTAGTCTCTCACAAGTAGAGGGATACTTGTGTTGTCTCTTTGGCTAGAAACAAGGGTTTTGAGGTCGTTGAGTGCCTCTTGGTCCTCGTAAGAACTTGGTGTTTATATTCATTAGACTTAGGGTCCTCTCTTGATGTTAGGGTTCTTAGTTTCTTGAATGTTATATGTCAAGTTATCTATCTTTCTTTATCTTCTTGTTGTGGTTGATTTGTTATCTTAAAGTCTAGTGAAGCCGTGTGGGGCTCTTTTAGATTCACTAGCATCATTATCCATCTTGTTGATCTTGTGTTGTAATTTGAAAACCGAAGATAGTTCTTGTATTGTAAGCTGAAAAACCGAAAACTAAAACTTGTTGTTCTTGTGTTGTTGGACTGAAATCCGAGCCTTCTTGTTGTTCTTGGTGTTGTTGGTTTGATCTTGTATCATTTGGTATCAAAGCAAGACCGGTTGTGTTCCAACATAACCCATCTTGGGCTAGTTCACGGCTTAAACAACTACACCAAAAGGAATTCTGAAATCTGTCCGCTAAAAGTTAAAACCGAGAATGATGTTGTATGCTTAGATCTAGGTGTTGTTTTGCTTGTTTAGTGAGTTTCTAGTGTTGGTTTCTTTCTCACCAACACTAAGGTGTCTAGATCCGAAAGTTGAGCTTGAAAAACTTGAACTTTGTGTGGTGACTTGAAGTGGCCGAAGTTGTTGAAGTTTGTTGAAGTGTTCATTTTTTGAACTTGTTCATCTTGTTCATCTTGTTGAAGTGTTCATCTTGTTGTGTGCTCAAGTGGTAAAGCTATAAAGTTGTTGTGAAAGACTTGCACCCATCACTTTGTAGTCTTGTCAATCACTTTCCCTAATTGAAGGAGCCTTGTTTTGTCGGATTTTTTCAACCAACCCCCACTTTCTTGAGTTTGAAAAAGGGTGAAAGACTACAAAATTTTAGTTTTCCCACCAAAACCCTTTTCAAATTATAACAAGTTGTGTGAATATTAACTCAAAACAAAAAAAAAAGAGAAAGAGAAAAACCGAGAGAAGAAGAACGTACGGACCATTGCATGCTCCCATGTCACTATAAGCTCAACTTAGGATATTCTTTGGTTGCTAATTGTTGATCCTTGGTTTCCCTTACTTGGTCCTAGAACTAATTAACAAACTAGTACCTTCCTACTAGGTTGTCAACTAGTTCCTTGAGCCGTTTGTTCGTGTCAACGATTATTTGTGTGCTTTTATTCGTTTGAACGAATTGCTGATTTTTGACTCTAGTCTGGCAAGAATTCTTTGAGTTTTCAAACAAGAATCCATTCCGGATAAGAGCTTACTCATACCTTAAAATCTCACGGTTACTAGCCAATTATACAACACTTGTGGAACACGAACTTGTGGTGAACTACAGAGGCTAGCACCTTGACAATGGAAGGAGCTACGTCTCATAATGCGGATACTAATGCCCTTGATTCTATGAGGGTCACTCTTGAGGCCGTTACCCGGACACTTGAAAGATTGAATTCGGAATTTGGGGCCGTGAGAGGAGACTTGGCAGCAATAAGGGGGGAAGTGTCGACTATTAGTGGGAGACTAGAACAAGTGGAGAGCCAAAGGAACTCTCGTCCTTCTACTCCTCTACATGTATCTACCAATGGTCATGATCGGACCTCCTCCGCAACCATCACCCCCGAAATGGTCCACCAAATGCTAAATGCACCCCAAGCTCCACTAAATACCGCAAACCAATCTACCAATTTTCCTCCAAACCGAGACTCCACTAGACCACTACATTTCCAAGCTCCTCCAATTCCACAAGAGGGATTTGGGCGCCAAGTACCTCCATTAAATCCGAACCCTCCATTCCAAGCTCCATTAAACCAAAGACCGCAAATTCCAAATCCTCCGAATCAAAACGGCCAAGGCCGACCAGCCCACTTTGAAGGATACGGTAGAGAGGAGTATGAAGGAGAGGGAGCCTTTGATGATGCTTATATGAGGGAGAAGGAGTTAAGAGGGGGTCGAGGAGAACCTAGGAGATACCGGGGGTATGGAGATAGGGGAAACCGACACCAAGAGAGAGACGTAGGCATCAACACCATCAAGTTGAGCCTACCTATCTTTAAGGGTGAAAGTGACCCCGAGACCTACTTGACTTGGGAATCGGCTTGTGACAAAGTTTTCCAAGTTAATGACCTCTAGGAAGAAAATAAGAGTTGCTACGCTATAGCTCACCTCGAGGTCTATGCTAACACTTGGTGGGAGTATGTTAAACGATTTGGTAATGAATTAGTTGATGGGCAGCCACCACCTTGGTATCGGTTGAGGTATTTGATGAGACAACGATACCTCCCCGAGAGATATCGTCATGAGTTACTTGCTAGACTATATGGCTTGCGGCAAGGAGGCAAGAGTGTGATGGCCTATTTTGACGAGTTCCAACAACTCATGTTGAAACTTGATCACCGTGGGGAGCAAATCAGTCACGACATCATCCGGTTCAAGTGTGGATTGAACAAAGAGATCTCCACTCACTTGACCCTTCACCGGTTCGAAACCATTGACGGTATATTCCAAGCGGCCCTAGAGATTGAAAGGGAACTTAATGAGAGATCAACCTTCAAGGCAAGGGTACAAACCCCCTCGGGTTGGCCCAAAAACAAGGACCAACCCAATCCTACGAAGCTGCCCGAACCCAAAACAATCCCTAAGTTTCCTCCGAAACCGGAGGCTTACAAATATCCCAACCCAAAGGGGTTCCAATGCTTCAAGTGACAAGGTTGGGGACATAAGGCCAATGAATGTCCGAACCAGAGTAATGTGATCCTACGAGAAGGGAAAGTGTACTACCTTGGTGAGGAGGTGGTTTCCGAAAGGAGGAAGGATAAGGCCGAGCCTCAAGATGGAGAGGGGGCTGAAAATGGGTTGAATGATGATGAATTAGAGGGTAGTGAAGATGTCTATCCACAAGAAGGGGAGTGTGTGGTTCCAAACTTTATGGTTAGACGTGTCATGATTAGTAAGGCGGTGGATGACCCGAGTCAAAGGGAAAATCTATTCCATACTAAGTGTCTCATGAAAGGGAGTGTGTGCACTTTGGTGATTGATAGTGGTAGTTGTACAAATGTTGTGAGCCATGCTATGGTAAACTTCTTGAAGCTACCAACTACCCTACACACTAGTCCTTACAAGCTACAATGGTTGAACGATTGTGGTGAATTGAAGGTCACAAGGCAATGTGTGATTCGGTTTAAGGTGGGAAACTACCATGATGAAGTACTTTGTGACGTGATCCCAATGCAAGCATGTCACTTGTTGTTGGGTAGACCATGGCAATATGATAGGTCTACTAAACACGATGGGAGGACTAACCGGTATACGCTTGAGAAGGATGGCCGAAAGGTCACACTTCACCCTCTTTCACCCTCCCAAGTAAATGAGTGGCATCAAAAGATGAGAGAGTTAAAGGGAAAGGGGAAGGAACCCGAGAAGGGAGAAAAGGGGGGGATGCCGTAGGTGAGGAGGTAGGGACATCCGAGGCTATCCCCACGCCAAGGGAGATGGAAAACGTAGTGATGTTGGCTAGGAGAAAAGAACTCTTCGTGGACCATGATGAAAACAAGCCGATGCTACTCTTGGCCCATTGTTTTAATACTAACCCCACTAATGCTTCCATTTCCCCTTTGATTTCTTGTGTGTTGCAGGAGTATGAAGATGTATTTCCTCAAGAGCTTCCACAAGGATTGCCCCCGCTTCGGGGAATTGAGCACCAAATTGATTTGGTGCCGGGTTCACAACTTCCAAACAAACCGGCCTATAGGAGCAATCCTATGGACACTAAGGAGCTTGAAAGACAAGTTGAGGAACTTCTCAACAAGGGATACATCAAAGAAAGCATGAGTCCGTGTGTTGTTCCGGTACTTTTGGTACCACAGAAGGACGGAACTTGGCGCATGTGCGTCGATTGCCGAGCCATCAACAAAATCTCTATAAGGTATCGTCATCCAATCCCTAGACTAGATGATATGTTAGATGAGCTCCACGGATCTTGTTTGTTTTCTAAAGTGGACCTTAGGAGCGGCTATCACCAAATTCGCATGCAACCCGGTGATGAGTGGAAGACCGCACTCAAGACCAAATTCGGTCTATATGAGTGGCTGGTCATGCCCTTCGGCCTTACCAATGCTCCTAGAACCTTTATGAGGCTAATAAATCATGTAATGAAGACTTATATTGGAAAGTTTGTGGTGGTTTACTTTGATGATGTGTTGGTGTATAGTAAGTCTATTGATGATCATGTAATGCATTTGAGATGTGTGTTTGATGTGCTCCGAAAGGAGAAGCTGTATGCAAACATGGAGAAGTGTTCTTTTGGTGTTGATAAAGTTATATTCCTGGGTTTTGTCGTGAGCTCAAGGGGTGTGGAAGTGGACGATTCCAAGATAGACTCTATACGAAGTTGGCCGACCCCCAAAACTATTGGAGAAATCCGAAGTTTCCACGGGTTGGCAAGCTTTTATAGGAGGTTTGTCAAAGGATTTAGTTCTATAGCAGCCCCCTTGACCGAGGTAATTAGAAAGGACGGACCCTTTAAATGGGGTGATGAGCAGGCTAGGGATTTTGAGGCCTTGAAAGCTACGCTCATCTCGGCGCCTTTATTGCAATTACCCGATTTTGATAAGATGTTTGAAATAGAGTGTGATGCTAGTAAGGTTGGCATCAGGGCTGTTTTGATGCAAGAAGGTAAGCCCGTTGCTTATTTCAGTGAAAAGCTCAAAGAGGCAACTCTTAATTACTTAACTTATGATTTGGAGTTGTACGCCCTTGTTAGAGCTTTGGGAAATTGGCAACATTATTCGTGGCCTAAGGAGTTTGTGATACGAACGGATCATGAGTCGTTGAAACACCTTAAGAGCCAAGACAAGCTGAATAGGCGTCATGCTAAGTGGATTGAGTTCATCGAGACTTTCCCTTATGTAATTCATTACAAAAGGGGAAAGGAAAATGTTGTTGCCGATGCCTTGTCTAGAAAGCATGTGCTTGTTGCTACCTTGTCTTCGAAGTTGATGGGTTTTGAGAGCTTGCGGATGTTGTATCCCGAGGATCCTACCTTTGCTCTTATTCTTAGGAAATGCGAAGAGTGGGGAAGGGACCGTTGGCTTAAGGAAAATGACCGTTCCTCCTACTCTCGGTTCGATGGGTATTTGTTCAAGGGGAGGAGGTTGTGTGTTCCTTCTAGTTCTTGGAGGGAATTATTTGTGAGGGAGGCCCATGACGGAGGCCTCATGGGTCACTTTGGGGTAGACAAGACCCTCAAAATCTTAGAGGAGAACTTCTATTGGCCCAAAATGCGCAAGGACATCACTAGAATTTGTAGTCAATGCGTGGCCTGCCGGAGTGCGAAATCTCGTCTCCAACCTCAAGGATTATACACCCCACTCCCTACTCCCCTTAGACCTTGGCTGGACATTTCGATGGATTTTGTTTTGGGGCTGCCAAGGACTAGAAAGGGTCGAGATAGCATTTTTGTTGTTGTTGATAGATTCTCTAAAATGGCTCATTTTATTCCATGTGTTAAAACCGAGGATGCTCCTAGTGTAGCTTTATTATTTGTTGAACATGTTGTAAAGCTTCATGGGGTACCGAGGACTATTATGAGCGATAGGGACTCCAAGTTCCTAAGTCTCTTTTGGAAGTCCATGTGGGGTAGGCTTGGAACGAAGTTACTCTTCTCCACGTCTTGCCACCCCCAAACCGATGGCCAAACGAAGGTAGTAAATAGAACCTTAGGGTCTATGCTACGTTCTATGGTTAAAGGTAAACTGACTTCATGGGAAGAACACCTACCCTTGGTGGAATTTGCATACAACCGGGTAATACATTCGAGCACGGGAATGACTCCCTTTGAATGTGTTTACGGCCTGAATCCTCTTACCCCTTTAGATCTCACTCCTTTGTCTAGTGATCTCATGACCAGCTTAGATGGAAATAAAAGAGCCGAGGCCATGAAGAAAATGCATGAGACGGTGCGGATCAAGCTTGAAAAGAAGAACCAAGAGATTGCAAAAAGGGTAAACAAAGGGAGAAGGAGGCTTGTGCTTGAACCTGGAGATTGGGTGTGGGTGCATCTTCGAAAGGATCGGTTTCCAGCTCAAAGAAAGTCCAAGTTGCTGCCAAGGGGTGATGGTCCTTTCCAAGTACTTGAGAGGATCAATGACAACGCCTACAAGATTGACCTTCCACCGGAATATCAAGTGCACAACACTTTCAACGTGGGTGATCTCTCCCTCGTGGATGCGGTTGAAGATGACCAAATGCTGAATTTGAGGTCAAATTCCACTCAAGATGGAGAGGATGATACGGTTAGGGCAGCCTCCACAGGTACGCGGCCTTTCACGCGAAGCCAAGCTCGGGAATTACAAAAACTCCAAGCTTTGTTCATGCAAATGGCCGTGTGTGAGTTGGTGATTGAACCGACCAAGGACCTAAACGTTTTTATGTGTGAAGAGAGGTCCTAAAGTGTAATAAACTACTCTCCAAGGGTGGCACAAGAAAGCAAGGGCGGATGGGTCATTTTACCTTTTTTTTGTTGTAGTATAAATAGAACATGTTAGAGAGATGTCCCTTAGTTTTTGAATGCTGAAAGTTGTAACCTAAAAACACAAACACATTTCCTCTCTCTTCTCTCATTGAAGCCGTCCCTAGTCTCTCACAAGTAGAGGGATACTTTTGTTGTCTCTTTGGCTAGAAACAAGGGTTTTGAGGTCGTTGAGTGCCTCTTGGTCCTCGTAAGAACTTGGTGTTTATATTCATTAGACTTAGGGTTCTCTCTTGATGTTAGGGTTCTTAGTTTCTTGAATGTTATATGTCAAGTTATCTATCTTTCTTTATCTTCTTGTTGTGGTTGATTTGTTATCTTAAAGTCTAGTGAAGCCGTGTGGGGCTCTTTTCGATTCACTAGCATCATTATCCATCTTGTTGTTCTTGTGTTGTAAGTTGAAAACCGAAGCTAGTTCTTGTATTGTAAGCTGAAAAACCGAAAACTAAAACTTGTTGTTCTTGTGTTGTTGGACTGAAATCCGAGCCTTCTTGTTGTTCTTGGTGTTGTTGGTTTGATCTTGTATCAAGTGACATTGATGTAATTTGAAAAGTTAACAAAATATCACGATTGAGAGAAACAAACATATCTTAAATGACTGGTAATAATAACTTAAAGAAGTGATATAGCAAATTTACTATAACAAAATAGTTGTGAAATTTTTGTCCAATAAGTCTTACATATGATGTCAAGTTAATTTAAAACACTAGCTAATAGTTAATATATTATATTTTTATCTGTTTTACCTTTTTTAAAATTAAATATTCTTAATTTTTTTAATAATTTAGATGACTTATAATAATAATCAATTAGGGGTGAAATAGTAAAATTATAGTTGAAGCAGCTGAAACAGACATATCATAAATGTCTATTTTACTTTTTTTTATTAAATATTATTAATATTTAATACATAATAATAATTAATTAAAGATAATATAGTAAAATGATAAAGTAAACAGATACGTGGATGACGAGGTGTTTGCTTTAATGATATAGTAAAATGACAGAGCAAACAGACACGCGGAGGAAGAGGTGCTGCTTTACGCCGCTTCGAAACTCACTCCAGTTTGCTTTTAATTTACCTTATTCCAAGTATCACAAAGCTAATGTTACTATATCAAAATTGCACTCTTTCCAGCTGGCTCATGCAAATCACGCATATGCAAATGCTTTACCTCCATTTCAAGGAAACATACTCGTTTAAAAGCACGTAGAAGACATTTCAGCAAAACACTCTTGAAAATTCTGCAAATAATCGACTCTGTTTCAGGCATCAGCCATGTCAAATGCACGGTAAAACAGCCTCATAATCCTCAGTTTTTTAATTTTTTAATCTTCACTACTCTCTACTTGCTCAGTTGATATATTAGTCACGCCGAGGTTAATGGACTCATTGTTTATATGGTGATTAATAAAAAATATTATTGCAGTGTTGTGGCTAATAATGAGGAGATTGTACACGAATTACATATACTTAATTGTTGTACATGAATTACACATACTTTAATCCCAACACTGATAACACAATTATTCTTGTTATGCTCGTTCTAGCCTGCATAACCTATTCCCTCCATCCTTACTATATATACGTGTTCCAAATTATTTGTGTACTTAAAAAATTAAGACATAACTAATTGTAATTTTTCCATTTTATCTCTACAATTAATATTTCTTTAAACTGAAAATATATTATTTGCAAAGTATCAAAAAACTTTCTTAGGGGTAAAATAGTAAAACTATTTCTTTTATTTATGATTTATTAAGAATTATGTAAAAGGAAAAACAAATAACTTATATGGAGCAGAGGGAGTAATTCTTACGTGCATGATTGAGTTAATTTGAGTATTGATTAATACCATCGATAAAGGTTACTCCTTTCATCCAATAATATTTATCCATTATTACGTTGACAAACAACTTAAGAAACATTAAATAATAAAAGTAATAGTGTATGTTGAGTTTAACTAACATCCACGGTCAGTGGAAGCTAGTGAAAATTTTTTATTTTACATAATTTTAATAGGCAATAGATAATTAGGACATTATTTTTATAGAATTATTTCCTTAATTACTTGTTTTTTTTCTCTCTCTATTACTTAATTTTAGAGCTAACTAATTCTTCTTATAAACATTTTCTCCACAAATTTTTTTATTGATCCGAAAAAAATAATTATTGTACCTATCTTTGTCTCAAAAATTTCTTTGGTGATTTTACAATGAATTAAGTCATGCTTATAAAGTATTTTTGTCCCAATTTATTTATTGATGTTTGACTTTTGAGAGTTAAACGAGTTAACTTTTTATTTTAATTTTTTTTACAAATATGCTAAAAGTGATATTTGTATTGTCAAAATAAGACGAGTTTATTTTTTACTATAACTTTTGTAGTCCCAATTCTACGGTCAATAATAAAAAAATTGAATCTCAAAAAGTCTCATAAAAATTGAGACATTGAGACTACTATATTATAGAATAGTGATATATTGCTTAAGTTCATTTTGGTGATTACTTTGAAGGTTGATGCTACTAATTGATCCCAATTAGATGGTGTTGAATAACAATAAAATAGAAATTGACGATCAATGAAAACACGATTGATCCTTAGTAATTTTGATAACAAAGTTATAGTGCTTAAAAAAAATGGTGGAGTGAATATAGAGTCCAAGTTGTCTTCTACAACTATTTTCTTTATTTATAATTTTAAGATTAAAAAATTAAAATAATTAAGACTTACTTTAAAGTACTTGTTTGTGTAAAGAATAGTTTCCACAGACGATGAATAGTAATTTAACTCTACTAATTATCATATTATTTTTTAAAATTTATTTCCTTAATTAAAAGCTACCGGAATCTGCACAATACTTAATCTTATGACCTTCGATTTTTTTATTTTTTTGCTAATCCCATATTCTTTTCCCCTATGCCTTTTATCCCAATTCAAAAGTTTCTAACAATTATTCTACAAACAATTCGAATCATATTGAATAAAGCAAAAGTTACCTTTTCTTTTTTGAATTTTTAGTTTTTCAAAATAAAATTTATATATTTAAAAATTATGAAAAAATACCACAATGTAAGTTACAAAAATTAATAATTTAAAATATTTAATATTCTACAAACAATTCGAATCATATTGAATAAAACAAAAGTTACTTTTTTTATTTT
Organism: Capsicum baccatum var. pendulum; assembly: GCA_030864225.1. Classification (NCBI taxonomy): domain Eukaryota; kingdom Viridiplantae; phylum Streptophyta; class Magnoliopsida; order Solanales; family Solanaceae; genus Capsicum; species Capsicum baccatum. The sequence goes on from CM061558.1 coordinate 17,326,564, forward strand.
CAATTCATGTGATAATTGATGTTCAAATTTAGAGGGTCAAACGAGTTGACTTTTTAATTATAATTTTTTATATGCATATTAAATATTTTAAATTATTAATTATTGTAACTTACATTGTGGTATTTTTTCATAATTTTTAAATATATAAATTTTATTTTGAAAAACTAAAAATTTAAATCCATTGGTATTGTCAAATTAAAAGTCTTAAATCTCAAAGAGTAAAAAACATCATATAAATTGAGATAATAAAGAGAGTATTATATTAAAGAAGGGTGATAGTGATTTTCTTAGATTTAGGTTGTCAATTGCTTTGATGTTTGATGCTACTAATTGATTTTATTTTTTATTACTTTTTAGAAACTCTCATCTCTTTTGCGTTCTTGGTGACTCAAAATCGCAATATTCAGATTGAAAGGGATGGGTGCTTATTATTTGAGCAACTCCTCTTATCGCTAATTGGTTCAAATTTAATGATGGTAAAATTAAGACCAATAGAGTAAAAATTGACAATCAAATGCATAAGACATGATTGAATCATTCTTAATTTTAACAACAAAATCATAATGCTATTGAAGATTTGACACACTAAATTAAGAGTCCAACTTACCTTGTACAAGTATTTTTCTTATTTATAATGTAAATATTAAAAAGTAAGAATAAATAAACTTTCTTATAATAGGCTTTAAAATATATGCTTGTGTAAAAAGAAAAGTTTCCAACCTATAAATATAATAAATTAAATGCTGTGAGAAATGAATTAAATAATGAATAATATATAATATCAAGGGTAAAATGGCCACATAAGAATTAATTATTCATTGATTTTTTAAATTAAATAAGTAAGTATTGTTGAACATCTATTTTAGTAACATGAACAAGTAATAGAAGGACGGTGGGACTGCATTAGTTATGGGCCTATTAATACAACACATTAACTAAATGATCGTAACAATTAATGTAGCTTCTGATTATGTACATGTTTCTCTTCTTTTTCCCCTAGTCCCACAAATTGAATACGAAGGTTACCAAACTATAATTGCATCTTTCAGCCATAATGCTTATTATATATCAATGACGTCTGGTACATCAGATGTATTCGTCTCCACTCTAATGTGCTTTTAAGCTTAACTTTTATGCAATACTTTCAGCATAAAGTGTTTATAATATCCGTCACCTAAAGATGCCAAGTGTTAAATTCTTTACATGTCTCTGTGTGTATATATATTCAAATGATCTAGTATAAATTTTTTTCTAGCCTGTGTATGTTGTGTAAATAACTTCACTTGCTAATCTGAATGTGCATGAATTGATAAATGATCTTTCGAATTTCTGGTTGCAAAAGGCTATTCTTGTTCTTGATTATCAAAATTTAGTCTGACACATTGTTGCCATTAATTAATAAACTAGATCATCATCAACATCAAGGCCATCATCAGGGTCATCACCTAGTCATGGTAAAAGTAGCAGCGTGGCCGTGACAGCACTTGACGGAGTCATAAACGTAAACTCTCTCTTTACCTTAGCCATCTTCGTGGGCCTATCATTTGCATCTCCCGGTAAAAAAAGTACTCTCAACAGCCACCAAAGTTGTCAGCCCGGAATCTTAACCTTGAAACATCTCGTAATCTTCGAAGTTCTTTCTTTCAGTTTCTTCCTTCTCTCTTCACTCGTTGCACAGGCACTAAAGCTCTCTCTCAGCCTTCTCAGCAGTGCAGAACTCGCTGACGGATTCAGTGTTCACGTTAACCGCACACTTTTGAGGACGGGAATGCTAATCACTGCTATTTCCTCAGTAATGGGTTGCTTGTTTCTGATGGTTTCAATGTTGAATGTGATTGAGATTAAGCTGGGGTTGTTGTCATGTGGAGCTAAATCTACTATACTTGCAGTGACTTCGTTAGTGATTTTAGTCGTCTCAGGTCTTTTGGTTTATATTTTTGCTGCTTGGTATGCATTTACTCATGCTACTATTCACCATCCAAAGGAACCAGATAGTTCCTAGTCTGTTTAATTGGATGTTTGTGAATTGTGATTGTTTCTGCTTTTTCTTTTTTCCACAACAAATAACGGTAAAGAAGTTTGATCCTTACTATTGAGTCTTGTTTGAGTTTATCCTTGGTCCGTATGTATAGTAGTTGGAGTTTTGTATTATTCTTTATAATAATTATCTTAAGATTTCAATTTGTTGCTAGATGTGTCCAGAAATTGACGTTAATTAAGATAATGATACTTCATATGTTCGGACATTGTCGCTCCCACATGGGAAATCCCAAAGTGAAATGCTTTGGAATCTTGAAAGCAAGGTAAAGTTAGGGGCTTCGAAAAAAGCATAGTTTTGGCATATTTCAAAGAGGCGAAGTCCAACACATTAAGCATTTGTTGAATTACACTCTCTATTAGTACATTCTCTTCATTTCGTCAATATATTAGTCCTTTTTTCAAATGTTAAAGGTCTTATAGTTACTCTCGCCGTCTATAGTAATTTTCTTTTTTATAGTAGTTGGAGTTTTGTATTATTCTTTATAATAATTATCTTAAGATTTCAATTTGTTGCTAGATGTGTCCAGAAATTGACGTTAATTAAGATAATGATACTTCATATGTTCGGACATTGTCGCTCCCACATGGGAAATCCCAAAGTGAAATGCTTTGGAATCTTGAAAGCAAGGTAAAGTTAGGGGCTTCGAAAAAAGCATAGTTTTGGCATATTTCAAAGAGGCGAAGTCCAACACATTAAGCATTTGTTGAATTACACTCTCTATTAGTACATTCTCTTCATTTCGTCAATATATTAGTCCTTTTTTCAAATGTTAAAGGTCTTATAGTTACTCTCGCCGTCTATAGTAATTTTCTTTTTTAGTTTCCCACCTGATATCCGGTACCCGCATTAGAGTCTCAACTAATTTGGATCGCGCAGTGTAGGGTCCATTCTCTGGGTGGGGCTTCCAACAGAATTTTCTACATATTCAAGGCAGGAATCCGAGACCTCTGATTAAGGTGGAGTAGTCCCGCCACTACACCACAACTCATGTTGATGCCGTCTATAGTCTTGTTCGTGTGTAACTTGGTCATCCTTTAAGAAACAATAAACAAAAAATTATAAGTCATTTAAATATTGAGAAATGAAGTATTTAATAATAAGAGTAAAATAGAAATAAGATGATAATTTATTTCTTGATATTTTCATGAACTAGACAAGTAAAGTTAGACAACTATTTTTAATATACTAGATAATTTACAAAATTAAAGTAATGTTAATTATTTATTCAAGTAATAGATCTTAAATTATGAATTTATGAATTAAGTAAACTAAAAATAGAAAGGAAATAACTAATGAACAATCAACCAGCTGATCAAGAGCAAATTTATACATAATCAATATGATGCAAATGATCCAATTTTATAGATTTACTAACAATCATATTGAATAATTGTTGTTTTTTCAAATAAGTAAAATCTGTATTTTCCAATAATAACTTAAACACATGTTAAAACTAACATATGAAAAATTAAATGAAGTTGTAACTCTGTTTTCACAACTTTGAATTTTAACAATAAGTTCAACCCCCACTTATATGAAGTTCAAACTATTTTCTGGAAAATAGTAAAATCAAACATTTAGAAAGAGATGAAGATTAGAAGATTCAAATCCATCGAATTCATGGTGTGTCCTTAAGAAAATTATTCCTCTCAAGTACACGAGGTTATGAAATATATCCTACCAGGATAAAATGAAGCACTTCGTCAGAATGTCGGTACCTCAAACTCTGACGAATAATAAACACACTCAACGATTCATAAATCACGCTTGAGATTTTCAATAAAAAGAACTATTTCACGTCAAAACTTCATCACCATATGTGAGGCAAAAAATCACATATTTATAGACAAAAGGTGGTGCTTCAGAAAAGAAGCATTGATTTTAAAAAACTATGTTGTTCCATATAGTTGGGACCACCTGCGCCTACAGGTCATTTTTTGTCAAAAATCAAACACTTTTAGTCCATTCTTCGGACTCCATCTGTGCGTCCATATGGTTGACTTACACTCGAAAATCCCATTTTAGTTTCCAAATAGTGCCTCGAAGGGTTACGTTCCTTCGAGGTGCATTGCGATATGCGCCCACACTTCCTCATGTTCATATATACATGGAGAGTATTTTGTACCAGATTTTGGAATAAAAAATAATTATCTCTCAAGTTTCAAATGATTTTTTTCCAAAAAGATAGTCTCTCGATAGATCTTTTGATAAATTCAAATTGAAATCCAAAGCCAAAGCCGAAGATGGTCCGAATGAGCGATGACGAGACAACATGCGGTTTGCTTTCTTCTTGCCTTACTATCCACATGAAGGAGTTCTTATATACTTAAGCACAAGAATGTTTCCTTCTCCCACCAATGTGTGAGAACACTCTTTTCATAAAGTGAATACACATTTCACATTTCCTTCATTTTTTCATTCACAGTTCACATAAAATCCAACAATCCCCCACATGAATAGGGAATGATAATTTCATAAAAAATATTTACAGAAAAGTGTGTGATCTAAGTGGATACTAATTGCATCTGTATAAGTAGGTTTTTCGTTGAACTTTTCGTAGTGAACTGGCATCAGATGCACTTGGTATATCGGTAGATACAATATCTTTAAATCATCAAACATTGATGTATACGTAGATAACATATATAAGTGATACATCTAACCTTTTACCATTTATGATTCTTATGGTTTTGTTCATTTAAGTCATCAACACTTCTGATGTCATGAGATCTTAGAGACTAGGATTTTACTATCATTCACCTTGAAGCAACTTGCACTTCACGCTCACATAGTTGATTTCTAAATATTTAATCCTACGGACCAAGCTATTTGATCAAACCTATCACACTTAGAAACCCTAAAAGGCTTTAAATTATAAGTCTTATCCTTATTTCATAAACATTGAATTTATCATGAGAATGAGTTGAGTTAATTGACAATGTTAAATAATCAGTCCCAACTTTGTTTGATCTCTTGAAATGTTAAATAATCAGTCCCAACTTTGTTTGATATCCTGAAACCTAACTCTTGAAATCTCTAGTATACTAGGTAGAGTTACTGCTGTGATGACTTGTCCTAGGCCGTAAACCCATTTCTTTCGACGATCTATCAACTTCCTCTCTAAATAAGCCTTTTATAACTGGATCTTACATATTATCCTTTAACTTCTCATAATCAATCGTAATAACTCCACTAGAGAGTAGTTCTCTAACGGTATTATGTCTTCTTCTTATATGATGAGACTTTTCATTATACATCATGCCTCCTGCCCTTCCTATCATAACCTAGCTACCATAGGGTATGCATACTGTGCCAAAGGTTTGGGCCAATAAGAAATTTCTTTCAATAAATTCTAGAGTCATTCAACTTATTCACTAGGTTTATCTAATACAATAAATTTAGCTTTCATTGTCGGGTGGGCAATACATGTCTGTTTGGATGATTTTCAAGAGATTTCTCCTCCATATAAAGTAAATGCATATCTACTCATGGATTTTACTTCATTCGACCCGCTGATCCAATTTACATCACTATATCCTTCAATTACAGTAGGATATTCAATTACTTTAACAATAAGTTCAACCTAACTTTGAACATCAACAAAACAAAGTTCAAACTATTTTCTGGAAAATAGTAAAACCATACATCTAAAAAGAGATGACGATTAGAAGATTCAAGTCCACCGATTTCACAATGTGTCCTGAAGAAATTATTTTTCTCGAATACCTAAGGTAATGGAATATATTCTCCCAGTATAAAATGAATCACTTTGACTTAATGGAGGTACCTCAAACTCTATCGATTCATAAATTATACTTGAGTTTTTAAAGAAAAAAAAGTATTTTCACTACAAAATTTCATCACCATACCTAAAAAATATAGGTATTTATAGACAAAAGGTGGTGCTTCAGAAAAGAAGCACCGATTCTAAAAAATCGCACTATTTCATATCGTCGAGCCCACCTGCATCGACAAGTCATTTTTTGTCAAAAATTAGAAACTTTCAGTTCAATCTGCGGAACCCATCTATGCTTGCATGACTTATTCCAGTTTCAAAATAGTGACTCAAACTGTCGTATCCCTTTGAGGTCCGTTGTTACATGTGTTTGCACTTTCTTATGTGCACCCAGAAATGGCTAATATTGTTGTATTAGATTTTTGAATTTAATAATAATTATCTATCAAGTCTCTAATGAATTTTGTCCAAAAATATAGTATCTCAATTAATCATTTGACTAATCTAAATCAGACGCCGAAGTCAAATGGATCGAGCGATGATGACGATGGTGCGAGACTTGCTTTCTTCTTGTCTTACTATCCACATGAAGGAGTGATTCTATATATATGCATAATATTGTTTCCTTCTATCACCAATAAGGGAGAATACTCTTTTCATAAAGTGAATACACTTTTCACTTCCCCTCAATTTTTCATTCACATTTCACTTAGAACCCAAAAATAATCTATTTCTTTGACTTTCTTGATTTATCTAGGTGTTGATTTACATGGTTATATAATAACATAATTATGATCTTCCGAGTATCTAATCCTATATTTACATATACTTTTATGTCTATATTATTAAGATCAAGAATAAACATACAAATGTAGTTGTTTCTCTCATTTTGTAATCAAGTAAGGTGCTCTAGATATATTCCTATCCTAACCGCAAATTATTTCTTGTTTTACTACAGTAAAGATCTTACTCCCTATATTCTTCATCGTTACTTATGATTTATCACCCAAGTTTACGATGAGAACATAAAATTATTTTAATAATCGCTAAGCATTAAGTAGTATTCTCAAGAATATAAGATGAACTAATTTGATAATATGCACAAATAAAATCAAGAGTCTATGATAATAGTCATAAAGCTACTATAATACTAGAAGGAGAAGTTTAGTTTCACATATACATGGAAAAATTACAACAAATCATTTAAAGAAAAACAATAAAATAAACAAGCATGAAGAATAAAAGATAAAACTAATTTTCCCTGACTATTATGGTGGCTCCTAGATCTTTGTCACGAGCCAAACCAGGGCCTAGTCGTGACGGGTACCTCAAGTCCACCGCGGATCAGAAACCACCCCTTTTTATCTCACCAAACAACACCATATCCCTAATGGTAGAATGAATTTTGAACATATAACAAGATAGAACAAGATAAGATTTAAAGAATGAAGAGTATGTGTATAACCGATAATCATCGATCGGCCAAAAAAATCGACCAACATCACCCAAGTCCATAGTAATCCAAGAAAGCCTACTAATATAAGAACTAAAAACCAGTCTTAGTCGGGACATATCCCCGACACTGATAGATGACAATGACAATGACAATGATAATGTTAATGATAATGAAACTCTCATTTCTAGTCTATAAAAATAACTGATGAAATATCTAAGTCTTTCGGAGAATGGAAGATCACCACTTCACCCCAATGAACCGACGAACCGAGCCGATACACCTAACTTTGCATAGAAAAAGTAAAGGTATCTCTGGTACCAACATTGCGTGGGAATACAACGTCCGAAGATGGCTAGCGGTTGGAGCACTAACATGACTCAGGGATATGAGACAAAATAGTGCAATGAATATCAATTCAAAACCAGTCCAAAATCCAATACATATAACCGTATGTAAATACATATATATATATATATAAATCACGTGTAGGGGTAGGGAACAAGGCTTAACATTCACCTTAAAACTTTAGCCTAGATTGGGTAGATCAACCTTCAAAACATAAGAAGGCACCCACGAGTTATATGGGCTAAGCTCTCCTCTAGCTGGTATGGTCCCAATACGTGTGGCCACATGAACTAGAGGGCATACGCATGCACTATAGGGGACTCGAACCTCCCAACACATCAAGGTCACAAAAGAACCAATTCATCTAATATAATATGGGGAACTCAAACCTCCCAATCATATGATAATAATAATAGTAAGGGGGACTCAAACCACCCGATCATATAGACACCTGTGTTGGCAATCGCGGTTTTCCGTATCGTCCCCTCGGGACCTTCACTTTCACTACCCAACTACACAATCCTCATTAAAGCCCAATTAAACAATTATCACACATCCCTAGTCATTGAACCCTGATATACATTTTGGCATACATTGTTGGTATTGTCATACTAACAAACTTGCAGGGTAATATCAACATGCCATACAAATTACCATCGCTTAAGGGAATTCACAATCCCCTTTGGTTCAATTATACATTAACATAGGGAATTACACAACCCCATAAGGTTTAAATCAAAATCATTATGCTTCATTAACCTTTTCACATTAAGTAATAGTTTAAAAGAAGTTCACGGTGCATACTTTTCATATTCAACACCAGTTTCACAATATGGGATTGAGGTCAGGTCTTAGCCACTTCAAAAGTCACAAGTTTGGGGAAATCACAATCCATTAATTTATTCACCATTCTCATGCATCAATGTGATTTTAAAACCACCATTAAAACATAAACCATACAGGGACAAACATAAAACATAACATAAATAGCAGCTATTCAAAAACCCTCAACCTATGTTTTCAAAACTAACATAAATACCGTATGAACAACACTTAAAAACTTATGCTTTTACCAAATTACTATTTAGGGAAAGAGTAACATTCCTATAATACAAAGTTTCACAAAAAAGAATTCAATCCCTAAGCCCATGGATAACCTACTTCTTCTAAACCCTAAGTATGGCTGCTTGAGACACTTAAGAGAGCTTTAAAAGTGTTTGAGTATATTATGAATGAGAGACAACCCCTCTTAAGTGCCTTATGAACCTTGGTTTTTAATTGGGTAGCAAGGGAATTGTCCAAAGTGCCCTTAATTTAATAAATAAAATTTAGTCGTCATCGATTACGGGTCAGTATTCGACTCATAGGGACTCCTTATGACTCGTCACCACGAGTTGTAGCCATGACAGTCTCCAGGGCACTTACAAGATATTGACCCTACGTCTCAACTAATACGATTCATAATGGGACCTACAACTCGTAGGGTCTAGTTGTACTCAACACAGAACCTTTGTGGTAACACTGGACATCCTAAGATTTGCACCAGATGACTCGTATCGAGTCCTTATGGATCTTAGTGAGCCACTTGTACTCAGAGTAGAACTTATTCACACACTTTCTAATTTAGTTACGATTGGGTCCCTAGGACTCGTCAAGACTCCCTACGACTCATCTGGGGAGTCATAGTCAGGACAGTGAGGATAAAATTTTAGAAATTTTCAAGGACCAAAAATTCGGAGTGTTACATACTCTGCCCACCTTAGGATCATTCGTTCTTGAGTGTTAGGATAAGGAATTTATTAGTATGATTTGACTCCAAACACAATCACATAACCTTTAACAAAGACAAAAAACAAAGATGTTAAGAAATACACATACCTCAAGCATGATTTTCTAGAACGGGGAATAAGACCGGGTACTTGGACTTTATGTCCTCCTCGGCTTCCCAAGTAGCTTCTTCAACCTTTTGGTTCCTCCAAACCTTTACTGAAGCCATATCCTTAGTCTGCAACCGTCATACCTGCTATCCAAAATCTCAACCGCGGCTTCCTCATAGGATAAGTAATCTAAAATACCCACCTCCTCTAAAGGAATAATCATCAAAGGATCACCCACACACAACATAAAACACTAGATGACTGGAGCTTAAACTCAAAGGCAAGTCTAATTAATATGCAACATTATAAAACCATATCACTCCCTTCACGGGAGACACATTTAAGAATACCCAATCACCGACACTGAACTTTAACTCCTTTCACCTAACATCCGTATAGGACTTTTAGTGACTTTGGGCGTTCTTATGTCTATCTCAAATCACCTTCACCTTCTCCATGGATTGGTAAACCAATGTTAGTCTAAAAAACTTATTTTCACTAACCTCAAACCACCCAATAGGATACCTACATATCTTATCATATAAGGCCTTATACGGAGATACAACAATGATAGAGTGATAACTATTGTTGTAGGCAAATTCTATGAGAGGCAAGTGGTAAACCCAAATTCCACCAAAATCATATACACAAGCCCAAAGCATATATTCCAAGGCCTAAGTTCTCCTTTTCGCTTGCCCATTCATTTGCGAGTGGAAAACGGTAGTAAGGGTCATCTTAGTCCCCAAACCTCGCTAGTATGACCTCCAAAAGTACAATAAGAACTGAGTACCTTGATTAGATAAGATGGAAACTAGAGTACCATGCAAATTCACGATCTTCTCAATGAACAACTTGGCATAATCCTCATAAGAGAAATTAGTCCTCACTGGAAAAAAGTAAGCAGACTTAGTCATCCTATGCACGATGATCCAAATCGAATCAAATTACTAGAGAGATTGCAGAAGACTGGTAACCAAATCCATATTAATTATCTCCCATTTCCACACCGAGAGCTCAATCTCTTGAGTCAACCACCTCAAGTGCTCCATCTTCACTTGCTAACACACCATGCGCTTAGCCATAAAATTGGACACATCCCACTTCATATTATTCCACCAATAAATCTCTTTAAGATCATGATACATTTTTGTTAAACTAGGATAAACCGTATAACGCGACTCATGAGCTTCAACAAAAATTCTTCCTTGCAACCAATCAACATTGGGAATACATAATCTACCTTGGTACCTCAAGATACCATCACCACCAATCTTAAAAATCATCACCTTCTTCCTACCTACATCATTCTTAAATTTTATCAAAGTAGGATCTAATATCTACTTCTTCGTCACCTCAGTACCAAGAGATGACATTCCCATATCTTGAACAATCATACCACTATCCTCGAAATCTAAGAGATGGACTTTTAGATTAGCCAAATGCTGAATATCCTTCACCAAACCCTGATTCTCTTTGTCCACATGAGATAATCTTCCTATGGACAACCTACTAAGAGTATCAACAACTATATTAGTTTTACCGGGATGATAGGAAAGACTTATGTCATAGTCCTTGAGCAACTCAAGCCATCTTATTTTCTTGAGATTTATCTCCTTCTGAGTAAACACATATTGCAGGATCTTATGATTAGAATATATATCATCACGGATGCCATACAAATAATATCGCAAGATCTTTAATGCAAACACTATAGCTAACAATTCCAAATCATGAATCGGGTAATTCTTCTCATGGAATTTTGATTGTCTTGAGGGATTAGCCAAGCTGAATCAGCGTACACCCTAGTTTCACCTGGGATGAACCACAATACAACACAAAGACATTAGTGTCCTCAGTCAAAACTGGAGCCAAGTTTGACTTATTCTTTAGCTTCCCAAAACTACCATCACAGGTATCAGGCCATAAGAATTTTACCTTTTTTAGAGTCACTTAGTTAATGGGGCAACAATAGAAGAGAAACTCTCCAAAATCCTTTTATAATAGTCGGCTAAACCCAAGAAGATCTAAATGTCAACTGGAGTTGTGGGTCTAGGCCACTTCTTAACCACTGCAACCTTTTGTGGATCTACCATGATCCCTTCACTAGAAACAACATATCCTAGATAAGTCACAATATTTAACTAGAACTCACACTTTGAGAACTTCACACACAATCACTGATCTTTCAAGGTTTGCAACACAAGGCAGATATAATCGACATGATCCGCCTAACTCTTGGAATACACAAAAATATCATTAATAAAGAGAATGACGAACAAATCTAAGAACTGATGGAAAACCCAATTCAAAAGATCCATAAATGCTGCTGGGATATTTGTCAAACCAAAGGACATTACCAAATGCTCAAAATGACCATACCGAGTTCAGAAAGTAGTCTTAGGGATATCCACCTCCTTAATCTTCAACTAATGATAACCCGATCGAAGGTCAATCTTAGAAAAGAACTTAGCACCCTGAAGCTGGTCAAAGAAGTCATCAATCCTCAGAAGATTTTAATTACTCTTCATAATCACCTTATTTAATTAGCGGTAATCAATACACAACAAAAGAGAACCATCCTTCTTACGCATGAATAGAAGATGAGCGCCCTATAAAGACACACTAGGGTAGATAAAATATTTATTGAGAAGATCTTTTAATTGCTTCTTGAGTTTTGTCAACTCAGTCAAAGCTATTCTATAAGGAGGAATAGAAATAGGATGAGTGTACGGAAGACAATCAATCCCAAAATTGATTTTACTATTGGGAGGAATACCAGGAAGATCATCAGGAAATTCCTTGAGAAATTTGTAGACCATAGGGACAGTCTGCAAAAAGGACCTTCAGATCTAAAATCCTTAGCATTCACTAACTTATAGAGGCACCCTTTAGAAACCAATTTTTTGGCTCTAAGATATAAAATAAACATTCCCTTAGGGACTAGGGAACAACCTTCCCATTCAATCACAAGATCATTAGGGAAATAGAAATTGACCCTTTGGATTCGACAATCAAGAGAAGCATAGCACGAATGAAACCAATCAATCCCCCAAATCATATCAAAGTCTAATATGTCCAACTCTATCAGGTCTACAAATGATACGGTTAGGGCAGCCCCCACAGGTACACGGCCTTTCACGCGAAGCCAAGCTCGGGAATTACAAGCACTCCAAGCTTTGTTCATGCAAATGGCCGTGTGTGAGTTGGTGATCGAACCATCCAAGGACCTAAACGTTTTTATGTGTGAAGAGGGGTCCTAATGTGTAATAAACTACTCTCCAAAGTTGGCACAAGAAGCAAGGGCGTTAGGGTCATTTTACCTTTTTGTTTGTAGTATAAATAGAACATGTAGAGAGAGTTAGACTTAGTTTTTGAAATCTGAAATTGTAACCTAAAAACACAAACATTTTCCTCTCTCTTCTTCTCCAAGAAGCCGTCCCTAGATCTCACAAGTAGAGGGATACTTGTGTTGTCTCTTTGGCTAGAAACAAGGGTTTTGAGGTTGTTGAGTGCCTCTTGGTCCTCGTAAGAACTTGGTGTTTATATTCATTAGACTTAGGGTCCTCTCTTGATGTTAGGGTTCTTAGTTTCTTGAATGTTATATGTCAAGTTATCTATCTTTCTTTATCTTGTTGTTGTTGTGTTGATTTTGTTATCTTGAAAGTCTAGTGAAGCCGTGTGGGGCTCTTTTCGATTCACTAGCATTTGTTCTCTATCTTGTTGTTCTTGTGTTGCAAGTTGAAAACCGAAACTAGTTCTTGTGTTGTAAGCTGAAAAACCGAAAACTAAAACTTGTTGTCTTGTGTTGTTGGACTGAAATCCAAAGCTCTTGGTGTTGTTGGTTGGATCTTGTATCATTTGGTATCAGAGCAAGACCGGTTATGTTCCAACATAACCCATCTTGGGCTAGTTTACGGCTTAAACAAAAAAAATTCTGAAATCTGTCCACTACAAGTTGAAACCGAGAATGATGTTATATGCTTAGATCTAGGTGTTATTTTGCTTGTTTAGTGAGTTTCTAGTGTTGGTTTATTTCTCACCAACACTAAGGTGTCTAGATCCGAAAGTTGAGCTTGAAAAAAAAACTTGAATATTGTGTAGTGACTTGAAGTGGCCGAAAGTTGTATGTTGTTGCTAACCAAAAGAAAATCGGTGGTTGTATGTTATGTGCTAAAGAAATTGATGAAGTTTGTTGAAGTGTTCATCTTTTGAACTTGTTCATATTGTTCATCTTGTTGTGTGCTCAAGTGGTGAAACTATAAAGTTGTTGTGAAAGAATTGCACCCATCACTTTGTAGTCTTGTCCATCACTTTCCCTAATTCAAGGAGCCTTGTTTTGTGGGATTTGACCACCAAACCCCACTTTCTTGAGTTTGAAAAAGAGTGAAAGACTACAAGATTTTCGTTTTCCCACCAAAACGCTTTTCAAATTATCACAAGTTGTGTGAATATTAACTCAAAAACAAAAAAAAAAAAAGGAAAGAGAAAAATCCGAGAGAAGAAGAACGTGTGGGACCATTGCATGCTACCATGTCACTATAAGCTCAACTTAGGATATTCTTTGGTTGCTAATTGTTGATTCTTGGTTTCCCTTACTTGGTCTTAGAACTAATTAACAAACTAGTACCTTCCTACTAGGTTGTTAACTAGTTCCTTGAACCGTTTGTTCGTGTCAACGATTATTTGTGTGCTTTTATTCGTTTGAACGAATTGCTGATTTTGACTCTAGTCCGGCAAGAATTCCTTGAGTCTTCAAACAAGAATCCATTCCGGATAAGAGCTTACTCATACCTTGAAAGTCTCACGGTTACTAGCCAATTATACAACACTTGTGGAACACGAACTTGTGGTGACTAAAGCGGCAAATACCTTGACGATGGAAGGAACAACATCTCATAATGCGGATACTAATGCCCTTGACTCAATGAGGGCCACTCTTGAGGCCGTTACTCGGACACTTGAAAGAATGAATTCGGAATTTGGGGCCGTGAGAGGGGACTTGGCAGCAATAAGGGGGGAAGTATCGACTATTAGTGGGAGATTAGACCAAGTGGAGAGTCAAAGGAACTCTCGTCCATCTACTCCTCTACATGTATCTACCAATGGTCATGATCGGACCTCCTCCGCAACCATCACCCCCGAAATGGTCCACCAAATGCTAAATGCACCCCAAGCTCCACTAAATACCGCAAACCAATCTACCAATTTTCCTCCAAACCGAGACTCCACTATACCACTACATTTCCAAGCTCCTCCAATTCCACAAGAGGGATTTGGGCACCAAGTACCTCCACTAAATCCGAACCCTCCCTTCCAAGCTCCATTAAACCAAAGACCGCAAATTCCAAATCTTCCTAATCAAAATGGCCAAGGCCGACCAACCCACTTTGAAGGATACGGTAGAGAGGAGTATGATGGAGAGGGAGCCTTTGATGATGCTTATATGAGGGAGGAGGAGTTAAGAGGAGGTCGAGGAGAACCTAGGAGATACCGGGGGTATGGAGATAGGGGAAACCGACACCAAGAGAGAGACGTAGGCATCAACACCATCAAGTTGAGCCTACCTATCTTTAAGGGTGAAAGTGACCCCGAGACCTATTTGACTTGGGAATCGGCTTGTGACAAAGTTTTCCAAGTTAATGACATCTCGGAAGAAAAGAAGAGTTGCTACGCTATAGCTCACCTCGAGGGCTATGCTAACACTTGGTGGGAGTATGTTAAACGATTTGGTAATGAATTACTTGATGGGCAGCCACCACCTTGGTATCGGTTGAGGTACTTGATGAGGCAACGATACCTTCCCGAGAGATATCGTCATGAATTGCTTGCTAGATTATATGGCTTGCGGCAAGGAGGCAAGAGTGTGATGGCCTATTTTGACGAGTTCCAACAACTCATGTTGAAACTTGATCACCGTGGGGAGCAAATCAGTCACGACATCATCCGGTTCAAGTGTGGATTGAACAAAGAGATCTCCACTCACTTGACCCTTCACCGGTTTGAAACAATTGACGGTATCTTCCAAGCGGCTCTAGAGATTGAAAGGGAACTTAAGGAGAGATCAACCTTCAAGGCAAGGGTACAAACCCCCTCGGGTTGGCCCAAAAACAAGGACCAACCCGGTCTTACGAAGCTGCCCGAATCCAAAACAGTCCCTAAGTTTCCTCCGAAACTGGAGGCTCACAAATATCCCAACCCAAAGGGGTTCCAATGCTTCAAGTGCCAAGGTTGGGGGCATAAGGCCAATGAATTTCCGAACCGGCGTAATGTGATCCTACGGGAAGGGAAAGTGTACTACCTTGGTGAGGAGGTGGTTTCCAAAAGGGGGGAGGTTGAGGCCGAGCCTCAAGATGGAGAGGAAGCTGAAAATGAACCGAATGAGGAAGGATTAGATGATAGTGAAGATGTCTATCCACAAGAAGGGGAGTGTGTGGTTCCAAACTTTGTGGTTAGACGTTTCATGATTAGTAAGGCGGTAGATGACCCGAGTCAAAGGGAAAACCTATTCCATACTAAGTGCCTTGTAAAGGGGAGCGTGTGCACCTTGGTAATTGATAGTGGTAGCTGTACAAATGTTGCGAGCCATGCTATGGTAAATTTCTTGAAGCTACCAACTACACCACACACTAGTCCTTACAAGCTACAATGGTTGAACGATTGTGGCGAATTGAGGGTCACATGGCACTGTGTGATTAGGTTTAAGGTGGGGAACTACCACGATGAAGTGCTTTGTGACGTGATCCCAATGCAAGCATGTCACTTGTTGTTAGGAAGGCCATGGCAATATGATAGGTCTACTAAACACGATGGGAGGTCCAACCGGTATACGCTTGAGAAGGATGGCCGAAAGGTCACACTTCACCCTCTTTCACCCTCACAAGTAAATGAGTGGTATCAAAAGATGAGGGAGTTAAAGGGAAAGGGGAAGGAACCCGAAAAGGGAGAAAAGGGGGGGGATTCCGTAGGTGAGGAAGTAGGGACATCCGAGGCTGTCCCCACGCCAAGGGAAATGAAAAACGTAGTGATGTTGGCTAGGAGAAAAGAACTCTTCGTGGACCATGATGAAAACAAGCCGATGCTACTCTTGGCCCATTGTTTTAATACTAACCCCACTAATTCTTCCATTTCCCCTTTGATTTCTTGTGTGTTGTAGGAGTATGAAGATGTATTTCCTCAAGAACTTCCGCAAGGATTGCCCCCACTTCGGGGAATTGAGCACCAAATTGATTTGGTGTCGGGTTCACAACTTCCAAACAAACCAGCCTATAGGAGCAATCCCATGGACACTAAGGAGCTTGAAAAACAAGTTGAGGAGCTTCTCAACAAGGGATACATCAAGGAAAGCATGAGTCCGTGTGCTGTTCCGGTACTTTTGGTACCAAAGAAGGACGGAACTTGGCGCATGTGCGTCGATTGCCGAGCCATCAACAAAATCACTATAAGGTATCGTCATCCAATCCCTAGACTAGATGATATGTTAGATGAGCTCCACGGATCTTGTTTGTTTTCTAAAGTGGACCTTAGGAGCGACTATCACAAAATTCGCATGCAACCCGGTGATGAGTGGAAGACCGCATTCAAGACCAAATTTGGTCTATATGAGTGGCTGGTCATGCCCTTCGGCCTTACCAATGCTCCTAGCACCTTTATGAGGCTAATGAATCATGTAATGAAGCCTTATATTGGAAAGTTTGTGGTGGTTTACTTTGATGATGTGTTGGTGTATAGTAAGTCTATTGATGATCATGTAATGCATTTGAGATGTGTGTTTGATGTGCTCCGAAAGGAGAAGCTGTATGCCAACATGGAGAAGTGTTCCTTCGGTGTTGATAAAGTCATATTCTTGGGTTTTGTCGTGAGCTCAAGGGGTGTGGAAGTGGACGATTCCAAGATAGAATCTATACGAAGTTGGCCGACCCCTAAAACTATTGGAGAAATCCGAAGTTTCCATGGGTTGGCAAGCTTTTATAGGAGGTTTGTCAAAGGATTTAGTTCCATAGCAGCCCCCTTGACCGAGGTAATTAGAAAGGACGGACCCTTTAAATGGGGTGATGAGCAGGCTAGGGCTTTTGAGGCCTTGAAAGCTACGCTCATCTCGGCGCCTTTATTGCAATTGCCCGATTTTGATAAGATGTTTGAAATAGAGTGTGATGCTAGTAAGGTTGGCATCGGGGATGTTTTGATGCAAGAAGGTAAGCCCATTGCGTATTTCAGTGAAAAGCTCAAAGGGGCAACTCTTAATTACTCGACTTATGATTTGGAGTTGTACGCCCTTGTTAGAGCCTTGGGAAATTGGCAACATTATTTGTGGCCTAAGAAGTTTGTGATACGAACGGATCATGAGTCATTGAAACACCTTAAGAGCCAAGACAAGCTGAATAGGCGTCATGCTAAGTGGATTGAGTTCATCGAGACTTTCCCTTATGTAATTCATTACAAAAGGGAAAAGGAAAATGTTGTTGCCGATGCCTTGTCTCGGAAGCATGTGCTTGTTGCTACCTTGTCTTCGAAGTTGATGGGTTTTGAGAGCTTGCGGATGTTGTATCCCGAGGATCCTACCTTTGCTCCTATTTTTAGGGAATGCGAAGAGTGGGGAAGGGACCGTTGGCTTAAGGAGAATAACCATTCCTCCTACTCTCGGTTCGATGGGTATTTGTTCAAGGGGAGGAGGTTGTGTGTTCCTTCTAGTTCTTGGAGGGAATTATTTGTGAGGGAGGCCCATGACGGAGGCCTCATGGGTCACTTTGGGGTAGACAAGACCCTTGGCATCTTAGAGGAGAACTTCTATTGGCCCAAAATGCGCAAAGACGTCACTAAAATTTATAGTCAATGCGTGGCCTGCCGGAGTGCGAAATCTCGTCTCCAACCTCAAGGGTTATACACCCCACTCCCTACTCCCCTTAGACCTTGGCTGGACATTTCGATGGATTTCGTTTTGGGGCTGCCAAGGACTAGAAAGGGCCGAGATAGCATTTTTATTGTTGGTGATAGATTCTCTAAAATGGCTCATTTTATTCCATGTGCTAAAACCGAGGATGCTCCTAGTGTAGCTTCATTATTTGTTGAACATATTGTAAAGCTCCACGGGGTACCGAGGACCATTGTGAGTGATAGGGACTCCAAGTACCTAAGTCTCTTTTGGAAGTCCATGTGGGGTAGGCTTGGCACGAAGTTACTTTTCTCCACGTCTTGCCACCCACAAACCGATGGCCAAACGGAGGTAGTAAATAGAACCTTAGGGTCTATGCTACGTTCTATGGTTAAAGGTAAACTGACTTCATGGGAAGAACACCTACCCTTGGTGGAATTTGCATACAACCGGGTAATACATTCGAGCACGGGAATGACTCCCTTTGAATGTGTTTACGGCCTAAATCCCCTTACCCCTTTAGATCTCACTCCTTTGTCTAGTGATCTCATGACCAGCTTAGATGGAAATAAAAGAGCCGAGGCCATGAAGAAAATGCATGAGACGGTGCGGATCAAGCTTGAAAAGAAGAACCAAGAAATTGCAAAAAGGGTAAACAAAGGGAGAAGGAGGCTTGTGCTTGAACCCGGAGATTGGGTGTGGGTGCATCTTCGAAAGGATCGGTTTCCAGCTCAAAGGAAGTCCAAATTTCTGCCTAGGGGTGATGGTCCTTTCCAGGTACTTGAGAGAATCAATGACAACGCCTACAAGATTGACCTTCCACCGGAATATCAAGTGCACAACACTTTCAACGTTGGTGATCTCTCCCTCGTGGATGCGGTTGAGGATGACCAAATGCCGAATTTGAGGTCAAATTCCTCTCAAGATGGAGAGGATGATACGGTTAGGGCAGCCCCCACAGGTACACGGCCTTTCACGCGAAGCCAAGCTCGGGAATTACAAACACTCCAAGCTTTGTTCATGCAAATGGCCGTGTGTGAGTTGGTGATCGAACAAGCCAAGGACCTAAACGTTTTTATGTGTGAAGAGGGGTCCTAATGTGTAATAAACTACTCTCCAAAGTTGGCACAAGAAGCAAGGGCGTTAGGGTCATTTTACCTTTTTGTTTGTAGTATAAATAGAACATGTAGAGAGAGTTAGACTTAGTTTTTGAAATCTGAAATTGTAACCTAAAAACACAAACATTTTCCTCTCTCTTCTTCTCCAAGAAGCCGTCCCTAGATCTCACAAGTAGAGGGATACTTGTGTTGTCTCTTTGGCTAGAAACAAGGGTTTTGAGGTTGTTGAGTGCCTCTTGGTCCTCGTAAGAACTTGGTGTTTATATTCATTAGACTTAGGGTCCTCTCTTGATGTTAGGGTTCTTAGTTTCTTGAATGTTATATGTCAAGTTATCTATCTTTCTTTATCTTGTTGTTGTTGTGTTGATTTTGTTATCTTGAAAGTCTAGTGAAGCCGTGTGGGGCTCTTTTCGATTCACTAGCATTTGTTCTCTATCTTGTTGTTCTTGTGTTGCAAGTTGAAAACCGAAACTAGTTCTTGTGTTGTAAGCTGAAAAACCGAAAACTAAAACTTGTTGTCTTGTGTTGTTGGACTGAAATCCGAAGCTCTTGGTGTTTTTGGTTGGATCTTGTATCAACAAAGGTGTCCCTACAAATAGACCGACATCACACAACCCCTATAAACCCTTCTAGCCATAATGGAGTTACTCATAGGGGTGGACATAGAAAAAGGGTCTAAAATATACACAGGGGCAAAACCAAAATGGATAGCCATATAGAGGGTCAGATAAAAGAGGGCAGACTCAGAATCAAGTAGAAAATATACATCACAAGATAAGAGTTTGAGAGTACCAATAAAAATATTGGGGCACACCTCAGAACACTGGTGAGTGGCAAGAGCATACAGACGGTTTTGACCATTGCTGAAGCCAGAAATAAAAGTAGCACCCTGTGGTGCAGGAGATGATAAAGTAGCAATAGGAATCTTATTTGCCTCAGCAGTGGCCCTAGAAGGACAATCCTTCTATATATGGATAATCTACCTATATTTAAAATATTTATTCCCTCCTTCTTCACAAATAGCATAATGCACCTGAACACTAAATTTATAGGGGGTGTAATGGAGCTGACTGATCCTCACTAGCCTGAAGCTGGGCTTCTGGTGCTACGAACATGCTATCATACTAAGAATGATGATCACTCTATGTATTTAGATAAGGAGAACTAGAAATAAAGTAAGAATGAGAGTTTCCATACTTTTTATTGGACTATTTCCACTGTCTCTACCACTCTGATGTTGACCTCTACCTTGATCTGAATGTGGAAACTTCTTGCTCTGCCTTTCACTTATCTTTACTTGCTTTCTTTTTTCCTCTTAAACTTGTTGCATATACACTAAAAGTCTAGAAATGCCCATATCCTTGTTCAAAGAGGCATCCTTGATCTCCAAGATCAACTCACGGGATAACCCAGAGGCAAACCTCCATATTCTAGCCCTCATGCTAGACACCAATTTTGGAGCATAACATGATAACTGATGAAACTTCAAGGTATATGCCTTTACTATTATCCTTCCTATCTTGAAATTCACAACTTCCTCAGCTCTCACTTCTCTCAACTCCTGAGGAAAAAATCAATCAAGAAAAACACTTGAGAAATCACCTATAACGCAGACTCGGCAGCATCGCCCCTAAGCTGCTCCCACTCTTCATAACATTGGTATTCTACATCCTTCAACTGATAAGATATAAAATCTACCCCTTCTATATTAGTAGCATAGATCATGAAAGATCTTTTCCATCCCATCAATGAAATTTTGAGGATCTTTCTCAACTTTAGAACTAGTGAAAATAGGAGGACTTAACCTTATAAATTGCCCAACTCTAGTGGCCTCAGAGGATGGAGAAATAGAAGCAACACACTCAGTCTAGAAGGTCACCAATTAGGTAAGTAAATCGACTAGCAAAACTCAACATTCATCATGCCAACTTGAGGTGCATGAGGAGGAATAGGGGAAACCAGTGGAGCTTTATCTGGACAATCCAAAGCAGACACCCTAGACTGAGTTTAAACTCCTAGAGTAGGATGAGCTTCATCCCCATTATCCTCAGATGGGTTTGAAGAGTTTCCAACAGTATTTGATCTTCTGGGAGGTATGATTTGAAATGAAAACATACGAGGGTTAGAAGAGATTCCTGACCTTAGTCTCTATAACTTGAAATAGAACAACAAGAAAGGGAAATATTCCTAAATGCCTCATAGCCTCTTTCTTATAAGTGTAACACTCTACACCCCCATAAAAGATACACGACTTTATTGAACACCCACTAAAACTAAACCTAGGCTCTGATAATATCTTTGTCACAACTCGAACTAGGGCCTGGTCATGATGGGTATCTTAAGTCCACCAGGGACCGGAGACCACCCCTTTTTACCTAACTAAACAACGCAATATCCCTTATGGTTTGGATGATTTTTCAACATATAATATGATAACACAAGATAAAATTTAAACAATGAAGAGCATGTCTATAACTGATAACCATAGACCAACCAAAGCAGCTAACCAACATCACCCAAGTGAACAGTAATCCAACAAAGCCTACTAACATAAGGACCAAAAATCAGTCTTGGTCAGGACTTGTTCCCAACTTTGACAGATGATAATGAGAATGAGAATGATAATGTTAATGATAATGAAACTCTCACTTCTATTTTATAATAATATCTAATAAAATATTTAAGTCCTTCAGAGAATGAAAGCTTACCACTTTACCTAAATTAACCAACTAACTAAGCTAATCCATTTAACTCTGTGCAGGAAAAGTAGAGGTATCTCCAGTACCTGCATCACATAGGGATATAACATCTAGAGATAGTTAGTGATTGAAGCACTAGGATGTAACTCAGAGATAGGGGATAAAATAATGCCATAAATAAAAATTCAAAACCAGTCCAAAATCTATTACACATAACCATATGCAAATACATACATATATATACATACATACATTATGCGCATGGGTAGGGAACAAGGCTTAACATGCACCTTTAAACTTTAGCCTGGATTGTATAGCTAAACTTTCATAACATAAGAAGTCACCCACGGGCTATATGAGCTTAGCTCTCTGTAACACCCCAATTCGCTGAATCGGACACTACACAGTGCTCATGACCCCGAGGGACCACAAGCTAACCCATGACTGATATCTGTACTTGTACAATGCAAATCATGATATAATAATGCGGAATATATAGAACTATAAGGCCATAAGGTTCAATTAAATAAAATCATATGTGTGAAAATACCCAAAACAACTCAATCTGAACATAAATCTAAAAACCTCCAAACTATCTGAATAAGGAGTTGAAGGAATATGTCTCCAACTAACTCCATAAAACTGAACTGAAGAAATAAATAAATGTATCAAATCATATTGTCCTCGAATCAATGAGGATTCACTGTGTCTCTGCGACTGGAATGCTACCGCTACTACTGGGCTGGAGCTCGTGTATCAGAACCTATGGTGTAACATAAAAAGAAAACACCATAGTGCAAATACGTCAGTACAACTGGAGTACTGAGTATACGAGGAAGGTAGGCTGAACAGAAAGGGTTTCATACATGAATAAGGGGTACTCAATAAAATGGTGGGAACCCTAAACTGACGGGTTAAGCCATCTTATCAACCCTAATCTGATGGGTTAAGATGTGTCAACCTACGCTGGCTACATAGTTTTGGAACACAAGGATGACTACTAAAAATCATAACCTGAACTGACGGGTGAGTTCCCATCCTTAGGTTCACTTGGTGCTAACCTCTACTCCCATCTGGAGGGACTGGATATGAATAACTGACTGTGCATGACTTAATCTTACTAAATTCTGTTGACTAGCGGAATGTTACTGATATCTAACAACTGACTAAGATCATGAGGTTTTCTTGAGTCACATGACTGACTGAAGTATATAGAATCATAGCTTGAGTTCGGATATCATGAAACATGACATGTATCTAGGCACACAACTATAGATTTAGGTACAAGTACCCCCAGGAATCGATGGAAGGAAACTGACACACATGACTGACTTGATCATAAGAGTAAAGTCCATAATTTATAATATCATAAGTAGGGATCTCATACTAAGCATGGTTATCAACAATGTATTGCATGGAAAGGATTTCATATCACATGGAAGTACTTGCACAATCTTAATATCATGTTCATTGCATAATCATATTGGCAACACATACCCATAGCATAGAAGTTCATGTGGATTGCATGGTTATCATACATCTTGTTCATAAGTAGGATTTGAAAGTAAACATAGCATAATCTCATAAGAATAGTTCATGAGTATTCCAACAACATTTACAAGGCACATTATCAACATAGTAGTCATTGGAACGTAAGGGTATATCATGAATCCTTCACTTAGTCACAATTTAGCTATATTGCATTATTTCTTGTTTCTTAGGCATTTTATCAAACACCTTACATGCACATCGTAAGCATAGGTGAAATCATCCAATTATACATCATGAACAACCAAACTTACATGTTTCCAACTCATATGATATCATGAATTCATAAAAGCATATAAAGATTCCATCTTGAGAATAACCCAATATCAACAACATGATCATCAACACCCAACAATATAGAAATCATACTTTATAATGAAAAAGAGGGTTTTTGAGCTTTATGGATGAAAGGGATCTATAAATCAACTCACGCATACCTTAGAGGAAGATTCTGGATAATTGACGGAGGAATTTCCTTGAAATTGGATCTTTAAGATGCAACCTTAGTTGTTTTTCTCTTTTAGTGCTCTTGGATGATGAGCTTTGAGATGATAATATGGTTGTAATATGATTAAAAGCTATATATTTCGTAGGGTTAAGTTTAGGGACATGTAAGGAGTGTTAAAAGACTTAATTACCCTTAAAATAACTCAAAACGAAGTGCTTTTGGCACCTGGAATTGACTTAGGTGGCCCCCAATTGATTGCCTAAGATAGGTTAGGCGACGCCTAACCAATCGCCTATGCTTGGGTTGGGCTGCACCTAACCAATCGCTTATGCTTACTATCTCTCATGAAAATGGGCATAACTTTTCACTCGGGTATTGGATTAAGGCGAAATTGGTATCATTGGAAAGCTAATTCTATTCTCTACAATTTGGTGGGTCTAAATCAGCCAAAATACCACATTAACATCGATTTATACTTTTTCAAATATAACCCTTACAAAACCAAACACTAAAACTTGATGGATTCAAAAACTCTTAGCTTGTATTACCTTAAGTGACTCTTATCAACATGCTTAATGCATCATAAGCTATCCTATCACTAGGATATTCATTGTAAGTCATGTACTCAAGTATGAATAATAGGATAGGAGATTTCATACGTAGGAATACTTATTCACTTCCTAGCTTAGAAACATGCGGGGTCTTACAATATCTCCCCCTTGGGAACATTCATTCTCGAATGATAATTTACTGAGAAGGGATACAAGAAAATAGAACCTGAACTAAACATGTAGAACTAAAACTTGATCTCATGACTGACATGCTAAACATACTGAACTCGTGCATATCTGATGCATGGACAACTGATGCATGAATGCATGAATGAGTATGAAATGGTTAATAGGTACCAAGTTTATACTGGAAACATGAACGTGAAACTGAATGAGATTAAGGAGAACTATTACCTTAAGTTTGATCTGAATTGGCGGGGAAGAGCTGAAGATACTTGGTATGCATATCTGCTTCTGCTTCTCAAGTAGCTCTCTCATGAGACTGATTTCGACAAAGAACCTTGACTAGAGGGACGTTTTTGTTCCTTAATCTACGAGTCTAATAATCTAAGATTTTGACTGGAATCTCTTCATAGGAGAGGCTGTTCTGAATGTCGATGCTCTGTATAGGGACAACAACTACTGGGTCACCTATGCACTTCTTTAGCAAAGAGACATGGAAGATTGGATGGACTGAGGCTAGATATGAAGGCAACTCAAGCTCATAAGCTACCTTGCCAAAGCGACAAACAATTCTGAAGGGACCGACATATCGGGGACTGAGTTTCCTTTTCTTGCCGAACCTCTTCACTCCCTTCATGGGAGAGATCTTAAGATAGACATAATCATTGACCTCGAACTCGAGATCTTTTTTACAAACATATACATAGGACTTCTATCGACTCTGAGCAGCCCAGAGTCTCTCTCTGATAAACTAAACTTTCTCTAAGGCGTCGAATACTAAGTCAGGACCTATGATTAAGGCCTCACTAAATTCAAACCAACCAATAGAAGATATACATCTCTTACCATAGAGAGCTTTGAATGGAGCGATCTGAATACTAGAATAATATCTATTATTGTATGCAAACTCAATCAAAGGCAAGTGGTCGTCCCAACTTCCCTTGAAGTCAATTGCACATGCCCTTAGCATATATTTAAGAGTCTGAATGGTCTTCTCTGCTTGACCATTTGTCCGAGGATGAAATGCTGTGCTGAGATGGACTTGGGTACCGAGACCCTTTTGGAATGCTTTCCAAAAGTGAAAAGTGAACTGGGTACCTCTGTATGAGATGATAGATAATGGAACACCGTGTAACCTAACTAAATCCCTGATAGAGAGTTTGGCATAATCTTTGGCGGAATAAGAAGTATGAACAGGAAGGAAATGAGCTGACTTGGTCATTTTATCTATAATGACCAAGACTGAATCATGTTGATGACGAGTTCTAGGCAAACCTATCACAGAGTCCATGTTAACTTCTTCCCACTTCCAAGTAGGAATAGGGAAATCTTGCATGGAACCACTAGGTTTCTGATGCTCTATCTTAGCCTGCTGACATGTAGAGCACTTAGCCACAAACTCTGCAACATCTCTCTTTATCCCACTCCACCAATAGATCTCCCACATGTTACGGTACACCATAGTGGCCCCTGGATGAATAGAGTATTGCAAACCATGCGCTTCTACAAGTATTCGTTGCCTCAATTCATCTACACCTAGAACACATAGACGACCCTGATAACGAGGAACACCATCTCCCTCTTGGGAGAAAACCTCAACTTTTTGATTCTGAACCGACTCTTTGAGCTTGATAAGGGTAGGATCCCTGTCTTGTTTCTCTTTTACCTTGGAAACTAGAGATGACTCTATACTACTATGATCACATACACCACCCTCTAAAGAATCGACTAAGCGAGCACCTAGTCTGGAAAGCTGATGTATCTCCTGAGCCATTTTTTTTTTACTATTCTCAATGTGAGAAATACTACCCATGGAGAGTAAAATGAGAGCGTAGGCCACAATATTGGCCTTGCTCGGATGATAAATAACACTCATGTCGTAACCCTTCAAGAGCTCTAACCACCTTCTCTAGCAAAGATTTAGATCTTTCTGGGAAAAGACATACTGGAGGATTTTATGGTCTATGAAGACATCTACATGAACTCCATAGAGATAATGCCTCTAAATCTTCAAGGCAAAAACTACCGCTGCTAACTCAAGATCATGGGTAGGATAATTCTTCTCATGTGGCTTTAACTGTCTGGAGGCGTAGGCTATGACCTTACCATGCTGTTTGAGGACACAACCTAAACCCACTCTGGCTGCATCACAATAGACTACAAAACAATTTGAACCATCTGGAATAGCTAGAACTGGAGCAGAGGTGAGTTGAGTCTTCAACTCTTGAAAGCTCTTCTTGCATGAATCTAGCCACTAAAACTTAATCTTCTGAGTCAATCTGGACATGGGAAATGCAATAGAAGAAAATCCCTTGACAAACCATCTGTAATAGCCAGCAAAACCCAAGAAACGCCTAATATCTAATGGAGATACGGGTCTGGGCCAGTTTATTACTGCCTCAATTTTTTGAGGATCTACTCTAATTCCATCACCAGAAATAATATGGACAAGGAATGCTACTGACCTTAGCCAAAACTCGCACTTGCTGAACTTAGCGAATAATTGGTGATCCTTGAGGGTCTGAAGAATAATCCTGAGATGGTCTGCATGATCACGCTCTGTGCGAGAATAGACCAGAATATCATCTATGAAGACTATGAAAAAAATGTCTAAGTACTGATTGAACACACGGTTCATCAAATCCATAAAAGCTACAGGGGCATTGGTAAAACCAAATAACATGACTAAAAATTTGACGTAACCATACCGAGTACGGAAAGCTGTCTGTGAAAGTCACATTTTCTAACTCTGAGCTGATGATAGCCTGATCTGAGGTCTATCTTGGAGAAGTAACTGGCACCCTGAAGTTGGTCGAATAGATCATCAATCCTAGGAAGGATATCTGTTCTTGACCGTGACCTTGTTGAGTTGATGGTAATCAATACATATCCTAAGAGAACCGTCTTTCTTCTCACGAATAATACTGGCGCACCCCATAGGGAAACACTGGATCTAATGAATCCCTTATCTAAGAGATCCTTCAACTGATCTTTCAGTTCCTTGAGTTTTGTTGGTGCCATTCTGTATGTTGGAATAGAAATAGGTTGAGTATCCGAAAGAAGGTCTATGCCAAAGTCTATTTCCCTCTCAGGAGGAATGCCTGGAAGATCTTCGGGAAAGACATCTGAGTACTCATTAACAACAGGGACTATTCTGAGGTTGGGATATTCAGAATTAGAATTTTTAACATGCACGAGATGAAACACACACCCCTTAGAAATCATTTTCCTTGCCCAAAGGTAGGAAACAAGTTGACCCCTGAACGTTGAAATGCTACCCTTCCACTCTAGGACAGGCTTGTTCGGGAATTGAAACTGAACTATCCTATTTCTATAGTCGACTATGGCATAGTAGTAATGAAGCCAATCCATGTCTACAATGACATCAAAATCAATCATCTTTAAATCCACTAAATCTGCTGACGTAGATTTCTGAGATATCATAATTAGGCAGTTCCTGTATACCCGCCGGGCTATGATGGTCTTACCCACTGGGATAGAGACTGAGAAGGGCGCTGCTAGGACTTCAGGACCAATTTTGAAATCTCCTACTATGTATAGAGTAACAAAAGACAAAGATGCACCTGGGTCTAGCAAAGCATAAACATGGACATAAAAAATCTATAACGTACCAGTAACGATATCAGGAGAATTTTCCTGATGCTGCTGGGACTGAAGAGCATAGTGTCTGTTTGGGCGTTGCCCACTGGTAGCACTTAAAATGGCACCCTTCTGGTTCGGGCGACTGGTGAGCTATAGAATAATTTTGTTGAACCTGAAGACTTGACTGCAGACATTCTCTAATCCTGTGGCCTGGCTTTCCATAACTAAAACAAACATCACTACTGGCTCAGTAAATGCCCTTGTGGTTCTTACCATAAGTCTAAAAAGGGGATTCATTTGGGCACTGCTAATACTGCCTTGAGATTTAGAGCCTGGCACTTTGTTTCTATTGCCATCTCTGAACTTCGGCACTGGAGCGCTGGCAGAGAAAAGAGCTGGAATGGCTGACTTAGAGCAAAACTGTGAACGGTTTCCTCCATCTGACTTGGGGTGAGCAAAGTTGAAATTACTTGACCTTGCTCTCTTGTTCTGCCTCTCCCTAGTCTTAAACTTCTGCTCTTCTACTTGCTGGGCATGGGTCATGAGTCTGGCTAAGGTCATATCACCGATCAGTATCGCAGACCTATACTCATTTACCATGCTATCGTTGACCCCTGACATGAACTTGCTCATCTTAGCTCTATTGTCTGCAACCACATGGGGAGCATACCTAGCTAGCTGACTAAATTTGAGAGAATACTCCCTAACTGTCATATTGCCCTACCTGAGGTTGATGAACTCAAGAACTTTGGCTTCCCTCAGCTCTTGGGGAAAGAATCTGTCTAAAAAGGCTATGACAAATTCCTCCTACTCGATAGGGCCTGTATCATATAACCTCTCAGACTTTCATAGTTTGTACCAATCATGAGCAACATCTTGTAACTAGTAGGCGGCTAACTCAGCACTCTCAATAGAAGTAACACCCATGATGTCAATTACTTTCTAGACTTGGTCAATGAACTCTTAAGGGTCGTTATCAAACTTAGACCCATGGAAAGATGGAGGGCTCATCCGGGTGAAGTACCGAACCCTAGATGCTTTGGGAGTGGACACTGTATTGGCCTAAATGACTGGTGGTTGTTCATTCTGTGCAGCCATGGACTAAGCAAGTGTGGTAAATGCGGCTTTAAACTCCGCATGAGAAACATATATGCCTAAAGGATCTTCGGGCTGAGGAGAAGACTGGTTTCTTTTCTTTGGGGGCATGGTCTGGAATAAGAGAAGAATGGATTAGACTAAGAGTTTAACTTGTGATTATGCTCACTAGCATGACATGAATAATGAAATAAAAAGGGGACTATTCCTAAAACATCTTATAGCCTTCCGCACATAAATGTGGCTGCAATACACCCATGTACAAGACTCTACTAGATGCGGCTTTCAGTCTTCCTAGGACTCTATTTAACCTTAGGCTCTGATACCAAGTTTGTAACACCCCAATTTGCTGAACCGGAATGCTACACGAAGCTCATGGCCCCGAGGGACTACAAGCTAACCCATGACTGATATCTGTACCTGTACACTGCAAATCATGATATAATAATGCGGAATACATAGAACTGTAAGGCCATAAGGTTCAATTGAATAAAATCATGTGGGCGAAAATACCCAAAACAACTCAATCTAAATGTAAATCTAAACATAAATCTGAAAGCCTCTAAACTATCTGAATAAGGAGTTGAAGGAATTTGTCTCCAACTAACTCCATAAAACTAAACTGAAGAAATAAATAAATGTATCAAATCATATTGTCCTTGAATCAATGAGGACTTACTGTGTCTCTGCAAATGGAATGCTATCGCTACTGCTGGGCTGGAGCTCGTGTCTCGAAACCTATGGTGTAACATGAAAAGAAAGCACCATAGTGCAAATGTGTCAGTACAACTGGAGTACTAAGTATATGAGGAAGGTAGGCTGAACATAAAGAGTTTCATGCATGAACAACACTGACTGACTAATATGAACATGGGAGTGCAAACAAATATATAGAAACTCGGACCAAGAATACGTGATAGCATGACCTGTAAGCTAATACATGGTTTACTGATAACTGTCATGACTGATACTGAAACTGATAACATGAGCGACTGTATTTGACAATCCTGTATTTACTGAAATCTGAAGAACGCCCTAAGTTATTTTACTGAGACTGATACTGAAACTATGGGAAGTAGTGCTTAACCGACATGCCCCATGTATGCCATTATGGCTAAGCTGGGGTCCAATCTCTGCCCCGACTGGAGGGGTGTCAATACCATGCCATGGGTAAGGACAGCTTGTGAGTGACCCTTATCTGGAGGGTACTCAATGAGAAGGTGGGAACCCTAAACTGACGGGTTAAGCCACCTCATCAACCCTAATTTGACGGGTTAAGATGTCTCAACCTACGCTGGCTATGTAGTTCTGGAACACAAGGATGACTACTAAGAATCACACCCTAAACTGGCGAGTGATTTCCCATCCTTGGGTTCACTGGCTGCTAACCTCTACTTCTATTTGGAGGGACTGGACATGAATAACTGATTGTGCATGACTTAATCTTACTGAATTTCGTTGACTGGAGGAATGTTACTGATATCTGACAACTGTCTAAGATCATGAGGTTCTCTTGAGTCACATGACTAACTGAAGTCTATGGAATCGTAACTTGAGTTCGAATATTTTGAAACATGACATGGATCTAGGTAAAAAACTATAGTTTTTGGGTACAAGTACCCCCAAGACTCGATGGAAGGAAACTGACACACATGATAGACTTGATCATAAGAGTAGAGTCCATAATTTATAATATCATAAGTAGGGATCTCATACTAAGCATGGTTATCAACAATGTATTGCATGGAAAGGATTTCATATCACATGGAAATACTTGCACAATTTAATATCATGTTCATTGCATAATCATATTGGCAACACATACCCATAGCATGGAAGTTCATGTGGATTGCATGGTTATTATACATCTTGTTCATAAGTAGGATTTGCAAGTAAACATAGCATAATCTCATAAGAATTGTTCATGAGTATTCCAACAATATTTACAAGGCACATTATCAACATAGAAGTCATTGGAACGTAAGGGCATCTCATGAATCCTTCACTTAGTCACAATTTATCTATATTGCATGATTTCTAGTTTCTTAGGAATTTTATCAAACACCTTACATGCACATCTTAAGCATAGGTGAAATCATCAAATTATACATCATGAACAACCAAACTTACATGTTTCCAACTCATATGATATAATGAATTCATAAAAACATATAAGGATTCAATCTTAGGAATCACCCAATATCAACAACATGATCATCAACACCCAAAAATATAGAAATCATACTTTATAATGAAAAAGAGGGTTTTTGAGCTCTATGGATGAAAGGGATCCATAAATCAACTCACGCATACCTTAGAAGGAAGATTCTTGATGATTGATGGAGGAATTTCCTTGAAATTGAATCTTCAAGCTTAGTTATGCAACCCTAGTTGTTTTTCTCTTTTAGTGCTCTTGGATGATGAGCTTTGAGATGATAATAGGGTTGTAATATGATTAGAAGCTATATATTTTGTAGGGTTAAGTTTAGGAACTTGTAAGGAGTGTTAAAAGACTTAATTACCCTTAAAATAACTCAAAAAAAAGTGTTTTTGGCACTTGGAATTGACTTAGGTGGTGCCCAAGTGATTGCCTAAGATAGGTTAGGCGTCGCCTAACCAATCTCCTATGCTTGGGTTGGGCGGCGCCTAACCAATCGCCTATGCTTACTGTCTCTCACGAAAATAGGCATAACTTTTCGCTCGGGTATAGGATTTAGGTAAAATTAGTATCGTTGGAAAGATAATTTGATTATCTACAATTTGGTGGGTTTAAATCAGCCAAAGTATCACATTAAAATCGAGTTATACGCATTCAAAGATGACCCTTGCAAAATCAAACACTAAAACTTGATGGATTCAAAAACTCTTAGCTTGCATTACCTTAAGTGACTCATATGAACATGCTTAATGCATCATAAGCTATACTATCACTAGGATATTCATTTTAAGTCATGTACACAAGTATGAATCACAGAATAGGAGATTTCATACGTAAGAATACTTATTCACTTCCTAGCTTAGAAACATGCAGCGTATTACAACTCTCCCTATGGATGCACAAACTAGAGGACAGACATATGCACTATGGGGGACTCAAACCTCCTAAAATATCAAGGTGACAAAAGCACCAAATCATGTAATATAATATGAGGGACTCGAACCTCCCAATTATATAATAATAATAATAGTAAGAAAGGCTTAAACCACTGGTTCATATAGATGATACGCCTAAATTACAACTTTCTTACAAAAGTGTAAGCGGTCGCTGTCAAATATAGAACCCAACTAGGTTGGGTGTCGAATCCCACAGGGAATACGGTGTTCACTAAGTATTGTGACTGTTATTAGACTACTGATCTAGGGTTCCTGAGTAAAAGGGGGTTTTGATATGTTAATAATGCTCTTTCGTTCTTGTATCACATAGCGGTCCAACTAATGAGAGTTAATGTAAGTGTAATTTCAATAAAAGTGAGTTAACTAGAGTTATGCTCACCAAGATGTTCAAATAGTTAGGGTTGTGAACTTGTGCTTGAATTCTAACTTATACATTCAATTGCAAGAAGTATTGAATTCTAACAATTACCCATTTGTTTCTCAACCTAATGGGTGTTTTACCCTTTTCTTCTTTCGAACATAAAGGGCCCATGTATCACTCAATAGAACTCTCATGAGGGTTGATCCCATTATGGTATCAACCCATGACCCAAAGAGTAAACCTATGAATTTTATGTGAATCACCTCTTTTCCCAACATCCACTTTCTTGTCAGACAAGTGGTGTTCATATGCTTACTTCTCAAGTTTGCAACCAAGAGATGTCATTAAAATAAAGAGGGATTCATACAATTTAGATAGATGATAGAATTCAAATAGATTCACAACCCCAACCAGTTCTCTACATTAAGGCTCCTATAACCATAATTATAGAAGTTTAGCTGCTCATCTCCATATAAGATATCAAAGATATATTGATATTCATAAATAACTTCAAGAGAGTACTTACAAAAGTTACAATATTGTATTTCTCAATCTTTAATGAAAAAAATAGAGAATGATAATCAGATTTTAATTGCCTGGACCGTTGTATGACTTCGAGTTGTCCTACATTTTGTTTCTTGGTAATGGTTTAGGCCAATGGTTCATCGCAAGGTCGACGAGCCATCACCTGAGATGTCATTGATCATTTGTCCTTTGTTTTGTCCAGTTTATCCAAGTTATTCTTCATACTCAATTCTTATCCTGAAAACACTAAAAACATCATGTTAAATATGACAATCGTTGCTTGAAAACACACAATTATCCTTAGAAAAAATCCTAAAATGTTACGTCAAAAATTGTAACATCAACATCCTCAACTGAAGGAAATTTCTTGTCCTCAGTCAACTTAGCACCAAATTACAAATATGAACAATATAATGACAGACATTTGCTACTAAACAAGTATTCACATAACTATTCACTTATCATCCAAATCATATGGTTTAACATGTCAGAGTCCATATCAGGCATTGTTTCCATTCCAATTCATCTACACAAACATGGATATAAGAATCTATAGAATCAGCCAAATTAAGTGTATTTAGGTTGCCCTCATAGTCAAGGAGATCCACCACTCAGAAAATTTTATGGATACAAATCAAAAACCTCTCACTCATTAAAGAAGTTACTAAGATAGCACATGTACCCATAGGCTTACATTTATCATCCAATGCACCCTTATAACTGAGTTTCAAGATCAAGCAGGTCTTTTTTAGGTTAGTAATAAGGCATCCGTCTAGGTTAGGAAGGAATTTTTGGGTAAAAGTGAATAAGAACTAGGCTTTAACTCTCTTTTCCTTTAAATTCTTCTTACCAAGGCCATTACTTTGCTATCCTACTTACCTATTTCTCATTCATTTATGCTTTACCATAGTAAACACCTTTCCCCCCTTTATATATATATATATATATATATATATATATATATATATATATATACACACACACACAAACAATCATCATCCAATCTCAACTTAGGTTGATGCCATAAGTCAAGGTGCATATTGTCTTAACTAGACCAGGGCCAAATGCTCAAATTCAAATTCTAGATCAACTTTCCATTAAGCAGGTAATAGCCTACCCACCCTTAAATTAGGTGTTTTGCCTAAGTTAGGTACACATTGCCCATTAGTAGGCTAGGTCCAGGGCTAGGAGTCAACAACTGAAAGAGAGTTAACTAAAATACTTGGTGATGAAGAAAGATTAACAAAGGCTCAAACATGGAAAATTCTTTTTGGTGGGGTTAATTTTTGGCTAAGTGGACTAAAAGCAAAAGGTGGCCTGCCATCACATCTCATCCCATCAACTACAGAACAACATCAATTGAACCAGGCAAGTTCTAGGTACTATACTATATAAGAACTAATACAAAATACTCACACACAGTGGTAACTGAGTCACACTCATTTTACTATTCTTACGATGTACATCACATGTTATGCGAATTTACAGATTAATGACAACTACAGATTCACTAACAGTTGATAAAATATCCTAGGAGACAAAAGTAAATAGTCAAATAGAAATAGTCATAACTTGATGCTGACATCATTCATCATCCATATTTACAACATGATACTAACACAAACAACACTTTTATTTCACGGACCAACATCAGCAACATAACAAGACTTAAAAAATAATAAAAATGCAAATCTAAAATTAAACCTAAACATGTGACATAATTCTAGATATGTCGATTCTCCTTGATAGCACATGACAGGGTTAAAAATATCGGCAACACAACCCTCCATGGTACAAGCACATTCCACCCCCTCAGAAAATAATGCTTTGTCCTTAATGCATATAATTTAAATTCAAAGAAGGGGAAATACTTGTAGTGCCTCTTATTCATCTGAGGCATTTGTGAAGTGTGGTAAGGCTGCAGTGTCCTCGCCAGGTGCAATGTTGACCCCCATGGTAGTGGGAGTTCTCACAATCCCTTTCTCCAGAATTGGAGGTATAACATCTCTTGACGGATCTACAACTTTCCTTCTCATTGGGGCAGAACTGGTAGACGCTCCAGATGCTTCGTTCTCTACTCTTTTCCTTCTTCTCTCCTCATCTTTCCTTGATTTTTTACTTGCTTTCTTCATCTCATGTTTCTCTCGCTCCTCTGGTGACATAGCTTCGAGTCTCTTTCTTTTAATAGTTTTCCATGCAGCTTTTTTACTGGTTTTCGCTACCTTTTTACCCTTATCTTTGATCGATCGCCCCATTAAATTAACAAGACCTTTGTCTTCATCACTTGTAACCTGGAATGGATCAAATATGGCCTGCTGTGGCTGCTTATTCATCCTGTCTACATCTGCCCAGATTTTTCTAACCTCCTTAATTAATTTTACAAATTATGGAATGGACATGACATCCAACTTCTTGTTGATTTGCTCCTCCATGTTTTCCATTCTTAGCTTTATATTCCTAAAAGGACGTATCGCTTCCTCTACAATTCTTTCAACAAAGGGCTTGAAATCTGCCCCCATATAATTAACTTCTTTTCAACCCTTTTCTATGCCTGGACTACCTTTGTAAAGTTCTTCTAATTCAGTTTGTATTCTAAATATTGGGGCAGAACTGATGCAGAATCTGCATTCCCATCCATGGGCATCAAAGCTGAACCTATAGAGGTGGTAGGAGGCATGTACGTAGTAAGAGGCAATAGCATACCTGAAGAAACCTCAGATGATATAGGAATTGGCGCCGACTAAGTTTGCTGAGCTAAGGGCCTATTGACTCGCATATCGAACTTTGAGTCATCCCTTGTCTTTTTAATATCCTGCCTATGTACTACCCAAACCTCATTATCAAGTCCACTAATCAAAGTAACATTTTCTTGCTTACATAACTCAGTAATAAGACATGGAAATAGAAACAGAGTCATGGTTTTGTGAGGTCGGAAGAATGACTCATCAACAATAAGGTGGCCGAAATCTACTATTTATCCCTCGATCAATACATCAATGATTACAGATCTAGTGATCTCTAAGCGGTTGTCACCTCCTGTCGGCATCAGCCTCAATCTCACAATAGATATCCGTTCGCGTGGGTTATGCAACCACGCAGGCTCTTCTTCATCTATCAATACGCTATCTAGCCATGACTTTTGTGTCTTTGCTGTGAACAATTGATGTTCCAATTCTGGGATTGCACATAGTATATGGTATTTAGGCCTAAACAAGAATCTGTTTAATATGCACTCTGAGATATCTATATAAAATCCAAAATAAGAACTGCATCCAACTTGTTCATATAAGCTGTTGACGCACCTAGTGGATGGTTCTTCTCCAACAACGCCAAGTAATTGGCAAAATACTCATGTACCAAGTTCGTTTGATAAGATTCGAGTGGCCTACTCATCCGTACCAACTCATATTCATTGAATCGGTGCTTAAGTTCTGGGTACTCATGCAAGGTTATTGTCACAATTTGATACTCCTCAAAAATAGGTCTCTTTGTGTCCAACTTGTCTATTGGTACGATCCATTTGTAGAAATGCTCCTAAGCCCCCTTGACCTGCCATCTGATACCCTCCCGAAGTTGCGAGTCCTTACGTCAAACCATATTTGGGTCCTCCTATTCTGGAGCCTCTCCTTGGATAGGGTTAGGTACTTCAACCCCTTCCTCAACTAGTATTAAACTTGAGCTACTTTTGCTACTTTTACCTTCCTCTTCAGACTAGGAGGATAAAGAAATCACCTAATAATTATGTCAGGTGTTGCATACCGGTGTATCAAAACTTTGGGATGGCCCTTGCCTGGATCTTTGGCCCCTACCTCTACACCTAGTTGGTGGTAATTTATTGGCCATAGTACCTGAAAGTGCAACATTTATCAACTTGCAAACTGAAATAAAATTTTTTTTCCAACCAGCGACGGATAGGGCAATGGTCCATTGACCTCAACCATTGTGGTCATTCCAGTAATCACATTTCTGAGAAAGTTGTGATGGCTTAAGGCGACGGATCATCGGGTGTCCAACGGTTTGCTACTCAAGCCATCGCCTGCATTTTTCCAATTCAAGCCTCATTTTGGCATTTTTTCAAACACCTTGTGTACACTTCATTTAAGGATGATTTTTATGGTATAATTATCTATAATACATCACCTTATTTTTCTATTTTTGGTCCATGGGTTACTCAGAATTCCCCAGGATAGTGTATGCTAGGTTTCAACTCAAATCATTACCACACATTACCAAAAGTAGAAGAGAACTGGTTCACTTGATTGTATTCACCTATGTTATTGCTCATCATGTTGAAGAAAAAATAGTGAGTGAAAGGAAATTCATACCTTGTTATTGGAGTATTGGGTCAGTTCTCTGACTTTGCACAATGAACACCAAACAATTGATGATTATTTGTTTTAGTAAAAGAACTTATCTAGCTTGTGATGAACAAAGAAAAAGGAGAAATAGAATTTAAATATCTAGAAAAAGGGGAGATGGAGAGTTATAAGAGAGAATGAAAGGGCTCAGGTGCAATGGAATAGTTGGGGAATTACTTATTCACTTTAAATTATCATTTAAACCCGTTTTAATCTGATAAGAATGTAAAATTTGGATATTTAAATTAATTTGACCAGACCTACTGAAATAGGGTTTCATGCTATGGTTCAAGCAACGGTCCATCGCATGTGCGACGTTCCATCGGTCAATCCCATCGTCTTTTTCTAGTGAACTTACCTAGAGACATACTGGCGATGGTTGAAGCAACGGTCCATCACATGTGCAACGGTACGTAGGTCAACCCATCAATACTTTTCTAGTAATTTGATTTCTTGACTTTGGTTCAACAGTAACCACGATGGTCCATCGGGTTACCCGTCGGTCACCCCAAACTTTCTAAGCTTCTGTTTGCCTACACTGTCAGACCTGCACACTTACACAAACCCTTCAGCTTATACAAAACAACAAAACAAACACCAAAATAACTTTAACTTACGCTATACAACAACACAACGTGGGCTGCCTCCCACTAGCGCCTGATTTATTATCGCGGCACAACTCAGTTATCTCGATTACTCAGACTTCATCGAGATAGATAGTATTAATACTTCTTATCAAGTCCTTTGGATCGATGTATTGTTTGACTCATTGCCCGTTAACCTTAAAGACAATTCCTTCTTTATTTTTTAGTTCCACTACTCCAGATGAGTAGACTTGGTTAACTCTAAATAGGCCAGACCATTTGGATTTGACCTTACTTGGAAAAGGCTTGAGTCAGGAGTTGAAGAGGAGCACTAAGTCACCTTTATGAAAATCCCGCTTTTCAATTCTGCTGTCATGGTACCTTTTCATTCTTTCTTTGTACAAGTCAGATCTTTCATAAGCTCCAAGACAGAAGTCATCCATCTCATTCAGCTGCCCCAGTTTCATATCTACTACCTCATTCCAGTTTAGATTAAGGTGCTTCAGTGCCCACAGTGCTTTATTCTCCAGTTCAATCGAAAAATGACACGCCTTGCCATAAACCAATTGGTATGGTGACATGCCTACTGGTGTCTTAAACGCCATTGATATGACCATAAGGCATCGTCCAACTTCTTAGACCAATCCTTCCGACTAGTATATAAGTCTTGGCAAGGATAGTTTTGATTTCCCAATTAGACATTTATACCTGCCCACTGCTTTGCGGGTGGTATGGTATAGCCTATTTATGCTGCTTAACTCCATATTTTGCCAAGGAAGCTTTGAACACCTTGTTGAAAAAGTGTGATCCTCCATCACTAATGATGGTATGTGGTATCCCAAAGCGAGAGAAGATGTTTTTCCTTAAGAATGCAATAACTCTCTTCCCTTCATTATCTTCCAGAGCCACTACCTCAACCCATTTTAAGACGTAGTCAACGACCACTAATATGTACTTCATTCCAAATTAGCTCACGAAGGGCCTCATGAAATCAACGCCCCAGACATCAAATAATTCTACCTCTAGCATTTTAGGCATTGGCATCTCATGGTTCTTTGAGATGGACCCTTGCCTTTGACATTGGTCACCCCTTTTCACAAACTCGTAGGCATCTTTGAATAAAGAGGGCCAATAGTAGCCACTCTAAAGCACTTTTCTTGTAGTCCAATCACCTGCATGATGACCTCCAACTGGGGAAGCATAACTTACTTTCAGTATACTCAACATAGCTACTTCTGGGATGCACCATCTAATAATACCATTTGCACATCCCCAAAAAATATATGGCTCATTCCAGAAGTAATAGGTCACATCATGGAGAAAATTTTTCATTTAATGAAAGGAAAGGTTCTCTAGGATTACCTCGCTCACCACATTATTTGTGAAATCAACATACCAAGGTATTTTCTCCATAACAACAACTAAGATTTCCTCAATCAGAAATGCATCATTGATCTCAAATTCATCTTTAGCAGCTTTCTCCCCTTCAAGCCTAGACAGGTGGTGCGCAACTTGATTTTCACAACCTTCATATCTTTGACTTCAAAGTCAAACTCTTAAAGCAGTAGTATCCATCTAATCAACCTTGTCTTTGTATCCTTTTTCGCCATCAAATATCTTAAGGCTATGTGGTCAGTGAGGACCACCACTTTAGTCAGTGTGGACCACCACCTTGGTCAGTATGGACTACCATCTTGGTTCCTAATAAATAAGCCCAGAACTTCTCAAAGGCATAGACAACTGCAAGAAGTTCCTATTCTATAACGGTGTAGTTCTTTTGAGCTCTATTCAGTGCTTTGCTGGAATAATAAATTAGATGAAACAATTTGTCCTTCTTTTGTCCCAACATAGCTCCAAGGGAAACAATGATAAGAGCATCAACTATCTTTCCTTTAAGGCATTCAAATACCTTCAAATAATCATCATCGAAGGATAATTTGCCTTTCTTCTCCAAGAGTTTGGAAAGGGGGTTTGCAATCTTTGAGAAGTCCTTTATAAACTTTAAATAGAAGTCAACATGACCAAGGAAACTACGCACCCCCTTCACTGAAATAGGAGGTGGAAGCTTCTCTATAACCTCAACTTTGGCTTGATCAACTTCAATCCCCTTTGCTGAAATTTTGTGTCCGAGAACGATGCCCTCCTTCACCATGAAGTGGCATTTCTCCTAATTAAGCACAAGATTGAACTCCTCACACTACTGCAAGACCCTACTCAGATTTACCAAACATAGCTCAAATGAATCTCCTACCATAGAAAAATCATCCATAAACACCTCCAAGGTGTCTTCAACCATATCTGAGAATATCGACATCATGCATCGCTGAAAAGTGGCAGGTGCATTACATAGCCCGAAAGGCATCCTCTTGAAAGAAAATGTGCCAAATGGGTATGTGAATGTCATCTTCTCCTGATCTTCAGGAGCAATAGAAATCTTGTTGTAACCAGAATACCCATCTAAGAAATAGTACAAACCCCTTCTCGCTAGCCGGTCAATAATCTGATCTATGAAAGGCATTGGGAAGTGGTCTTTCAATGTCCACGAGTTGAGTTTTCTGTAATCTATACACACCCTCCACCAAGTAATAGGCCAGAGTTGGATCAACTTATTCTTTTGTTAGCCACCACTATCATGCCCCATTTTTAGGCACACACTGAACAGGACTTACCCACTTACTATTTGAGATGGGGCATACCACTCTAACATCTAGCCACTTAATGATTATTTTCTTTACTACCTCTTGCATAGGTGGGTTTAAACGATGCTGATGCTTAATAGTTGGGACAAAATCTGACCCTAACTGGATTTTATATATGCATATACCAGGAGAAATACCAATAATGTCTGCAATTGTCTATACAATAGCCCTCTTATATCTCTTAAGAACAGAGAGGAGGGATTCCACTTGTTGTTCACCTAAGTCAGCCACAATAATAATAGGTAGTGTATTCCCACTGTCCAAGAACACGTACCACAAATGAACAGGCAACTCTTTCAGCTCCAAAGTGGGTAGCTCTTCAATCTGGTGGACTGGGATGATTTTTCAAGTCCAAATCCAGCTTCTTAGGTGCATAAGAATAAGACCCCATACCTGTCAAGGAACACATGTGTCCTCATAATCTTCAATACCATCTTGATCAAAATTCATTAATACAATAGCTAAAGTCTACACAACAATTTTTTCTTCTATAGGTATTTCCAGCTCATCCTCATAATAAACATCCACAATAGAAAATACGCTCATATCTTTATGATATTTCATGGCCTGGCAGACATT
The DNA here is from genome assembly GCA_030864225.1 of Capsicum baccatum var. pendulum. NCBI lineage: Eukaryota > Viridiplantae > Streptophyta > Magnoliopsida > Solanales > Solanaceae > Capsicum > Capsicum baccatum. The sequence goes on from CM061558.1 coordinate 17,368,353, forward strand.
CAATTGAACTACTTCATCATTCAGCCTAAATAGTAGCTTATTTACCTTTAGATCAATAAGTACACTCCCGATTGCGACAAAAGGTCTACCCAAGATTACAGGCACCTCGGAGAGCACCTCGGAATTGATAATAACAAAATCAGCTGGATATATGAAACTGGCCAACTTAAATAATACATTATATAGAATCCCCACAGGCTGCTTCACAAACTTTTTTGCTATAACTAATCTCATATTCGGGGAGTAGGATCCCCCAAACTCAGTTTATTATACACAACAAGCGACATCAAGTTTATACTAGCTCTCATATCACATAAAGCTTTTGCAAAATCAAGTGGTCCACTAGTGCACGAGATAGTAAATACTCTTAGGTCTGCCTTCTTATACACCAATGACCTTGTAGAAATAGCACCACAATGATAGAGATTGTCCACCAGCTCATAACTAACTATCCGCTTCTTTATAACAAGGTCTTTCATGAACTTTTCATACTCAAACATTTGGTCTAATGCCTCCACCAATGGCAAGTTGATTGTCAACTGCTTAAGCAGGGCCATAAACTTGGCAAACTTTGTGTCATCAGCCTTCTTTTTCAATCGATGGGGAAATAGGGGAGGTGGTTTTGGGATTGTAGTAACCACCACTTTAGTCTATTTTCCCTTGCTCTTCTAAAACTCATCAACCTGGTGATGGTTGGATGGTGTATTATCTATAGCTTTATCCAGTTTTTTAGACTCCACTGGATAAGTTTTTTCATGCTCAATCTTTTCTGCAATCACAGCTTTGCCCATAGATGGGCCTGGTAATACCTTACCACTCTGCGTGGTAATTGCCATGTAGGAGCCATCATTTAAAGGATTCTGAACTGTATCACTTGGCAAATTTCTGCTCTTCCTCTGATTCAATGCTACTGAGAGTTGGCTTATTTGCTGCTCTATCTTCTTGATAGAAGTAGAGTGTGAGTTTTTCAACTGAATCATGGAAGATAAATCAGTCTTCATAGTAGTCACCGTAGAGTTGGTAGTCTCAACTTCCATTAATAATTTCTCCATCATTTCTTCCATGGAAATCTTGTGAGAGCTAGTTGCAATATTATCTCTACTTCCGGGAGGTACATATAGACACTCCTATCATTTTTTCTCTTCCAGTTCCCTTGAACTCTATCCTTGTAACCAACATTATCATAATAGTTCCGACCTTGATTTCCTTGGCTATTGCCTCGAAAACCCTATGATTATTTAGATAGGTCGCCTCTTTTTTTGAATCAGAATCAACTCTTCCCTGGGATGCAACAACTTTCATCTTCTCCATTTTTCCATACAATAGATGCTTAGTCAGCAAATCCATTTGTGTTTTTAAATGTGCCATATCCAAGTCACGTTCTTCCTCCTTTTTTCATTGCTCTGTATTCATACTACCAGACACAATAGGGCTTGCTATGATAGAATCCCTGGTATGCCAAGCTCTACTCTATTTCATCATTAGATAAAGCATCTTTGAGGCCTCTGGAAAAGTAAGGTCAACAAATAAACCCTTGCAGTATTATCCATGACTGACTTTGTAATAGAGTTCAAAGCCCGATAAGAGTTTCCATCAAATAAATATCCATCATGTTATGGTTTGGGCATTGCATTAGCTTTTTTTTAAACCTTCCCTGGGTCTCATAAAGAGCTTTAGTGGGAAGCTATTGGAAGTTACTGATTTTATCCCTCAACTGTACCCTTCTAGAAGGTGGAAAGAACCTTTCTAGAAAAGCCTCTTTCAACTGCCTCCATATGGTTATAGAGTCGAGAGTCAATTTATTTAGTAATAGTGTCAACTTCCTAGACATAGACAATGGAAAAAAAAACAGGAAGATAGCATTCTAACCCACTCCTAGATTATCAAAAGACTTGCAAATGGTGAAAAAATTCACCAAATGCATGTTTGGATCATCTCCAGGAAGAACACCGAACAACCCCTTAAAATGAAAGAGTTGAATCATCGTACTGGTAATAATAAATTTAGCTCCTGGTGCTAGATATGGAGGAATGATTGCTCTAGTTGTACCTACTCCATCTATTCCATCTTCATCATCGTTCAGATCAAACTTCACTGGTTGACGCTCTTGCCTTGCCTTAAATGGGAAATTTTTGTTTACATTTTGATTCACTGGTGCATCCATATTTTCTACACGCCTTGGATAAATAGGATCTAACAAGTCGTCATCCCCTAAATCATCATCATCAAGATTAGGATGATGTGCTTGCTGGCCGTCATTCTGCTGATTTAGTTGAGCTCTAGTTAGAGCGGCTAGTCTTTCAACATCTTGGGGATCTGCCATTCTACCAATTAATTGTGGTTTTAGATGTATTGGTAATAATGGTGCACCTAATATTTTTGTACTTGGCATACATAATAACTCCCCTACACAAAACAAAAACGGCAAATAAAAGTTAAATTTGGGAAACTTGACCAAAGGTCAATTAACATGCACAAACTTAATTGAAAACCATATTCCCCAACAACGACACTAAAATTTGATAGGCCCAAATTATAAATTTCTTACGAAAGTGTAAGTGGTCGTTGTCAAATATAGAACCAAATTGGGTTGGGTGTCGAATCCCATAGGGAATACTGTGTTCACTAATTATTATGACTATTATTAGACTGTTGATCCAAGGTTCCTGAGTAAAAGGGGGGTTTTGATGTGTTAATAATGCCCTTTCGTTCTTGTATCACACAACAATCCAACTAATTAGAGTTAATGTAAGTATAATTTCAATGAAAATGAGTTAACTAGAGTTATGCTCACCAAGATGTTCAAACAGTTAGGGTTGTGAACTTGTTCTTGAATTCTAACTTATACTTTCAATTGCAAGAAGTATTGAATTCTAAGAATTATCCACTTGTATCTTAACCTAATAGGTGTTTTACCCTTTTCTTCTTTCATACTTAAAGGGTCCATGTATCACTCAATAGAACTCTCATGAGCTTTGATCCCGTTAGGGCATCAACCAGTTCCCCAAAGGGTAAACCTATAGATTTCATGTGAATCACATCTTTTCCAAACATCCGCTTTCTTGTCAGACAAGTGGTGTTCATGGGCTTACTTCTCAATTTTGCAACCACGAGATGTCATTAAAATGAGGAGAAATTCATGCAATTTAGATAGATGATAGAATTCAAAAGGATTCACAACCCCAAACAGTTCTCTACATCAAGGCTCCCATAACCCTAGTTATGGGTGTTTAGCTACTTATCTCCATATAAGATATCAAAGATATATTGATGTTCATAAATAACTTCCAGAGAGTACTTACAAAAGTTATAATATTGTCCTTCTCAATCTTCAATGAAAACAAATAGAAAATGATAATCAGATCTTAATTTCTAGCTTTCAATCTCAAGGAAAAATATCACACAACTCTCAATAGAGAAGCAATTATGAAACTGCTGAGAGATATCCAAAATAAACCCTAATACTTGGTATTTATATGTTTCCAAAATTGGGATTTTATAATTCAAACTCGGAGTTACCGCTTCATGCTCAACGGTTTGTTGCTGAGGCGATGGTCCATCGCTTAGATCATCGCTGGAGCTCCAGTGAGTTTATGTTCTACTTCTGGGCGACGGGTAGGGCGATTGTTCATTGCAACACCGATGGTACGTCGCCTAGTCCATCGTATGACTTCCAATGAGTCTATGTTCTGCTTCTGGATGACGAGTAAACTGACGGTTCATTGTAATATCGACGGTCTATTGCCTAGACCATCGCATGACTTCCAGTGGTCCTGCATTCTGTTCCCTGGTAACGGTTTAGGCCGATGGTTCGTTGCAAGGTCGACAGGCCATCACCTAAGCCATTGCAGATCATTTTTTCTTTGTTTTGTCCAGTTTATCCAAGTTATTCTTTATACTCAGTTCTTAGCCTGAAAACATTAAAAACAACTTGTTAAATACGACAATCATTGATTGAAAACACACAATTATCCTAAGAAAAAGGCCTAAAATGTTACGTCAAAAGCCCTAACATCAACATACACCTGCATCGGTAACTGTGGTTTCCAGTATCAGCCCCTAGGGACATCCAATTTCACGACTCAGCTAAACAATCCTCATTAAAGACTAATTTAACGATTATCACCCATTACGATTCATTGAACCCTGATATACATTTTGGCATACATTGTTTGTATCATCATACCAAGTACACTTGTAAGGTAACATCAACATGCAACACTTATAACCATCACTTAGGGGAATTCATAATCCCCTTTGGTTCAATTATGCATTACCTTGGGGAATTACCCAACCCCATAAAATTGAATTCAAAATCATTATGCTTCATTAACCTTTTCACATTAAGCAATAGTTCAAAAGAAGTTCAATATGCATACTTTTCATACTCAAAACCAATTCCACAATAGGGGTTGAGGTCAGTTCATAACCACTTCAAAAGTCACAAGTTTGGGGAAATCATAATCCCTTAATTTATTCACAAATTCCCTTGCATAAATTTTGTTTTGAAACCACCATTAAAATATAAACCATACAGGGACAAACATGAAATACACATAAACAATAGTTATTTAAAAACCAAACCTATGTTTTTAAAACCAACATCAATACCGTATGAACTAAACTTAGAAACTTATTATTTTAGTAAATTAGCATTTAGGGAAAGAGTAACATGCCTAAAATACCAAGTTTCACAAAAAAAATTCAACCCTTGAGCCCATAGATGGCCTATTTCTAGGAAACCCTAAGTATTTCTGTTTGAAAGTCTTGAGAGATATTTGGAAGTGTTTGAGTACATTATGAATGAGAAATAGCCCCTTTTAAGTACCTTATGAATGTGGGGTTTTAATTGGAGAAGGGAGGATTTTTCTAAAGTGCCATTGATTTAAAAACTAAAATTTAGTCGTCAATGACTTCGAGTCAAAATATGACTCATTGGAATTCCTTACGACTCATCACCACGAGTCATATCCAAGAAAATCTTTAAGGTATTCACAATCACTTGACCCTGCTACTCAACTAATATGAGTTGTAATGGGACCCTACTACTTGTAAAGTCCAGTTGTACTCAACACAAAACCTATTTGGGGTAACATTGGACATCCTACAATTTGTACCTTATGACTCATAACAAGTCCTTACATCACTTTGTGAGCCACTCATACATAGAGCAAAAATTAGTCACATACTTACTGATTTGGTTAAGATTAGGTCCCAGGACCCGTCAAGATTCCCTATGAATCATCAAAGGACTCGTAATCAAGACAGTGAGGATAAAATTCATAAATTTTCAAAGACTAAAAACCTGAGGTGTTACAATCTCCCAGGTCACAATTGTGTAAAAAACCTTCTTATGTTACAGGTGTAGGAAGAAAATCCAAAACAAAATAAAAAGTTCAAAAGAAATAGGGAAAAAAAATTAACTTGTGCATTACATTGTTGGTTTCCAGGTACATCTTCTTTCTCAATTGTATTTCAATCTAATTTGTATCCTATTTAGAAATATTAATAGAAAAATTAATCAAGTCTAATAAGCTATCAAGCTATTTTATTTTAATTAAAATTCTCTATTTTCTCTTATGTTGAACCTCAACAAACCCTAAATCTTAATTTTCACCACCGTTCATGGCCAATTCGATAACTGGACAACCCTCTTCAAAGGATGGACAAGTTTTCTCCTTAACATCATTAACCTATTTTTCTAATCGTTATCACTCTAAATACCCTATTAACCTTATACATTTGACTATCAATAATAATAATTTATGTAGTGATGAGGCCAAATGCCATGATACCAAAGGTTTCCCTAGAGATAATTAGAATGGTAAAGTCAAGTACATGAATTTGGTAAAACCTTTATCTTTCAACTCTGTATAATTGAATAAAGGTGTGAAGTTGAATCTGATTCCTATTATGAATTTGAATTTCAACTATGGTTCGCAAGTTACTTGGATGGAGGAAGAAAAGAATAAGATGAACATTATAAAATTCTTTAATATGTTGTAATTGAAAAATGCTCTTATGGGTGGCTATAATTGGAGGAATGATATACCGAGATTTTATGGTACTTTTTATGCTTAAAAATTGAAAATTATACATGTTCTTGAGTACAAATTGAGTAAATTTTAATAGATATGATGTGTTTTGCATGGTTGTGTAAGAAAATAGGTTTAAATGCTAAAGTTGGATGACAAGCTAAAATTTTTAAATACTGAATCATGGAGGAAAAGTACAAATCATTTGTTGAAGTAAAAAACCTACTCAACCCCATACTAATAACAAGATATGGTGTGAATTTGATGTTGATACCACAACTCATCCAATGACTCATGAACAAATAGTATTAGTCATACTCTTAGTTGTATATGAATTCTTAAAAGAAGTGTGTAATGACATGAATTTATAAATTACTAGTTTTACGTATTTGACTATCTTTCCATTTTTCATTGTTGTTGTATGTTGATTTTAGGGTTGAGGATGGTTAGCACAATTCTTAATACAATTAAAAAAGATTTATGCGAGGTTGTGGTTCTTTAGAGGATCGAGAATAGTGTCAGGTGGCAATTTTGACTACCTCAGCAGATCCTGAATTTCAAATTTTGGTTAGTAGTGTGGATGGTTTGGGTTCGGGTCTTTTATCTTTTATTTCAATCCTTTATTTGGAAATAGTGAAAATGGGTCTTAGTTGTCAATTTAGTGAAATTAATCTATTTTAAAATTCCAACAACACCACTGAAACCGAAACATCAAAAATAGCCTATAGCGTATTTCATTTGAATTCATGAGATTTAGAATGAATCTCGAGGGTCTGATAGGGAACTTGGCATTTTTGCCATGTTGCTGTTGTAATAACCTAAGCAGCCTATTGGCCACTAAAGTAGAAGATGGAAGTGACCAAAGGGCCACTTTATCGAAGGGCGCCTAAGTGACATGGGGACCACTTAAACAAAGCCATACCTTTATGGCTTCGTTGCTTAAGAGGCATCCTAGCCACTTAACAGACCATTTGGCTACTTAAGTGGTTGACTTTGGTATAGTATATTACTTTTTTTGTGTTTTCCTCTAATTTTAGACCATTTTGCCTTAGTTTGGGCGAGTCTTGAGGATTCCATCACTATTTGAGCGTGTAAGCTCCAAAATCTTATTTTCATTATTTTTGTGGATTATATTATCAAAAACACCTTTAAATCAGGATTTCAAAATGGAAATTTTGGTTTTTATTTACAGGTAAACCATAAAAGGGTTTTTCTTTGATTTGGATCTTATTTTTAACCTATTTTTGTATGGCTTTTCACCTGTAGATTTCAATAACCTTAGGGAAGGTACTTATAAAAATTGATTTTACCCCATTCATTTTGAGTTCGTTTTTCGAACACATTTTAGACTTGGTCCAAATATGGACAATATGGGTATCTCTGGCTTTATTTTAATACATCTATACTGTATTTGAATATTGTAGTTAATTTTGAGGTCGTTCATAATGGAAAGTATCCTGTTGAATCACTTTAGATGGGTATTTCATTGTTTTGATGTAGGTTATGGTTTAACTTCTTCAAATTTAGCTGAGTATTTAATAAATAAATAAATCATGTTATAGATTAGGGAAAACAACTATTAGGTTTATATTTTGAGACTACTATTATTTTTGTGTGCCCATGTGGTGATTTTACTCTATTGTTTTTGACTTGTGAAATCTAATATTGTGCGTTACCCGTGTGAGAGCTTTATTTGACGTTATTGTCCTTATCTGTGCATTTAAATGTCTTTATTTCTAAATATAATATCCGGGTGGGGGCTTATTTTTGATTATAGGTTTTATTTGAGTATTGGTTGCTTTTATCATGATAGAAATACCTGAGTTAGGGGTTGATGTGATTTAATGATGTCTTATATGCATATTATTCAATTGTATCTAATTAGAGTTGATAATTATGAATTGTGGATATATTGAGTTGATTTATGAGCTCATATATATATATATATATCATTATATATATATATATATTGAGTTGATTGTGAGCATTACATAATTATTACAAGCATATACATTCATGAAATATTGGTACCATTGAGAAACACTATTTTTGATTGAAAATGAGATACTTTTATGAAAACCATCTTCGTGAACATGAGCTGGAGAGGTGAGTTGAGATTGAGATACAATATATACTATATGGGTTGCGAATTACCCATAGGTCCAACCTAGGAGCTGCGAGCTCGGTTGGTGTATACAGAAAGTAATGCAATGACTTTCACCATTCATCCCATCCATATTGCAGTTTATTGTATTTGCATATGTATTCTTTAGTTTTATTGATCTGTGTTTAATTTTAGTATAATCTTCATGTATATCTCTATTGCTTTCCTTTCTTTATATATATTATAACTATTAGTGAAGATAGTGCGAACTACCATTTGGGATTTTTCTGATTGGAGGTAACATGATCATAGTATATTTTACTTATCTTATTTTCTACTTTTCTCAGTTGGCCTATGATACGTACTGAATACAAGTGAACCATACTTACTCCTATTGTGACCTTTTTATAAGATTTGAGTATGATTGCAGGATGCGATAACTGATTACGTGTGGATTGAAGCAATGTTTGAGGTACTAGGAGCTCTAGGGATTTCAAAGCCAATTCTGGATCTCCTCTTATCTTACTTTATTTCTTTCTTTCAATTTTAGAGACAAATATGTATTCAAAAATTCAGTTATGTACTAGATGCTCTTACATTATGGCACCCGATTTTGGGGATTTATGATATTTCTTTAACATTTCTGTTTTATTTATGTTTTCTATTAGCTTGCCTTCCTTCATGAATTCCCCCTTGGTTTATGTTATTTTCGTTTCATTTTTCCTTTATCAGTTTGTGTGATTGACTTATGTATCAAGTATGAGCCATGATAAGTATCATCATAACCCATTTTTGGGCCGTGACAAAGTAAAATCATTGTCAATAGGATGAGTCATCCCACGGCTCATAACCAACAGTACGAGTTTGTAGTTTAGACTCGTAGATGGATACCTGCAATTGGGTAAAATTGAGCTCAAGATCACAAGCTATAGTCCTAGACTATAAATTGGGTAATGACTCATAGGAACTGAAAGAATTTCACTGATTCACTACTAAAAAAGTTAATAAAAAAGTTGTACAAAAAGCTACGAACAACGTCGCTCCAGAAAAGCGACGTTCATCACAATTTTATTGTTTTTAATTTTTACTGATTTTTCACTCCAAGTTATGGACAGTGTCTCAATGTTTGTCTCTTTTTCATCAATTATTATGCCAAAAACAATTAATAAGTAGGTTATAATTTTTTTTATAAATGTGATGGACAACGTCACTATTATATTTTAAAAATGAAAATTCATTTTTGAAAAGCGATGCTTTTGTTGTATTTTTAATTTATTTTTATTTTTTATTTGTCTTTTTACTTGAAGTGACAAATAATTGATATAGCCTAAATTACATCTCTAAGAAAAATAAAAAGTAGTTATTGGCAACTCTAGAACTAACCCAGGTTGGGGTTGATCTCATAGGGATTAGGTCAAAATCTTAATCAATATGTATGTCAAGGAAATAAATAAATAAATAATAATTCTAATAAAATAGGGGGATTTTTAAATAAGTAATTAAGTTGTAACGGTTAGTTGATTTTTTGGATTTGTAATCAATACGAGAAAAGTACTATGAATGTGCTCCCTAATAACTTTATAACTCCATAGGTTATTCGTACTTCATAATTTCTCCTGGTGTTCAATGTGCAGAATCGATAGGTTGTGCATACTTAGAACTACTTAATGCTCTTGTCTAAGTAGTATTCATGTATGTTTTCTCTTCTCCTAAGCCTGCACTCCTAACCCCCATCTTGTATTCCAGACAGCAACACAGTATTTTAGGCTAAAGCTATTAAGTGAAGGTTGATAGCTAAAAATCTCTATTGTTTGTTCCCTTGTTTCCATCCATAGTCATCCTATCATCTATAATACATATTAGGAGATTTCAAAAATTGCCCACCATAAAAAAGCATACATCACCCAAGAAACAATCAATACATGTGAATATCGATTGAAAATTACTTTGAACAATGAATCCTACTTTTTTAATCCTCCATAGTACCCACAACCATAGTTTTGTTGTTTGGGTATTCATTATTACAAGAACACAAGAAGGATTCATCGAAGAGAACATAATTATGACTTACAAGAAGAATAAGCAAAAATCCAAGAACTCACTTTGAATTAAAACCCTAAAAAATATTTGTGAAATTCCAAAGCCAAATAATGTCTTAGAATCTCAAATAACGTAATAGAATCTAAATTACAAAATGAAATGAATAAGAATATTTATAGACAAAACAAAAACTATACTAAAAGAAAGGAAATCTAGGTCGGTCACATCAAACAAGTGGTGTGATTGTGGTTAGATACCACAATCATCTTTTGGTGCTTGTGGTTTTATCAAGGACTTTTCATCTTCAGGTCTTCAATAATACAACCCTCAATACAATTTTGTAACTTCTACCTACAATCGTACTATGTGGTCATTTGATCATACTCCACTTCAACTCCTACAGACTTCACTTCAGGACTTCAATCCCACGATCTCAAGGTATGACCATCACATCTAGGTACGGTCATGGGATCCAATCTTATGATCCTCTTTTATCTTAGCTTCTGCATGCATGTTTCTAGGTTATCTTTCTTACGATCAGTTGCTATGATCGTATGATTAATGTACGATCATGGGAGATCACATCTAAGTAAAACATGGGAGTCCTTTCTCTGTTTCTTCCTATGAGGATCAAGTATGACCATGGTTAGATCCTACGGTCGTGGCAATGATAATCTGATGCTTGTAATTGTCCAAAATCTGGCCCTCTACTATTCGGGGACCTATTTGACCTGCAAACACCCCAAAACATATTATATCCATAGAGAAATACCTATGTATTGTCAAGTATTCACCTTTTAAAGATCTCAAGTTCTGTAATTTCATGAAATATCAATGCACTCAACTTATAATATTTGCATGTCCTTAGGCGAACATTTGCATATCCTTAGGCAAAAAAATAAATAAAAATAAACTATATAATCAGGACGCTTAATCTAGAGAAAAACAAGTGTACTACGACAGTCAAATATTTACAAAAACCAATTTTTAGCAAGCATTAACTATAACTTAGTTGAACACCCTTCAATATCATTTAAAGATCAAAAAATGCAGTGTATCTTCATACCAACTACCATAACACAAAAGGATCAAAACATGTCATTAAATTATCAGTGGTTGACAATCACGACTTGATTTATAAGTCATGATGGCATATATTGAATCCCACCTGTAGGTAAGCCAAACCATAGCCCAGTGCTTTGACAATGAGATAACTTAGTAGAAAATGCCCCAAAAAGGGAAACATAGACAATACAATTTGACATAACCAAGACAATAGATTAGTCTGAAAGATAGCCATAACATAGAAAACCATCCCACGACCTAGTAAAGTCAGTACCAGAGCTACTACAAAAAACACCATAAGTTTTAAATAGTCAATACAACCTATCTCAAAACAAAAGACTAGACATAGATAAAATAGAGAGAAATGGGGTGACTCCCACTCAAAGATCTCACCCTATCTTCAAAATCCACCACAACATGACCCTCGAATCAATGACGACAAATAGTACTCAGATTTGCACCAAAAAAGGTAAAAAAGTGTAGTATCAGTAACAAAACCACAGGTACACAGTAGGCATCATCGACCTACTGAGCTAAGTCATGATATAAATGCAATAAATAAAAGATAACAAATCTAAGTCAAGAAAAGGGGCAAAACTATAGCTAACTCCAACATTGTTGTACATAATGAAATAAATAAATCAAATAAAAATATAAAAAAGAAATAATTATAACTACAATATTGGCCATCATAAGCCAATAAGTGTGGAAAGTAAATAACCCAACGCAGGCCCCCATAAGCCTGGAGGGTACAATCAAGTAAAGCATAAACCAAACCACCATCATTTACCATTTTCTGTAATACTCTTAGAATCCATCCATGTCATGCCACACTATAGTCAAGTTCCATTCCAAACTAGAACCAATACTCATATCTCACATTACATTTCGTTTCCGGACTTGAACCTATATCATATAATCAATATCATAAGCAATAGCCAAACTCGAATAGGTAAACATATAACCAATATTAGAATCAATATACGAACTCAAACCAATAAATATTTCATCAATATCAAAATAATTATTTGGACTTGAACCGATATTTATATCATCAATATCTTAATCATTCTCTGGACTCGAATCAGTATTTGTATCATCAATATCATAATCATTATCCGGACTCAAACAAGTATTTTTATCAACAATATTATCATGGCCAATATTCGGACTCGAACTGATATGTATATATGCACACACATGCACGCATATATATACACATACACGTATATATAAAATCAATATTATAATCAATACTCGGACTCGAAGCAGTGAATATATATATTATATATTATTTTAGTAATACCAATAAGCATCACCTCCTAACACAAACCCATCATAACCATCAAGTGCCGAATTTCCTCAATATTATCATAGTAAGCATTTTCAAGGTGCATAACAAATGAATAAAGGTTTTTCCAAGACTAACATGAATTTTGGCCTAAGGTGGGTCAAAGAGCCCATTTCTAAATCCCCGACTATATTTTTAGGAAAATTTCTATGAAGGACTAGGCTAAGGTATCTAAATAAACTTTTCGAAGTTAATTGAGACACAATCAACCTTACGATAGAAATCTTACCTAAAACAAGTACAACCAAGTCAATTATTCCTAAATTATGATTTTCGAATAGCCTAAACGGTCCAACTAACCCAAGCATTACCAATCCCACCATCGACACCTAAAACCTATCCCAAAACTAACATAATATCATAAATTTACTATGACATAACCAATATAAGAAGAGAGGAAACCTAGCCTACCTGGACTCTGAAGAAAGCTAAAATAATTTGTTAAATTGTTGACTTTTCATTCTGAGAAACTTTTGTAAGGTACCAAACTATCAAAATCATAATCTACTCATCACAACGAGAATAATGATATCCATATTGTACTATTGTGCTTTGGGGCCAAAATCACACAAAAATCCCAAGTGGGTCCTATCTATGGAAATTGCATTTTTGAAGCCAACCCAACATTCCCCAATGCTCAAGGAGCAATTATAGTAAAAATGAGTGAAATCCAAGCTACATTGGTGATAAAATCAAGTAACTAAAGTTTAGGGATTGTAGAGGAGAAAAACTAAAATCTACCATGGAAATGGAGTAATCTTACCTCAAATTCGAACGAGAACGTCAAAATAATCATTATCCAAGCTCCCCAAATCACCCATAAGCTCTAATCCTATGTTTTATCAATATTTACGGTTTAAATCTCTTAAGAATAGATGAAGAAGGGTGAAAAGGGGCTAAAAGAGGGATATTTATACCCTTCCCTAGTGCTTAGGAATCATTATCGCGACCATCCCCTTGTAATTGCGATATTTTGCACCTGCCAAGGTGGTCATGTATGCGACATAAGTGTCATGATCACAGTACTCATACGGTCACTACAAGATTGTGATCGTGGTCCGTAGCTGATGATCAAGGGTGCTCAGCCCATCTGAGACTTAGAGATTTCCAAGTCTCCGCCAACCCCTCGGGATTCATCCAAAATCCTGTATAAATAAATAGACTATGCTACCTATCAATTTTAACATTCTAAACTCAATGGCACAGTCAAAATTTCCATTCGAGATTGTTTTGACAAAAATTAACTAAATCAACTCATCAATCCTTGAAACACAAATACGACTGTCAAATCTCAAGACACCCTCATAATCTATGGTAGCCTTCTTGAACTCACCACTCAACACCTGATCATGGAGAATGCAAAGTCTATTATCCTCAAACTAACGATCCTGAATCTACTCAAATAATGAGGACCTAGCCTTAACACTAGCAAATATCTTCCTAAGGTCTGAATTATCAAGTCTATCCATCAAGTTGGCTAAGGACTGAATATCCTATGCCAACAGCCTCGGAGAAACTAAAATACAAGCCATGCTACCCATATTTACTACCTTTTACCTAAAAACATCTACTACCATATTTACCTTGCTCAGATAATACAATATGAGATATCATAATCCTTAAGTAACTCAATCCATCTATGTTACGTAGCATTAAGCTCCTTCTTGGTCATAAGATGATGAAGACTGCAATGATCTGTGAAAATCTCACAATGCACACCATAATGATAATGTCTTCAATACTTAAGAGTAAAAACTTCCACCATCAACTCCAAATAATGAGTGGGGTAGTTCCTCATGCACCATAAGTTCCATCAAAGCATAAGCAAAATATGACCCTGCTGCATCAATACACAACATAAATCAATACCAAAAGCATCACAATACATAGCAAATCCCTCATCCTCAATAGGAAAGGCCAAAATAGGAGCCGATGTAAGGAACTCCTTGAGCTTACTAAACCTCAACTCATACTCCTCGAACCACAGAAAAGGAACATCCTTTCAAGTCAATCTAGTCATATGTGCTGAAATAGTAGCAAAACCCTAAACAAATTATCTATAATAACGGGCCAAGCCAATAAAGCTACGAACCACAATCGGAGATGTAAGCCTGGCCAAATCACGAATAGAATCAATCTTCATTGGGGCTACCATAATCCCATCCTTAGACACCACTTGCTCAAGGAATATCACTAACTCAAGTTAAAACCACACTTGGAGAACTTGGCAAAAAACAAATGATCTCTCAAAGTCTAGAGCATAATTCATAAATGATATGCATGCTCTTCTCTACTCCTAGAATCACAAGGATGTTGTTGATGAACATAATAATGATAGAATCCAAATAAGGTCTAAATGCAAGGTTCATCAAATTTATGAATACATTTGGGGAATAAGTGAACAAGGACATCACTAGGAACTCATAATGACCATAACGGGTCCTAAAGGCTATCTTTATGATATCCTCATCCCAAATCCTTAACTGATGGTAACCAGAACTCAGATCAATCTTAGAAAACACTGTTGCACCCTGAAGCTGGTCGAATAAATCACTAATGCAAGGCATGGGATAAGGGTTCTTCACTGTCACCTTATTAAGCTGCATATAGTCAATAAATATATGCCTATAATAGTCCTTCTTCATTACAAATAAAATAGGATCCCCCACGAAGACATATTTGGTCTAATAAAAACCTTAACAAGAAGGCCCTGAAACAAGGAATTTGGCTTCTTTAGCTCACCAAAAGCCATACAGTAAAGTTCTATATAAATAGGTCGGGTGCCAGGATCAAGATCAATAACAAACTCTATCTTACGGGCAGGAGGTATGCTAGGTAGATCAGTTAAGAAAACATCAGGAAACTCACGGACTATAGGAATAGAGTCAAGCAATGGATTCTCCATACTCATATCATGAATATAAGCGATATAAGGATCGAAACCCCTCGAGATAAGTCTACTAGAACACATATAAGAAATAATCCCTATTGGCTTACATCTAAGAGCTTTCTACTACATGATCGGGGGTATGTTAGGCATGGCTAAGGTAACGGTCATTGTAAAATAATTCAAGACTTAATAATAGTAGGATAACCAATCCAGCCTAGAATCACATCAAAATCCACCATGTTCAATACAATAAGATTAACATTTTTATCAATATCTCTAACAGTCACAACACAAGATTTGAACACTTGATCCACTACTAAAAAATCAACCACGAGAGTAGATACACATAAGGGCACAGATAATATATCCTTAGATAACTTCAACTGTGGAGCAAAATAAGAAGATATACAAGAATAAGTGGATCCTAGATCAAATAAATCAAAGGCCAATTGACGGCACATCAAAATCATACCTTTGATAACAACATCAGAGGACTTAACCTTGGGTCTATTAGGTATTACATACAACTGACCACGCCGCCACCTGGCTACGCTCCTGACCGATTACCTCCCCAACCTGTCTATAAACCTCCATGAACATACTAGGGACCACCCCTATGACTATGCATACTACCTCTAGCTGAGGGATAAATTAACCTAATAGGGGTAACACTCTAAGTTGCAGCAAAAATCACCCTATGACAAGGAAAATCATGCAAGAAATAACCAAAAGCCCCACAACCATAAAATGTCACATAAGCTAAAGTAGAACCAAAAAATCTAGCAAACCTGGAATGACTACCACGACTAGAATAACCAGAAGATGAACCCCTTAAAGAATAAACACCACCCTAACTAGGGTGATCACTAACACAAAACTAACCTCTATTAGTAATCTGGAGTGCTTCCTGAATGAGTTGACTAGGTTGATTCCAAGATTGATACGACCAACGTAGAGGGTACCTACCCTACGAACCATTATCTCTAAATAGGGAGCTACTACTACTCTCACTAAAACTATCTTAATATTGAGGTTTCAAATCCTACCACCTTGGGCCTCACGAAGTAACTACTCCACAACCTAAGAATGATTAGGAACCTTAGAAAAAACCTACCTATAACAACCAAACTCTAAGTAAACTTCCAAAGAGGAAGTCTCAATCTACGTACAATGCAATGGGACCTTTAATACTCAGTAGATAGAATTAAAGTAGCATGCCTAGACAACTTATAAAAATAATCCTTATTCTCAACAACTATCACAGAGACCTTCTCCAATATCGAGAACTAATCTCTCAAATAATCCCTAAGGCTATGAGGTATGTACTTCTCCAAGAAGATATCAGAGAACTGAGCCTATGTCAAAGAATAACATCCAACAGTCCTAGAATTAAGATAACCTTTCCACGAATATTGATCTAACAAGTCCAACTAAAAAGTAGTGTAATCCACACCACAATTCACAACTAGGACCAAATTTTGGAGCCTATCCTCAAGCATTTAGAAACTCATATGCATCCTTGCCCAAGAATCTTGCCAACATCTTCCACTCCTCAAAGAACATAACAGGATGGGAAACTATTGGCTAAGTAAATATCAATAAACATGAATAAGTAACTATAGATCATAATAGTAGTAAGGCAGAGGCACAACCTATGGCTGTGTTTTGTAGAGTGGAGGTCCATCATGCACGGTAGTTGCTTTATTTCTAGCCAACATCTTCCACTCCTCAAAGAACATCATGAGGCTATCCATAACCTTTGGGTTATCCATGAATAGTGGCAAAACTACTAGGCTAGATCTTAATACCCTTTTCTCATGTAGTGATAGCATGTGTCCTAGACATCTATGAAAGAGTGAAACCAAAGAAATACCTTAGAAACCAACTCAGTCACTTAGCATGAAATGAGTGAAAGGAGTGAAGCACTCCTAAGAATGTCTTAAAGCCTCTTGAAGATAAAACCGGATGTCATCATTTCGATCTGCAAGACTCTACTTGACACTTGCTCTTGTGCCAATAGTACAAGTGAAACCTAGGCTCCGATACCAATTTGTAATGACCTGATTTATGAGTTATGATTTGACCTACTAAATCCCACATTTACGTCAGCTTAATCGTAGCTCAAAGCTACTAGAAATGGGCTAACTTGGTATAAAATACCCTAAAAAGGTTAAACAGACAATATAATTTAAAAATAAATACTATAATAGATTAGTCTTAAAGATATCCATGACATAAAAAACCATCTCACGACCTGGTAGAGTTAGTAAAAGAGGTCTAAAAAATACACCACAAGTTTTAGAATAGTTAATATAATCTATCTCGTGACAAAAGACTAGAGACATAGATGAAATAGAGGGAAATGGGGCAACTCTGACTCCAAAAGCTTACCGTATCTTAGAAATCCTCTATAGTATGAACCTATAATTAATGACGGCAACTAGTACTTGGATATGCACAAAAAAGGTATAGAAGTATAGTATCAGTATCAAAACCATAGGTACTCAGTAGGCATCATCAGCTGAGTGAGCTAAGTCTGGATATTAATATGAATAAATGCAAGATAATATAACTAAGTCAAGAAAAGGGTAAAAAATATACCTAACTCCAACATTGTTTTACATAATTAAATAAATAATTTAGAAAAATAATATAAAAAATAAAAAATTAAGATTGACCCCCATAAGCCAATAAGTGTAAAAAGTAAATGACCCAACGCAGGTCCCTATAAGACTGGAGGGTACAATTAAGTAAAGCAAAAATTTAACCATCATCATTTTCTATTTTTGATGATACTACTAGAATTATCCATGTCATTTAATATTATTATCAATTTCCCAATTTTGGACTTGAACTGATACCCATATATCAACATCACATTCCATTATTGGACTTCAATTTTTATCATATAATCAATATCATACGTAATAGTAGAACATGAACCAGTAAATATATAACCAACATTATAGTCAATATCCAAACTCAAACTAATAAATATATGTAATGCTTTAGGTAATTTTCCATATTTATACTTATCTTCACCATTTGTTCTTCTCCATAGCTGCCCCAAGTTATTTATGACTTGGTGGAATCGATGGTTTGCTTACTAGGTATTCATTTGTTTTTTTGAGCTAATTCCCTGTTTAGAAGTCTTTCCTAGTTAATAGCCACGGGCCAAAACTTAAGTGAAAAGATCTCGGATGCAAATTCCCACGATGCCAGTAGATCCAGAATATTAATTTTAGTCTTGGTAGACCTTTTTTTTTAGGTCCCAATGAACCCGATCTTATTTTGACCTATTGTTCGAAAAGTTTAAAATTAAAAAGAATAAGTGTGGGATCCATATTTGATCGAAACAACCTCGGATGAAAAATATGACATCACCATCATAATTGGAATGTTCATTCTAGGATAGGGAGACCCTTGGTTTAGGTCTTAAGGCTCCCAAACTCATCTCGACCTATTGAGTAAATTTTATAAAAAGTGATGAAACTATAGGTATGGGAACCACTTTTTGCCTAAACGATCTCCAATGAAAGTTTTGATTATTTAAATGGATTGGAAATGTGGTTTACATATAAAATTTACTATTGGATCATGTTTTTTGGATTCCGTATGAGTTCTGAGGGTCAAGAACTTATTTTTGAGTTTGTTGTCATCTGGTGATACCACGATCGCAACCAAGAGTGTGCGATCACAAGAGTGTATTTGCAGTATGTAGGACCATGATAGCAGCATCTCTTTATCTGTAGGGGATATATAAAGACCCCTAGATGCATTTAGGGTATTTCCCCTTCACTATTTAGACCTAGGAACCCCAAAATGGGTATAATAACTCAAAATTGGTCATAGAGGGTGACTTGGGAGCATAATCATCATCTTGTATCATGATTATCTTCAAGATTAAGGCAAAAATTTCTTGAATTCATGCTTGAATTTCATAGTTTTGACCCAAAATGCCAATTTATCTTAGGGCTTAATTTCAACCCAAAGTATGCTTAATTTTCACCAATTTCTTGAGGGTTATGATTTCTTGTTCATATGTGAACATTGGACTGGTCTTGAAAACTCATTTTTCATATGTGGGACCCACTTAGGGTTTTGGTGTCATTTTTGGCCCCAAAGCACAATATAGCAATATGGGTATCATTATACTCATATTGATGAGTAGATTATGGTTTTGATAGAGTGATGGTATTTTGTGGATTGTAAATTAAAGACGAGCATGTGATGCATAAAGTGAGGCTTTGCAGTTTGACCTTGAAGTAGGCTTCTTTCTAGTTTGCTTCATAGATTATGAGTGTTATATGTTTCATGTGATTATGGATGTTATGCTTGATTATGAGTAGGATAACTTGGCATTGATATATTGATGTTTGGGGATTAGATGAGGGTTTTAGATCCACAAGATGGCATATTTATATTCCTTTTATACCTATTGCCTTTCCTCTTTAGTTTAGTTTAGTTATAGCATGATATGATATAATGCAATATTTGGAATATGGTTTTAGCATTTGAAGCATGATTTGTATATTTATCCTTATTGGGCTATGTGGTAGTCTTGAAATCATAAGTTGGGTAGAGTTGACTTGAGTCCCATTGTTTCCAGTTGAAATTGCTATATTAGTCTTGAATATGGCTTACTTGACATCTAGAAGTTGAACTAGATAACTTATCCTAGTTTTGGTCATAGTGTGCCTAATTATGGAAATTGTGGATTAGAAATGTGATCGCTTGGCCTACTTAGGCCTAAGCTTATGTTAAGTCTTGTGGGCTTAGTTCGAACGTTAGACATAGATGAGGTTAGTAAACTTTAGAATAAGGTTACTTCATAACTTGGTAACTTGTATTGATGTTTTTGGATTGTGGTTTTTTAGTTATGGTTATGATACTCCTTGGGGAAGTGATATTGGGCATTTAGAGATGATATTTCCCCTAGATATGTTATGTGGCCTATAGAGATGCTACTTTCTCTTAGACTTGATGATCGGATTATAGAGATGCTATTTCCTCTTTGACCTGATGATTGAC
This sequence comes from Capsicum baccatum var. pendulum, assembly GCA_030864225.1. Classification (NCBI taxonomy): domain Eukaryota; kingdom Viridiplantae; phylum Streptophyta; class Magnoliopsida; order Solanales; family Solanaceae; genus Capsicum; species Capsicum baccatum. Next base: position 17,388,869 of record CM061558.1, read on the forward strand.
CTATAGATATGCTATTTTCTCTTAGACTTAATGATTGGCCTATAGAGTCACTATTTCCTTTTGTTATGATTGTTGGTCTTATAGAGATGATATTTCTCTTGGATATGTAAATTGGCTAGAAAAGTTATATTCCTCGTAGTCATGATATATGAACTATTCATATATAATATCCTATATACAATTACATGTCTATATATATTATGCCTCCTAGATGTGAGATGCCTCTTGTGTGAGAGATGGTTACTTGCTTATTGATATTATGCCTCCTATATGTGATATGCCTCCTATATGTGGGGTGACTAGAGGTATCCTATGGCTTATAAATGTGATTATTGATATGAGTCCTAGATATGTGTATGGCCTAAGGCCGTGATTATGATGTTGTGATTATTTCAGATAAATTAATGGGCCAAGGGTCGTGTTATGATATTGATTCAATAGTGGAGAAGTATTTATCACTATAAATGATGTGATTACAGTTTATGTATATGAATATGTATATATTTGTATACACATCTCTCTGTATCATATACAGAAAGCTGTGGTATGATGCTTATTATTCCACTGATTGAATACTGTTATGGAATGCATAGATTTGGTACGTTCATGATTATTTACTATTATAAATGATGTTATTATAGATGAAATATGATCATATGACTGCTCTTCTTGTTAGATGGTTAAGCTATATGATTACTAGTTGTCTATTAGGGGACTATAGTACTTGATGGCTAGGAATCTAATGTATTAGTTAATGAATCTTTCTTAGTTAAAACATGGTAGCTAATGTTGGTTATATAATGAATGGTGTCAGATAATAAAAGATGGTTAGGTGACAAGTAGTAAGATATTGTCTAGTAATTATAAACGAATATAGGATGATTAGTTGATAATAATGAATGGTGGATAAATGATGGTTTTGGTCTAGTGATGAACCTTGACTAGATGATAGATGTTGAATAATTAATAAATAGTGGTTACTTACTATCCCTTGAGTAAGGATTATGTGAAGGATAGGCTTATATCTAGAGGTTATGTAATGACTAGTGAACTAGTTATTATATAATAATAAGTGTTGGTTAGCTAATAACGAGTAGTTGGAAAGTATTTACTAGATAGATATTCTATGGTTATATGTCTATGATTATGAGTATTGTTGTCTATATTATTCGGTAATGGTAATTGTGATGATATGGATACCCATCAAGGATGAAGGATACTATTCTGATGATATTGATACTCGAAAAGGCCGAAGGATACTATTATAATGATATTGATACCCGGTAAGGCCGGAGGATACTAGTGTGATTATATTGATACCCAAAAAGGCCAGAGGATACTATTCTGATGGCGTTGATACCCAAAAAGGTCGGAGGATATATTAATAATATGTTGATGCCTGGCAAGACCAAAGGACACGATTGATGATTTGTTGATACTCGACAAGGCCGGAGGATATTGTGATGATGATGTTGATACCTGACAAGGTCGGAGGATATATTGATGATGTGTTGATACCCAGAAAGGCTAGAGGTTTGATTACGATGATGATAGTCTTGATTCTGATAGTTATGATGAGTTATGATATTGATTGTGTACTTTGCATTTATTCCAGCAAGAGCATCGTCTATCACTAGCATGCACCTATATTTATCAGCCAGTATGGGACAGTTGCCTATATATGGGTGAATAATATGCCTTGTGTTATTGTATGTTGATGAACCTTTGGATCCTAGGGTGGTGGGGGTACTCATAGGCTCGGCTAAGTATTTAGTTGTCTGGAGTAGCCGGTTATTCACGCTATTATTGATATTGTTGTTATCATTATTATGATCATTATTATGTCTAGCTTATGATAGATTGTTCATTGATCCGGTATCGGGATTTAAGGTATGTCTTCGGCCTCTCCTATCTTATGATAGAATTATTATGAACGATTATTTCATGTGCTATGTGTGGATTAGAAAGCCTGAGTATGATAGTATTTAAATCCTGATAGTATTTTAATGAGGTCTCAAAATGAGAATATAATGATATAGGATATGCTTTGAGATGACATCATGTTTATATGTACATATATACCTATATATATAGCTATATGAAGCTATGGTACTACTTTGTATCCCTTCTTTTGTTGTTTATATTGTATAGTTGTTGCTTTACCTTGTAGATTACTACGTATCATTTGTTCACTCTTTATTCATATATTGACCAGGGATATACGGTATAGCATTAATGTATATTGAATGTATCCAGAAAAGGACTTTTCACCCTAATGCTTCCTTTTTCTTATTATGTGACTCTTAGACATGAACATGATAGTTGTTCCTTATTTTCTCATTGACTTGTCACATGATTTATGGACTCTTGGGTGTTGTTTTCATTATGTTTAGATGTTGTATATATCTGCTTTATCTTTGGAGCTTGGTTGGCAGTTACCTACTGAGTACCATTTGTTTGGTACTCATACTACACTTCTGTAGCCTAGAAATCATAGTACAGTTTATCGCCGTTAATATGGGCATCATGCGGAGTAGCCCTGGTTCAGAGATTTAGAATGAGTTCCTAACATTCCGAGTATTACTTATCTCTCTCTTATGTATTAGATTAGTCTCTAAGTTGAATTCAGAGATAAGTTGTATCAGTGTATTTCTCTTGATATTTAACTTTTGTACTTTTTTTATATCAAAAGTTCTTGTACTGATACCACCAGGTTTTGGGATTCTTCTATGTATTGATCTTTATTTCATATATTCCAAATTCTTTTCCTTATATTATTGAGCATTTCATTACTAGCCATTCCTAACTACGGATTAGCTTCCCTACTGGTGGTTTATGGTTGGCGCCATCATGACCTAAGGAAATTAGGTTGCAACAATATATCATCAATATGATAATCATTATCCAGACTCAAATCAATATTTATATCATCAATATCATAAACATCATTAAGACTCAAACCAGTATTTATTTGATCAATATCATAATCATTATCCAGACTTGAACCAGTATTTATATCATCAATATCATGATGGAAATTATTTGAACTCGAAGCAGTATATATATATAATCAATACCCATACTCAAACTGTTAAATATACATCTGTTGTTTGTTGTTGCTGTGACTGTTGTCTGTTGCTGTTGTTGTTGTGGTCATTTCTGGCCTTTGAGTATTTTTTCTTATATTTTTCTGTGTACTGGCTGGGGGCGGTAATGGGCGGATAGGGTCATGTCCGAGGGGTTTGGGGCGAGGGGCCGTTGTGGGGGCGGGGGATGACGTAAGGGCGGGAGTGGGAGGGAGGCCACGGTTTGGCTGCGGGGGCGGTAGGGGAGGACGTGGGGATAGTGATGGTAGGCTGAGGGTTGGGTCTTGGAATATAGGGACCCTTCAGGGTAAGTCTATAGAGCTTGTGAAGATTCTTAGGAAAAGGAGGATCAATATCGCGTGTATTCAAGAGACCAAGTGGGTAGGGTCTAAGGCTAGGGATGTGGATGGTTACAAGCTGTGGTACTCTGGGAGCGAGAGGCGGAGGAATGGAGTTGGCATCTTAGTAGATGAAGAGCTTAGAGGCCAGGTAGTAGAGGTGAAGAGGATCAACGATAGGTTGATGACTATTAAGTTGGTCATTCGGGGGTTTACCCTGAATGTGTGTAGTGCCTATGCACCGCAAGTGGGCTCGGAGGGGGAGGAGAAGTTGCAGTTTTGGGAGGCTTTGGAGGAGGTGCTGAGAGGCGTGCCTAGCTCGGAGAAGATGGTTGTAGCAGGGGATTTCAACGGGCACATCGGGGCGTTACCGGGAGGTTTTGGTGATGTGCATGGTGGGTTTGGCTTTGGGGTGAGAAATGAAGAGGGGGCTACTCTTTTGGAGTTCGCAAGGTCCTTTGGGCTGGTGGTGGCGAACTCGGGCTTCCCGAAGAAGGACGATCACCTCATCACCTTTCGAAGCGCGATAGCCAGGACCCAGATTGACTTCATGTTGATCAGGAAAGGGGATAGGGTGTTGTGTAGGGACTGTAAGGTCATCCCGAGTGAGAATCTTTCGACCCAGCATAGGCTCTTGGTCATGGACTTGGGTATAAAGAAGAATAGTAAGAGGAGGAGTAAGGAGTGTAGACCTAGAATTTAGTGGGGCGGTTTGACGCCAGTGAATGCGTGGGAGATAGGGGAGAAGTTGGCGGGAATGGGGGTGTGGGAGTGTAAGGGGGACGTGGATGATATGTGGGATAGGGCGGCTAGGTGCATCAGGGAGAAGGCAAGTGAGGTGTTAGGTGTTTCTAGGGGCCGGGCTGGGCACCATCAAGGGGATTGGTGGTGGAATGAAGAGGTGAAGATGAAAGTGAAGACCAAGAAAGAGGCGTATGCTAAGTTGGTTGAGAGCAGAGACGAAGAAGAGAAGCGGGTAAACAGGAAAGAGTACAAGCAAGCTCGGAAGGAGGCTAAGTTAGCAGTCACGGCAGCTAAGATGGCCGCGTTTGAGAGCCTGTATGCGGGGTTACAGGGGAAGGGAGGGGAGAAAAAGTTGTTTAGACTCGCAAAGGCTAGGGAGAGGAAGGGCCGTGATCTCGATCAGGTGAGGTGCATTAAGGGGGAGGACGGCAGAGTGTTGATGGAGGACAGCCATATTAAGAATAGATGGAAGTCGTACTTCCATAGGCTCTTGAATGACGAAGGGGATAGAGCTATTGTGTTAGGGGAACTGGAGCGCTTAGAGGAGTGTCGGGAGTTTAGTTATTGTAGACGTTTTAGGGTAGAGGAGGTTAGAGAGGCTGTTCGCAGGATGCGGAGGGGTAGGGCGACGGGGCCGAATGAGATACCGGTGGAGTTTTGGAAGTACGTTGGAGAGGCTGGGGTAAGGTGGTTGACTGGTCTGTTTAACGAAATATTCAAGATGGCAAGGATGCCCGAGGCATGGAGGTGGAGTACCATAATCCCTCTCTATAAGAATAAGGGTGACATCCAGAGTTGCAATAACTATAGGGGGATTAAGTTATTGAGTCACTCTATGAAGATTTGGGAGAGAGTCGTCGAGGGGAGGCTGAGACGGATAGTGTCTATTTTGGAAAATCAGTTCGGATTTATGCCTGGGCGCTCGACGACGGAGGCAATTCACCTGGTACGGAGGCTGGTGGAACAGTATAGGGAAAGGAAGAAGGACCTGCACATGGTGTTTATCGATCTAGAGAAGGCTTACGACAAAGTTCCCAGGGAGGTGCTTTGGAGATGCTTGGAGGTGAGTCGAGTCCCGATGGCTTATATCAGAGCAGTTAAAGATATGTATGATGGAGCGAAAACTCAGGTCAGGACGGCGGGAGGAGACTCAGAGCATTTTACTGTCTTGACAGGATTGCAACAGGGATCTACTCTTAGTCCTTTTTTGTTTGCTTTGGTGATGGATGTGTTGACGCGGAGTATTCAAGGGGAAGTGCCTTGGTGTATGCTTTTTGCAGACGATGTAGTTCTGATTGACGAGACCCCAAAGGGTGTGAATGACAAATTAGAGGTGTGGAGACAAACTCTTGAGTCTAAAGGGTTCAGGTTGAGCAGAAGCAAGACAGAGTATTTGGAATGCAAGTTTAATGACGTGAGGTTGGAGGATGAGGTGGTAGTGAAGCTGGAATCGCAGGAGGTATGTAAGAGGGATAGTTTCAAGTATCTCGGGTCCGTGATTCAGGGTAACGGTGAGATTGACGAGGATGTCTCGCACCGTATTGGGGCGGGATGGTTGAAGTGGAAGCTCGCGTCGGGGGTGTTGTGTGATAAGAAGGTGCCGCCCAAGCTTAAAGGCAAATTCTACAGGATGGTAGTCCGTCCGGCCATGTTGTATGGAGCGGAGTGTTGGCCAGTTAAGAACTCCCACATCCAAAAAATGAAGGTGGCGGAAATGCGAATGTTGCGCTGGATGTGTGGGATGACTAGAGGGGACAGAGTTAGGAATGAGACTATCAGGGAGAAGGTTGGGGTGGCTCCAGTGGAGTGCAAGATGCGGGAAGTCCGTTTGAGTTGGTTTGGACACGTGAAGAGGAGGGACATGGATGCCCCGGTTCGTAGGTGTGAGAGGCTAGCGTTGGATGGTTTTAGGCGGGGTAGGGGTAGGCCGAAGAAGTACTGGGGAGAGGTGATTAGACGGGACATGGAGCAATTACAGCTCACCGAGGAAATGACCCTAGATAGGAAGGTCTGGAGGGCGAGAATTAGGGCAGAAGACTAGGGCCAGTTTGGGGGCACAAGGGTAGGGAATTTTTTTTTGGTGGGGGATTATTCCTGTTATTCTTCCTACTCTTATTTTTATTCCTATTCCTATTCTTCTTCTTGTTATGATTTCGGTGTTCCATGTTTTATGATGTATCTGAGTGCTTCCCGATGTTTCCTACTACCTATGCATTACTTTATATTTATATTTATATTTATATTTATATTTATATTTATATTTATATTTATATTTATATTTATATTTATATTTATATTTATATTTATATTTATATTTATATTTATATTTGTGTGGCGACTGTCTTGAGCCGGGGGTCTATCGGAAACAGCCTTTCTACTTCTTCAGAGGTAGAGGTATGGACTGCATACATCTTACCCCCCCCAGACCCCACTAGGTGGGAATACACTGGGTTTGTTGTTGTTGTTGTTGTTGATCATAATACCAATAAGAATCAACTCCCAACACAAATGTATCATCACCATCAAGTGCCAAATCTCCTCAATGTTACCTTTGTAAGCATTTTAAAGGTGCATAACAAGTGAATAAAGGGTTTCCGTGACTAACATGAATTTTGGCCTACAGTGGGTCAAAGAACCCACCCATAATTTCCCGACAACATTTTTAGGCAAATTTCTACCCCAGAGTAGGCTAATATATCTAAATCCACTTTTAGGAGTTAACAAAGCTACAATAAACCCTAAGATAGAAATCTTACCTAAAACAAGTACAACTAAGTCAATTATCCCTAAATTATAATTTTCAAATAACCTAAATGGTCTAAATAACCCATGTATTGCCAATCCCACCATCGAAACCTAAAACCCTTCCCAAATCTAACATAATATCATAAATATACTATGACATAGCTCAATCTAAGAAGTGACGAAACCTAGCCAGCGTAGATGCCGTAGAAAGGTCTAAGAATGCACCAATTCACTGACTTTCCATTTTGATAAGCTTCCTCAAGGTGCCACACTATAAAAATCAAAATCTACTCATCACAACGAGAATAATTATACTCATATTGTACTACTATGTTTTGGATCCAAAATTACGTAAAAATTCCATATAGGTCCCATCTACGGAATTCACATTTTTGAAGCCAACCCAACATTCCCTTATGATAAAGGAGTAATTACCCTTAAAATGGGTGAAATACGAGCTACATTGGATCTAAAATAAAGTCACCAAGTTTAAGGGATCTTAGAGGAGAAAAAGGGAAATAAACCTTAGAGTGGAGGGATCTTACCTAAAATTTGAAGGAGAATCATGAAATAATTGTTATCCAAGCTTGACAAATCACCCAAAATCTCTAATCCTACGCTTTCAAAATAAGATTTAACCCTATTAGAATTGGATGAACAAGGGTATAAGGGGGCTAAAAAAGGGATATTTATATCCTTCCTAGGTGCTCGAGTGTCATTATTGCCACCTACCCCTCGCGATTGTGACATTTTCTACCTTGCAAGGTTGTCATATAGGCATAATTATGTCATAATAGTGATAATGATGCGGTGGACTCCATATCATGATTATAATCGTGGCTGGCGATCACAGGTGCATCTGCTCCAATGGATACTTGGGGATTTCCATATTTTTGCCAATCGCTTGGGATTCATATGGAATCCCTTATATGCGAATGGACTATGATACCCTATCAAATTTAATGTTTTGGACTCAATGGCACAGTCAAAATTTCCATTGAAGGTCGTTTCAACAAAAAGTGGGTCCTACACCTAACTTTCATTTTCTTAACTTTCCGACCATTAGGTCGAAATGAGCCCGGATGCTTTGGGTCTCAAACCAAGAGTTCATCTAGCCTAAAGCTGATATTCCTAGGATATTGGAATAGTCATAATTGGAATGCAATAACATTTGATTAAAGTGTTTGCTCGGTATCTAATTTGAACTAGCTAAGACTTGAAAACAGAGAATTGACTCTAAAAATGAAATAAACTTCCCAATAACCAAACTACCAGTCCCAGCAGGTTATAAATAACCTAGGCAGCTATAGGAAAACTATAGTGGTGAAAATAAGAAGAAATATGGAAAATGAACGGACGGTTCATTATAATAACCCAACACTTAAATAAATAACACTACTAAAACAAGCAACAACTAGAATGCAACCCCTGTTCTTTCACAACAAAGAAGTACGATCACTCAATATATGTATGTTTATTAATAAAGGGACTAAATCAAATTTCCCACTCTCATAAGGAAGTGAGGTTGTGTGCTTTAGTAACTATAGGCTTGTCCTTATTTTCTATGCCTCAGCTTTTAAACTGTCAAACAAGGTTCACTATAGGGCTTTTATTGGCTTTTTATGCAATCTTGAGGATGGTTGTGGTACATAAGGGTTCATTGAATAAAATGAAGAGTGGCTAAAATTGGTTAAGGTTTGGGTAGTGTACAATTATAGGTTGTTTATATACCTTATCATTCTATGCTATATATGCTATAAATTAGAATGTTCTCTATTGTTGACTCATATTTGAGGTAATAGGATATATGGATTATGCATTATTAAGTAAGCCTTATGGAAAGAGATGATACCAGGTAAGGTATTGGTGAGATTTTGAATAATCCAGTAGGTAATCCTTACTGTCATTTTGGAATAGAGTATTAAGGTATTTTCCATGATTTAAGGCCCTAGAAATTAGTGCAGGTGACGATATTTTAATTTAATCTAATTTGTGCTATAGGTGCATGTTAAGTACTTTTTAGTGCTGCTTGTTACTACATATTGTTTGGTATGGTTAGTGCAAATGATTTTTGTGTTTTTGTTATTTCTTATTGTTAATTATGGAATGTTTCAGTTTTTGAAATAGCTCACTAGTTATTGGTGAAAAAAGGTTAGCACACGCCTATTTCTGGGGGTTTAGTATATAGACAAAAATTATCCCCTGCAGGTCATGTCTAGAGGGTGGATGCATTCCCTATAGCATGTATGTACGAGATTTGAATGAGTATGTTATATGAGTACACCAAATAATATATTTATGTGGAAGTAAACAAACTAATATATTTATAGGATAATAATTTGCTTAACTTGTCTTGACTTGGTGATAAAATATTAATTTATTAATTGTAATCCAAACTGATTATTTGATATTTATTGTGATAAGTATATGCTAATTTTTAGCATAGATTAATTTGTGGTACTATATATTAGTTAAGCGTTGACTACTTGCAACTTAACCAGTAATTCTTATTAAGACTTGGCTCATTATATCGCCTTAAGACATGTAATAACTGATGAGGTTAAGATTTATTAAGGAGTTCTTTGTCAATGGATAGGATAAGGATAGGTGTAAGTTATGGGTTAAATCCAATATAATGTTTGGAGAGGGAGGCTAGTGGACATAGGTCACTTGTATGAATAGGTCTTTTTCCGTGTATGCTAGGTTTTTTAGTAGGTTCTTCACTCAAGTCTAGGGCCTTCCCTTATTGTAGTTGTCCTTAGAAGTTATGTTGGCCCTTCATGTAAATTCAAATGTAGTGGTCCGGGGTAGTAGAGCCTTAAGAGATAGGGTTGTGCCTCAGGATTCTTAATCGAAAGTTAGTAAAGGGTCGAAGGGAACGTTTGGGTGTTGGGTAATGAGTCTAAAAAATACATGTTTTATTTTGAATATTTATGTTATATATGTGTAATCAAATTTATATAAACTGATGAGGCTTACTAGTACGTGTGGTTTGTACTGATAATACTCTTGCTATATGCGTTTTTAGGTAAAGTCATTTGTAGGAATTAGTGTTTGTTTCCTTGTTTTTACTTTCCTTTAGCAACTTTTGTACTTGTTTAGGGTAAATCCTAGGGTTGTTATAATTCAATGCTATTTTCAAGGGTGTTCTCTAATAAAGTTGGGGCCAATATGTAAACTAAAGACTAGCTCTTATGTCCGTAAAGAGATGGTAAGGGGTTCTCCTATCTATGTGGATTAGAATAGGTTCCCTCACGATTTATTTTTTTAGGTTATGATAAACTTTTTATTAGAGCCTAGGTTACCGAGCCTTCCAGTACAAGAGCAAGTGCCAAGTAGAATCCTCCAGATTGGTGTGTTGACATCGACATCTAATAATCAATGAGCTATATGGTATTTTAGAAAATAGTTCAACTTCTTTCTTCCTTTCATATGATTATATGGTTGATGTATAATTTAAGTCTAGTTGATATCTCTTGATTCCAATTGGTATCTCCACTAGGCAAGTGGATGTCACTTAACTATGCTTAGAAAGATACAAGCAACACAAATTTGAACCAAGAAGGTTCCAATTAGTATCTGGCCATAAGGGCTATGAAGGGTATATAAAATAACCCACTCAGTGTCATTATGGACGCAATTAGAAGTTCTTAATGAGACATGAACCATTGATAATTTATTTTGACTTTCCTTGATTTCATGCGTAGTGATTATTATTGCTTGATCTACTAGTGATTATAGTGATTATAGCAGGTTGTCACGACCCAAGACCCACTAGTAGGAAACCCAACCCCGTAGTCCAAAACTACTAGTAACAGACTACCAAGAGAATTAAGGAAGGAATGTGGAATATGTAGTAAAAGTCTATTATACATAATATAATCCAAAAACTTAGTGAAATTAGTACAAGAGATTCTATGATGAAGTTTCAAGGGAATTTTACTGATATAACTCATCTCTGAATACAACAAAGAGACTAGTATGGTACATATAAGGGAGGAAAGTAATACTTTGAATATTAGGAGATCACCCACCCTATGTCTCTGAATCATAGCTGCTCCACACGATGTATATATGAATGGAGTTAACCCGTACTATGATCTGTAGGTTGTAGAAGTGTAGTATAAGTACCAAGTATGTGGTACTCAGTAGGCAACTACCGAATGAGCTCCAAAGATAATGCATATACATCTAACATATAAACTGAATGGAAAACTAGATCCAAATGTCAAAAAACCACATAAGAAAGCCAATAAGATAATAGGTATAACTATCCTATTCATTACCAAGAAACTAGCATAATAAAGCTAAGGAAGTATTAAGGATGAACTATCCTATTCCATCCATACTCAGGAATCTGAACACTATACTGTATATCACTAGATAATAAACAAAATACGTGTGAAAGAAAGATATATATGAGTATACAAGGCCAAGAAATGAATATAGAATCTAAATAAATGAAAGGAAAGGGATATGTAGTAACACCATAGTTACATATATATATATATATATATATATATATATATATATATATATGAACACTGTCAACTCGAGGTAAAACCTAAATCATCGGTCTATTATTTTTAAGGCCTCATAATCATAGCAAGAACTAGTTCTAGTATACATCAGTGTTTCTAATCCATGCGTCTAATAATGAGATATAAAGCATAGTAATATAATCGTAAGATTAAAAAGCCAGAATCATACCTCAAGTCTTGATATAGGATCGTTAACCAATCTATCATATACTAGACATAACCATGATCATAACAATAATAATAACAATAACAACAACAATATGAGTAATCGGTTAGTCCAGACAAATAATACCTAACTGAGCCTTTAACGAACCCCTACCACCCCAGGCTCATAAGGTTCAATCAATATACAACACACCATAATCCATACTCATCACCCATACCTATGCAACCCATATAAGGATGATAGATATAGGCGCATAGAGGTGCTAGTCAATGCATTTGCAAAGATGAATGCAACAGAATCCATAATACTATGATCGAACTAAGTGTCATAATATATATATATATATATATATTAACTATAACTTGTAAGTATAATTGATATCATAATCATCATCATAACCATTATCATTATAATCATCCTCCGGCCTTACCAGGGATACACCATCAATATCAAAATCATCCTTCAGCCTCGCTGGGCAATTTATTAATATTATAATCATCCTCTGGCCTTATCAAGTATATAAAAATATCATCATAATTATCCTTTGTCCTTATCGGGTATATAAGCATATCCTCATAATCATCAATAAAACACATACATAACATAAATAGAATAATCTATCATCAATTTTTACCCAGAAATTATATCATCAATTCATCCTCTTCTTCCATCCCATACTAGAGAGATGAGTATATAGATATATAACAGCTACACGAACTTATGTCATGGATAAAAGAGTGTTAAATTGGTAAATCATTTCCCAGGGTAAAATTCAATGTTAAATCATTATAAAAGTATAGAAAGGGTAGAAGTCTCTCATAATCAATGTAAATAATAGTATAGAATCATAGACAAAAATATGACAAGATCAAATTTTTAAAACATTATTTTCAATCTCTTTACCCATAGATTATTTATTAATACATGAATTTATTGCTATGAAGAAATCCATTCTTAAGGTGGAAAGTGGGCTTTAAACTCTATTTAGGAAAAACAATAACAAAATCATACTTTGGCTGGAATCGTATTTTCTTACCATAATTAATGATCATGAATGAACCAAATCTATACATGTGATCACCAGTGTTTAAGCAATGAAATCATAAGCATCAATATATGCGTGTGTTTATTTATATGAATATATATGAAAGACAACCATATCCTTTACAAGGATAAACACTTCTAAGATGTCCAACCAATGTCATAACATGACCGTTATCAAAATGATATGTTCGAAATGATTACAACGTCATAATCATGGCCTTAGGCCCACAAATATATTCAGAACCCATATCAATAATCATATTCGTAATCCACGTCATATCTATAAACCATACCATATCTATAAGGCATATCATATCTCTAGGCCATAAATTATCTCTATGAGGCATCTCACTTATGTGAGGCATATTATCTATAAGGCCATAAATCATAATTATGAGGCATCTCATATAGACGAGGCATAATATTTTAATAAGCATCTCAAATCTAGGAGGCATAATATATCAATAAAGCATCTCACATCTAGGTGACATAATATATCAATAAGGTATCTCACAACTAGGAGGCATAATATATCAATAAGGCATCTCACATCTTGGAGGACAAATATGTCAATAATGTGTCTCACTTAGATGAAGCTTAATATATCAATAGGACATGAATCATAACATTGAGGCATATCACATCTATAAGGCATCTTATATTTATTAGCCATATATCATAATTATGTCTATGCCTATATTATTAAGCATGTCGATGGACCATATCATAAATTAAGTCTAAAATCCATATCATAACTACAAGCCATTATTCATAATCAAGGTAAAACCATCACTATTCACCAAGTCACTAAGTAACATTATACTAAAAGCTAACGAGTCTCAAGTATGTCTAATATGTATAAATAAGTCCACAAGGGCTAACACAAGTATTGGACTAAGGTAGGCTGAAAGAACCCACTTCTAATCCTCGAATTCCATATTTAGTCAAATTCTCCCCCAAACTAGGCTATGGTACCTTAATTGACCTCTAGAGGGTACGTAAGCCAAAATTATCCCTAAGATAGGGATTCCACCTAGAACATGATAAATTAATTCAACTCCGCCTAAATTATGGTTTTAAACTACTAAAATAACCAATTAAGGTTAATATTCTAACCATGCTCCCAACACTTAAACTGCATCCTAAATCTTGTATCATATCATAACTATTCCATGAATTAGCTCAATCTATGGAAAAGGCAACAGATTTCTAAAAGTGTAATAAACATTTCACCTTATGGTTCACTTTACTCATCTAATCCCCAAACCTAAATAATCAAGTCTAAGTCATGGTATTCAATAATTCATCAATCTTAACATTCATATTCACATGCAATATATAAGACACATCATCGTGTGAAGAAAAGTAGATAAAAGTCTACCTCAATTCCAAAATGAAAATCCTTGAATTGTTCACCAAACGTCCATCTTAACTCCAAGATCCCAAAATTTCTCCATGCTATCGAAATCATAATTTATGCACCATTATGAGTAAAAGAGACTCATCTTACTATATTTAAGATGGGTCTAAAAATGACCCCAAAAATTATTTCAAAAAGTAAAGGTGTAAACTCATAATTTATTTTTGAAATATATTCCGCATACTCATAGGAGTTTATAGTTGAAAACCTACGAAAAATGAGTTTAAAACGTGGATCAAATCAAAGAAAAATTTCTTTAAAACTTTACCCCCAAAAATCTCAAAAGTCCATTTTAAAATAAAGAATTTTTGAATATAAAAGCAAGGGAAAAATTATAATGATAAGAATTGGATACTTACCCATGGATGAAATCTCAAAACCACCTTTGGAATCACCCAAATCCGAGCTCCCAAGCTCCAAAAATGGTAAAAATAGGATTTTTGATTCTCAACTTAGTTGAAAACCACAAAAAATAAAATAAAAGTTCTTTGAAAATGGGGAAAATAGAGTTCAAACCTGATAGGAAAAGAATATATGAGAAAAATGCATAAAAATCATCAAATTCGGAGCTTTCTAGCTCCCAAAATATAAAAACTATGGACTTGGGATTTTATACTCAGTGATGGTCACGATGGCAAACTTTTGGTCATTATCACAACCTGATCAGAGGCTAAAAGTGTTGCTATCATGGTCTTTTGATTGCGACTGTGAACACATCAGCACAAGAAAAGTCAAACTTATTTTTAACCCTTAAAACTCACGAGGAACCTTATGAATATGATACAATAGTGAAATTTGAGTGTAAACCATATTTGGATCAAATGGAATGATCAAAACTTTCATATGAGATTTTTTTAGAAAAAATTATTGCCCACACCTATAGTTTCATTTTTTATAAAATTCGCTCAATAGCCCTAAATAAATTTGAAAGCCTCAGTACTAAACCAAGGGTCCCCTAGCCTAAGATTGACATTTAAGAGCTGATTGCACATCGATATTTCCATCTGAGGTTATCCACTAGGAGTTTTGGTACAAGAAAAATCCTAAACAATAAATGCTCCAAAATGGGGATATGATCCTAATCTAAACGAACTGTCCGATTACCAAAGAAATAGTTTTTCCAAGTCATTAATGATCTATAACTTCTATGGGAAGGTTTGAAACGCCAAAAATGCTATAAAATTAAGGAAATAACCACGAGGATCATTACATAAGGTGGATCTTGGTACAACCTTCCATCTTGAGATCTAAGGGTAGTTAGAGCAGACTTTTTAGGTTTTCAAAGATATGCTCCAAGCTTGTCTTTTGGATTTTCAGGTCAATAGGAGCAACACTTAGCTTTGGAAAAGTTTGCATACAATAATATATATGATTTAAGTATTTAGATAGTGCCATTTGATGCTTTGTATGGTAGGTGGTTCCATTCTATGATTGTATGGTTTGAGAATTCTTATATTAGACCCAGTGGTACTAAGTTGCTTTAAGAGTTATTGGATAGATTTAGGGTAATTTTGGATTGGTTAAGGGCAGCTCAAGTAGTCCGAAGACCTATGCAGATCGTAGATATTATGCCCTAAGATTTGGAGTTGGTGATTGGGTATTCCTTAGAGTATATCCCATTAAGTTTGTGATCAGGGTTGGGAGGAAAGGCAAGCTCAACCCTAGATATATTATACCCTTTGATATTCTTCGCACAGTTGGTAAGGTGATTTATGAGTTAGCCTTACCCCCATATTTTTACGCTGTCCATCTAATTTTCTATGTTTTTGAAACACCTTGGCTTTGAACACTTATAAAATTTCCTAAGTTGAGTTTCTAGATAAGGTACAGTTTGAGCATACTTCTCATATTTTATGGTATTATTATGGACACCTTTCTCGTATATTAAGTAGTGTAGTTTGGTTCCATTATGTCCAAGGTATGATTGAACACCTTACTAGTCATATGTTAGGTTAAGAGTGGTAAGTTACCAAGTCGTATGATGCCTTAATCTTGACCTAGTGTATTCTGCCTAGTATACGAGTTGTAGGGTGCTTATCATACATTAGGGTATGATTTAGCTTTGTAAGGTATATGTTGGATACTTTGGAGGTCCGTGGTTAGTCCTAGGTAATAAGATAAAGATAACAATCATACTCTAGGGTACGGTTTAAGTGGGAAGGTCGTACCCTCCTGCAAAGCTAGTTTTTAGCTTTTAAGTTGAGGGTATTCTAGACATTTCCCACCCAAAAAACCTTAATCCCCATATTATATATTATGTTGTGTCCTCTAATAACACCCATTGAAGGATCAACATACACCAAAAATACTCCCTAACTCTCTCTTGAAAATTGGAGGTTAGGGTTTAAAGAGGTGTCCATCTAGAGGCTAAAGGCGTCATGTGCTTTCCATGAATCATCTTGTATAAGGCATGTGACTCTTCCCTCATTGTTATTTCATAATATCATGTGTTTTAAGCATTGATTATGACTTGTAAATGTTGATTTTGAGACCAAATATTGAGGGTTTTGATGCATAGTGATGAATATTATTTACTCTTATTTAAACTCATACTTATATACATATTTTTGGTGATCGTTTGCACATGTTGGTGATTTTTGATTGTGGTTTAAAAAATGAGTCTTGATTAACCCTAAGCTTGATGATTTCTACTTTGATTTTGGTCTTGGTAAAGGTATGCCCTCAAGGTGTTTGTGAAAATGTCTAAGAGAAATAACTAGTCACATGTTAATGGTGTTTTAAACTAGGGAATTGGCCTAAAAAGTATGAATGGTTGGTAAATGGTATTTTAAAGTCCTTGTTGGCTATGTAATAAGTTAATTGGTGACTTTGGTGTTTTTCTTATTTAAAGGGGGTTAGAGCCCCTAAACATGAAATTGAATTGTATTTTGAACTAAAGCTTGATATAAGAATGCTAATAAATAGGGAGTGGTTTTGTAAAGGTCTTGATGAAAACAAATGGACCGGAATGGTGATTTGAATTAAGTCATTGACCTATTAAAGTGAGTGGTTACTAAATTATTTCATAAAGACTTTATGGTCATATATGGTGTTGAATTATAACCTTGGTGGCTTAAATTGGATAAATGGGTTAGAGTCCTTAAGTTTTGAATTTAATGGGTGTTAATGCATGGACAAAGGGTTAGAGTTCTAATTTTGACTAATAATGTTCACAATGGCTTGAGGTTAGGGTCCATTTGCTTAATAAAACCTCTTGAGGTTAGAGTCCACTTGCCTAATAAAATGGCTTAAGGCTAGCGTCCACTTTCTTATTAAGATGGCTTGAGGTTAGAGTCCACTTTCCAAATATGATAGGGAAGTTCAATCTTTCTAAACAATATCGGTGGGAGTTTAGAATTCTCTACTCTATGACTCATAATTGGGTGCTTCATAATGCATGCTAAGCCCTTTTCCCCTTTTTGGCACATTAAGTACCTATATATACATATATGCCTATGTATATAAATGTGGTTGCATATGATGGTTTGGCTTGATTTTGAATAATGGCACTATTTTTTCCTTATCCTTGAGTTACATGCTAGTGCTCTAACTGCTAATCATCTCCGGATGTTATATGCCCACATGATACATGGGCCAAAGCTTTTTCTTCTCTTCCTGCATAGTGACCAGATGTTCGATCAGTTTTTGTGTTGACATTGAAGTGGTGAGATTCCCTATTTTGGAAGGCATACATTTTATGGTCTTGCTATCTTATGTCATAAACTTATTTTAGACTTAGATTTTGTCTATTTTAAGGGGTGTATCCCGACATATTATAGACATTAGATTTGTAGAGGCTTTGTGGATAACTATGGACATGTATATGTTGGTTTAGTTTATTGACATCAATTTATTGATTAGACACTTCTTAAGTTATGATTAGTAGCCTTATTTCTACTATCTTGATATATGGTTGGAGTTTATCCGACACTTATGGATTGATGTGATGGTTAGGTTAGGTTAATAAGGTAATGTTCCATCTTTGATGAACTCGAGGTGCCCATTATGACAAGTCCTAGTTTTGGGTCATGTCAAGTTGGTATCAGAGCCTAGGTTCATAGCCAGTTAGGAGTCCACAAAGCCTTGTCAAGTAGAGTCTCTTTTATGCGTGTGTAGCGTGCCAAACTTATAAAGGAGGAGCCACGAGACATTTAGGAATGTTTCCCTTTCTTGTAATTCTATCTCAAGCTATAGAGTCTAAGGTCTTGGATTTCTCTGATTTTTGTTTGCTCATCTTTTAGATCATGCCTCCAAGAAGATCTGAAGTTTAGGAAAAATCTTATGTCCAAATTGAGGATAATACATATGGAGCTCATCCAACTTCTGAGGTTCAGACCCGGTCAAGGGTCCTAATCTCTTACTATCCTCATGGGGTTCTACCTGCCCTCACTAACCCTACTTCTGAGAGTAACATTCCTACTAAGTCACCTCAAAGGGATACTACTGAAGCTAAGTTTTGTCACTCTATTAATCTGTTGACTAAATTGGTAGCTTCTCAGTCTGAGTGTGGTGTTCCTATTACCCCATCTACTAAGGCCACAAGGGTTGTCTAGTTCATGAGGGTGAACCCTCTTATGTTTATGGTGTAAAGGTTGAGGAGGATTCTCAAAGTTTTATTTATAATATAGATAAGATCTTTTAAATTATGCATGCTTCTATGGTTAAGGGTGTTAAGTTTGCTTCCTATCAATTAAAAGATGTGGTGTACCAAAAGTACGAAGAGTGATAACAATCGAGAGGTGAGGATGCTAGTTCTTCCATGTGAGAGGATTTCTCTAGTACCATCCTAGACCGCATTTTTTAGAGAAGCGAAAGAGGAAAATTTTGTGAATTTGAGGCAAGGTAGGATGTCTGTCAAAGAGTATGCCTCGAAATTCCATCAGTTGTCAGGTATGCTCCTAAGATAGCTTCTAGCATGAGGGCTAAAATGCATAAGTTTGCTTAGGGACTATCTCGTGAGTTGGTTATTGAGAGTAAGGCAACTTTCTTGATTAAGGAAATGGACATCTCTAGATTAGTTGTGTATGTGAATCAAGTGGAGAAATACAAAAAAATAGTTTAAGATTGATAAGAGTGGAGGCCAATAGTTTAGTAGTAAGTGGTCCAAGAGGATGAATTGGTTGAGTCCTAACTCCTATTCTATGGCTAGTTCTCCCTATTCAAGGCCGTTCGAAGACAGACGTGTTCGGAGTCATAATGCTTCTAGGGCACAAGGTGCGTAGTCTCAGGTTAGTGGTTCCCAATCAGCACCAACCATCCTTCTTGTAGATTCTGTGGTCAGTATCATAATTGTCAGGTGTGAGAAGGGGAGGAACAAATGTTTTAGATGTGGTCAAATTGGACACATATAGTGAGAGTGCCCCTCTCAAGTGGATTCTTGGTCTAACAGGGTCCCTATTGCTCGTTCATCTACTCCTGCACCGAATGGTGCTTTTTCAACTTTTGCTTCTATTTTTTATACTGATACTGGACGAAATTACATGTATGCACTTTCTACTTGCCAGGAGTTTGAGGCATCTTTGAATGTTGTTACGAGTATATTAAAACTTTTCTTCTGTGATTTGTATTGTTTACTTGATCTTAGATCTTCTCTCTCTTATGTGACCTCATTTGTGGTTGTGCATTTTGGTTTTGGTCATAAGTAAGTGTCTGTCGGTTTCTTTTTCTATTTCTACCCTGGTAGGAGACTCTATAGTTGTCAAAAGAGTCTATAGGGGTTTGTGGTAGCAGTTAGTAGTAAAGAAACTCTGGTAGACTTGATAGAGTTGGACATGGTTGATTTTGATGATATTCTTGGAATGGATTAGTTGTACTCTTGCTATGATTCCTTAGATTATTGGACCCATAAGGTCATGTTTAAATTCCGTAATAAGCCATTAATTGTATGGGAAGGGTGTTCTTTAGTGACTAAGAGGAGGTTTATCTCAAATCTTAGTGCTTGAAAGTTGATTTCTAAAGGGTGTTTTATCATTTTGTTCAAGTTAAAGAATCTAACTTAGAAGGTCCATCTCTAGAATACATTTCCGTGGTTAATTAGTTTCCTGAGGTCTTTCCTGATGACCTTCGTAGTATTCCTCTAGATAGGGAAATTAATTTTTGGATTCATGTTATTCCAGACACTCATCAAATTTACATCCCTCTTTATTGAATAGCTCCGGCGGAGTTGAAGGAGCTTAAGGATCAATTGAAGTATCTCTTAGATAAATGTTTTGTCTAACCTAGTGTGTCTCCTTGTGGGGCCCCTATGTTGTTTGATTGTAAGAAAGACCATTCCCTTCTAATGTGCATTGATTATCGTCATTTGAACAAGGTGACCATAAATAATAAGAATCCTCTTCTTAGGATCAATGATTTGTTTAATTAACTTCAAGGTGAGAAGTGTTTCTCTAAGATTGATCTTAGGTTGGATTATCATCCGCTTAAGGTTAGGGAAGTGGACGTCACTAAGACTGCATTTAAGATTCGGTATGGTCACTATGAGTTCCTAGTTATGCCTTTTGGGTTGACCAATTCACTCGCAATATTCATTGATATGATTAATAGGGTCTTCCGTCTATTCCTAGACTTGTTTGTAATTGTCTTTATTGATGACATCTTGGTCTATTATAAGAGTGAGAAATATCATGTTGATTAGCTCCGTGTTGTACTACAAACCTTGAAGGATCATCGTTTGTATAACAAGTTCTCTTAGTGTGAGTTTTGGTTGAATGTTGTGACTTTGCTTTGTCAAGTTATCTCTAGTGAAGGAATCATGGTGGATCCACAAAAGGTTGTGGGGGTTAAGAACTGGCCTAGACCTGCGACTCCAACTGATATTTAGAGATTTTTGGGTCTAGCAATTACTATAGGAGATTTGTGGAAAGTTTTTCGATGATAGCTTCTCTACTGACTAAGTTGACCCAGAAGAAGGTCAAGTTCTTATGGTCGGATACATGTGATAATAGTTTTGAGAAGTTGAAGGATAATGATTGTTTTATGGTGTATTGTGATGCTTCTCATGTTGGTCTAGGTTGTGTATTGATGCAGCTTGGTAGGGTTATGGCCTATGCTTCTAGGAAATTGAAATTTCATGAGAAGAACTACCCACTCATGACTTGAAGTTATTAGCCGTGGTATTTGCGTTGATGATTTGGGGACACTCTCTCGATAGGGTTCATGTTAACATCTTTTTTGATCTTAAGAGCCTTTAGTATGTGTATACTCAAAAGGAGTTGAATCTTCGACAAAGGATATGGATTCAGTTATTAAAAGACTATGATATGAGTCTTCATTACCATCCGGGTAAAGCTAATGTAGTTGTTGATCCTCTTAGCAGGTTATCCATAGGGAGTTTCGCTCATATGGATGATGATACATAGGAGTTAGTAAAGGACATTCACCATTTGGCTAATCTTGGATTTTGTCTCACGGACTCTGAGGATGATGGTGTATTTGTGCATCAGTCGTGATGCCATTTAGGTTGACTAATGCCCGGACAGTATTTATGGATATTATGAACTAATTATTTTGTTACTTCTTGGATTTATTCGTGATTGTGTTTATTGATGATATTTTGGTGTATCCTAAGAGTGAGGCAAATCATGCTGATCACCTCCGCCTTATGTTTCAAACCTTGAAAGATCAATAGTTGTATGCGAAGTTCTCAAAGTGTGAGTTCTAGTTAAGTACGGTGACACATTTGGGTCATGTTGTTTCTAGTGAAGGGATTTCATCAAAATCCACCATATCTAATACAATAAGATCAACTTGAGTATCAAGCTCTCGAATGGTACAACACCTGATATATAAATCCAACCCACTAATAAAAAATCACCTACGAGAGTACATAGATAATTACAAAGATAAGACATCCCAAGATAACTCTAACCGAAGTGTATAATAAGCATACATAAAAATAAAAGTATCTTGTACTAATTAAAGAAAAGGTCGACTGATTTCACACTTGATTATAACTGCAATTACAACATTTGAAGACTCTACCTCTGACCTAACAGGTACAACATAAAAATGACCTTGTTTGCCACTTGGTTGGGTGCCTGAACGATCACCTATCTTACCTTCCTAAAGGCATCCACAAGGGGACAATCTCTAGAGAAAAGGCCTAAGCCCCAAAATCATAAAACTGGGGGCCGACCATGCATACAACCTAAAACTGGGGGCGACACTTCCTTAATAACCTGGACATTGTACGTTGTAGGCACAACTACCCCACAAGGGGAAAATCTCTAGAGAAAAGGCCTAATCCCCAAAATCATAACACATCCCAAGTATTTTACCACTTACAAAAGATATACTGACCCATAATAATAACATCGGCTAGAAAACCCGAAAGATGAACATCTCAAAGACTGGCTACCACTCTACCTAGAATGATTACTGTAGGTTGATTGACCTCTATAAGTAATATGAAGTGCAACATGAATGGGCCTACTTGACTTAACCTGATGCTAATAAGATCGTTGTGAAGGGTACTAACCTGAGAACCACTTCCTCTGAATCATAAGCCTATTCAACTTCCATTGAAACTACCCTAATAATGAGACCTCTTATCGCTGCCCCTTTATACCTCATGATACATCTCTTCAATAACTTGGACATGATCAGAAACCTCAACAAAGGACCCATAAATAGTAACTAAACTCCTCATCACCATAAGAATAAGAAGTCTCAATCCCCAAACAAAATACTAAGGTCTCTCATTCTCGGTCAGCAAAATAGATATTGCATTCTTGGACAACTCATGAAAAAAAAGCCTTATACTCCACAACTGTTATAGAGCTCAAATCCAATCATGTAAACTAATATTTGAGGTGGTCTCTAAAGATATGAGGCATATACTTCTCCAAGAAAAACTCAGAGAAATAAGGGCATATCAACGGGGGAGATCCAGCTAGCTTGAAATTAAGATTTCCTCTCCACAAATGTTGAGCTGCTAAATCCAGCTAAAATGTGGTACAATCAACACTACCCATCTCAACTAGTCCTAAATTATGGAGCCTATCCTTACAAGCAACAAAGAACTCATAAGAATCCTCACTTGGTTCCCTATAAAAAGTAGGTAAAGTCAATCGCAAGAATCTAGCAAACATTTTCTGTTCCACAATAGACATAGTAGGCCTGACAACTACTGGCTGAGTAAATATTGGCACTAGAGGGATCTCAACTTTGGGATCCACAACTATAAGTTGTGCCCCTACCTCAGTACCACTCTGATTTATCGACTGAGCACCATCATGTGGTGTACCACCAACCAAACCCAAAAAATAAGCCAATGCGTATCTAAGTAGTGACGAAGAAATAAACCCTGATGGAGCCTGGGCTACCCCTTATTCCACCACTAGATGGGTTAGAGAAACCTCTGATTTGGGAGCGAGGATAGGATTTGGTGAAGGATCCTTATCCTGATCTCAAGCCATGATTGCATCTCTCGGCTAGCACCAAAATCTAGGTCAACCACATCTTTTGGTAGGATCCCTAGTCACAGACTCAGAGTTCTCATCTCTAGTAGTGGTAGCACACATCATAGCCATCTGCCAAAGAATTAAACCTGTGAATCTTGGAAATAAACACTAACACTTATCACAAAATAAGTGAAGGGAGTGGAGAACTCTAAAATTTGTCCTATAGCCTTACAAAGATAAGAAATGGACATCATCCGTCTAATTTACGAGACTTTACTAGGCGCTTGCTTTAGTACCAATAATACTTGTTGGCCAAGGCTCTGATACCGATTTGCTATGACCCAGTTTCTAAGTCGTGATGATACACCTACTTTACCTCACCATCAGGTAAGCCAAATAGTAGCTTATAACTATAAGTAATAGGCTAATTGGTGGAAAATGGCACAAATGTTGGAAAAGTACAATTAAGAGAATACAAGCCATAAACTGTAGAACAATAATATAACAAAAGAGAAATAATAACTTCCCATGACCAAGTAATGTCGGTACAAGATCCTCTAATTCAAAATAATACAAGTACTCAAGACACCATACAATAGTCTTGAAAATGGAAAGACTAGCAAAAATAGAAAAAGGGAAAAAGGTCAACTCGTGCTCTAACAGCTCACCCAATTACTAAACTTTGACCAGCACAAATCTTGGTGTCAATATGGATGCTAATACTTGGATCTTCACCAAAAGGCACAAAATTGTAGTATGAGTACAAATCCATGGGTACTCAATAGACATCATTAGCCGACAGATTTAAACTAAGATATAAACATAATAAAATGCGAGATAAAAAAAGTAAATCAGGAAAAAGGGAAAATCTAGAATAATACTTTAAATACTAAAAATAAATGACCAAAATAACAATAATAATGAATAAAACATAGATAATTCTACATAAATAAGCTCCCATATGCTTAGAAGATACAAATAGAGTAAATAACCTAATGCGAGGCCCCATAAGCCCGAAGGATGCAATCAAGGAAAAGTAGTAATAAGAAGAATAGTAAAGAGCCATATCTCAGAATTATAAACATGGATACATCCATGACATAAAACACTAGACTTGAACAAGTTCCATAACTGTCATAAATAACCTCTATATGTCAGACTAGAACCGAAACTTATATCATGCATAATGTTAGAATCAAATTGATCTTAGGTCTTAAATAATTTAATTGGAACTAAAACTAATATCATATCTCAAGTATTAATCTAGGATAAAATACTATGCATGTAACCCTCCCTGTCTAAGAATTATAATTAAAGTAAAATGCGACATTGATTGAGTCTACAAGGAATTTATTGGGATGTTTGCCTATTGTGGGATGAAGGAGTCTACTTCTAAACCCCCAAATCCATTCTAAGGTAATTGCTACCCTGAATTATGCTAAGGTATATAATTTCACAATTAGGTATTAAATAAGCCACATTTTAGTCTTAAGATAGTAACTCTACCTAGAGAACAAGTAATTAAGTTAATTATGCCTAATTTATGTTTCTTAATTGGCTAAAAGATCCAATCATACTAAATAAACCTCCAAGACCTAATACCTATACAAAAAATAGCATAATTTCATATTCATACTATAAATAAGCCAAATATAAGAGGAAAGAAACCCTAGCCTACCTAGACACCAAAGAAAACCTAGAGAAGAAGTCCACTAAATCGATGATTATCCCATTCGAGAAAATTTCGTGCGATGCCATGCTATCAAAATAGTAATTTACTCATTAATTGAGAAAAATAGTACCCATACTAAGTATTCTTGTTTCGAGTGCAAAATCAGGCCAAAATCCCATGTGGGGTAGCTTGCAAAATTACACTTTTGAATTTGTCAACGTGTTCCTCTATGCACAAGGACCATTTACCCTAAAGAATGGATAATTTTAAGCTCAAACAATACTAAAATTGACCCAATAATAATATCGGATTTGGGTATAATTTGGGAAATTATACCATGAATTAAACAAAACTTATATGGATCTTGACGAGAAAAAAAGTAATCCAATCTTACAAACACCCTAATATCTCCTACTAATCACTCTCCCCTATTCCATGCTCTTTATGACTTGTGGCTCTTTTACACTTGTGAAAAAACGGGTAAGGAGATAATTAAATAGCCTCCTAAGTGTCACTTAAGCAGTCACCATTAAAGCAACTAAGTGTCGCTTAAGTGGTACCCAATGGGTTTGGCTTTCCATTTTAACGAATACTCTGCCACTTTTTCCACATCTATTTAAGTAGATGGACCATCTCTTACGTGACTCAGTAGGGAAAGACGATGTCTCTAAAGTGCTAGATGCATAATCAACCTCTGGTTAATCAAACTTTTTCAGATCAAGTGGATGCACTAGCTGAGTGATGCATCAGCTAAAACTTCAAAAATTTCAAGTATCCATCAACACTTCGAGATTCATAAGAAATCCTATAAATGTAAATGAACTATGCTACTCCTATAAATGAACTATGCTACTCTATAAAACTAACATTTCCAAATCAATGGTGTAGTTGAAATTTTAATTTGGGTTTGTTTCGACAAAAAATAGGCCCTAAACCTAAGGGACATTTTTACCATATTCTAATCAATAGCTCAAAATGAGTTCGGAAGCCTTGGGATCTAAACCAAAGGTCCCCCTAGCCTAAAATCAAAGTTCTTGAGGTGATTGATCTATGAGATTTGATATACGAGGTCATTAAACTAAAGATTATGCATGATAGCCAATCTTTACCAGCGATGACCTCAAAAAGGGAATTGGCTCTAAAAACCATGCGAAGTGCCCAATAAGTGAACTATTACTCCAGCAAGTCACAAAAACTTTAGGCAGCAATAGGAAAGCTCAAAATGAAAAAATAATGTGGAAATATAGAAAATTATTCGGAGGGTCATAACATTCCTACTCCTATACATATTCCTTTAAATAGTTATTACACAAAGTTTGACCTAGATTGAGATATAGCCGTTGTGGAGTCCGGAGAAAATTGATTATGGAAAAATTAATTTCATCTTTTCATCTCCTTTATTATTTTTTCTTTTTGTTAATTCTTTGGATGATTTATTGTAATTGCTCCATTTCAATGTAGAGTTACACTTCTCGTTCTAGGATTATGGTAGCAAAAAACAAGAATTTTTAGTAACTTATCAATTCGATTTATTTGATTATTATCATGGTTGTTTTAATATTAATATGCTTTCTATTTTAATGCTTAGATACCATTAAAATAATATTATATTCTTATTGTGAACTTGGAAGAAGAATCGATCAGATACAACAAATAATATTGGGAGTATGCTATTTTCTTTTGTAAAATAAAAATTGATTTATTGCTAGGATAGGAATATACCTAGATCGCCTTACATGGTTACAAAACGAAATAATATATAAATTTATTTGGATTGAGCTATCACTTCCCCACTCTATGACGAAGTTGTAAGGTCAATTCAGATTGACGATTAGTGGCTCAGGATACCATGATCATATAATAAACACATTAAATCAATAACTAGATAATCTAATAAGTTGTTGAAATTTATACTCAATATGGATTTTCCTTGAATCCATTTTCTATACTGATTCATTCATTGATTTCATAAAATTTGCTCTTCATCTTAGATAATTGTCATTCATTAATTTTTTTCTTTTTATTATTTTAGTTAGTAAATTAATAAATTTATCTTTTGAATTTATCGCTTGAGTAAATAATTAAAATTAGTCTAATTAAATAAAATAATTAAACAACACGTCCCTATTTGTTCAACATTTGGCTCGAAAGAGTCACTTTGTTACTTGTACGACCACATACACTTGGGTGTGTAGTTTGACATAACAACTTTTTGGCGTCGTCGTTGGGGACTTGGGTGTTAATTGTTTATCTAGGCTAGACATTTTTATTTTTATTTGTTTGAGTTGTATATAGTTTGTTTGTACATAGTTATCTTTTTAGTTTCTTTTTTTAAAACAAAATCACTCTTCTTGATATGTCAGCCTGGGATAGATGGTGGTCTAATGGTGTTAATTCTTGATTTTTTCAGAGGACCACACTATGAGAGTATTTGTCAAAACTTTTAGGGGATAGAATGGTGTTCATGTACGAAATCTATTAAATTAATATATGCAATATATGTTTTGGCTAGGATGGACACTGGAAAGGTTGTCCCAAATTTTCTTCCCCTCCCCTGAGCCCCTATTATTTCAGTCTATTGTATGTAATGTTTGTAGGGAATCAGACAAAGAGTGGATAATAAAACTAGATTTCACAACTCGATTCCACGAGTCTTGATGGTACCTACTTTAAAACCCTAGTAAGTTAGCCAAGCCGAAGCTTGAAATGACAAGTAATGGGATAGATTGTAGAAGGTATGACGAATACCGATATAATGCATATATCATGTCAAAATAAGAAATGTAAAAGTGATATCATAATTAAAACATAAAGAATAAAAGAGTGTCCCACAATCTAATAAAGTCCGTAAAAGAGCATCTAAGCAAAACAAGAGAGTACTAGAAGTATCAATAGACAAGTAGTCCTAAATGGAAAGACTATCCAAAAATTGTAGATGGAGAGAGAATTAGCTCTAGCTCCAAAATCTCACCCTATCTCGAACGTTGACAAACTCTAGAATGAATGTCAAAGACAATAAATAGTACACTGGTTTGCATTAAAAAAGATGTAGAAGTGTAGTATGAGTACCAAAGAAATGGGTACTTAGTAAACATCATAAGCCGATTGAGCTAAATCATAATAAAGACATAATAAGAGGCGAGAATGTAACAAAATCCAAGGAAAATTGAAAACCTGAAATAATGCACTGAACAACTAAGGATATATATTAGAGTAAATTATGCCATCTCAGCTACCTAGAATTAAGCTCTCTTTTGGTCATAAGATGGTGAAGACTACAGTGATTGGTTAGATCTCATAATGCACACCTTTCAGATAATATCTCCAAATCTTATGCACAAAAAATACCGCCGCTAGCTCCAAATCATGAATGGGGTAATTTCTCCCATGCACTTTCAGTTGCCTCAATGCATCTGTAATTACTTGACCCTACTGTATCAAAACACAACCTAAAACAACACCAGAAGAATCACAATATACAATAAATCCCTTACCCTCAACAAGAAAAAGCCAATATAGGAGCTAAAGCGAGAAAATCCTCCAATCGCAAAAATCTCAACTCACAATCCTCTAACCATTAGAGAGGTATACTTTCGAGTCAATCTAGTCATCAGTGCTTCAATAGTAGCAAAACCCTCAACGAATAGTCTGCAGTAAATATCTAAACCAATGAAGCTACTAATCTTAAATAGAGGTGTAGGCCTATCCTAATCATGAATATCGTCAATCTATGTTGGGTACACCACAATCCCACCCTTAGAAACCACATCCCTAGGAATGTCACTTACTCAAGCCAGAACTCACACTTGGAAAATTTGGCAAAAAGCCTACAATCTCTAAAATTTTGGAGCACAATCCTTAAATATTGCATATGGTCCTCCATAATCTTTGAATACACAAGAATGTAATCGATGAACACATTTACAATGGAATATAAATAAGGCCTGAACACATAATTCATCAAATCCATGAATGTAGCTGGGACATTGGTCAATCCAAAATATATCACCTGGAACTCATAAGAACCATAGTGAGTCCTGAACGATGCCTTTTATCAAGAACTCATAATGGCCATAGCGAGTCCTGAAGCCTACTTTCGGGATGAATCCTTAATTGACGATAATGGACCAATAGTCAATATTAGAGAACACCTACTCCTTAAAGTTTGTCAAATAAATCATCAATATGAGGCATAAGATGCCTATTCTTCACCGACACCTTATTAAGCTGCTTGTAATAAATACATGTACATAAGAAACTTTTTTTTCCTTCACAAACAAGACAAGATCACCCCAAGGCATCATACTGGGTCTAACGAAATACTTAACTAGAAGATCCTAACGTTGAGACTTTAGCTCCTTAAGATCAGTTGGAGCCATACGAAAATATGCCATAGAAATAGAATGGGTGTCCAACTCAAAATCATTAATAAACTCAATATCTCACTCAATAGGAAGACCAATTAGATCAATAGGAAAAATATCATTAAAGTCATGGACTATAGAAATAGAGCCAAGCAACAGATTCTCCACACAATCATTACAAATATAAGTGAGATAAGACTCCCTACCCCTTGATATAAGTCTCCTAGCCTAAACATAAGTAATAATCACATTATCTCACAGCTAAAAGATCCCAGCTATACAACTAGGGGTATATTGAGCATGACTAGGGTAATAGCCGGGGCAAAGTAATTCAAGACCACATGATAGGGGGATAACTAGTCCATGCCTAGAATCACATCAAAATCCACCATATCTAGTATAATAAGATTAGCCTGACTATCAAACTCTAGAATGGTCATAAAACCTGATCTATAAATCCAATCCACTATTAAAAATCGCCTGTGAGAGAAGATACATATAATGGTACAACTAAGACATACTAAGATAACTCTAACAACAACAATAACAATGACATACCTAGTATATTCCTACCATGTGGTGTCTGGGGAGGGTAAGTGTACGCAGTCGCTACCACTACCTCAAAATGAGATAAAGAGGCTCTTTTTGATAGACCCACAACTCAAAATAAAACAATGTTCAAAATTAAGCAATCCAAACAAGGAATAGTCAAAGGAAAAATACCATAGCAATCAACATATCAAATAATACCATATACAAGGCACACCAAGAAGTACAACAAAAGATACAACATCCTAACTAATACTAACCTTCTACCCTAATCCGCCTTCTTCATAACATCTTATCTAGGGTTTTGTCCTCAATAAGATGGAGTTGCTCCATGTCCTATTTATTCATCTCCATCTAATATTACTTTAGTATACCTCTACCTCACTTGAACCCATCCATAGACAACCTCTCAGACCTTTATACTGAGGTATCCACACCCCTCTTTATTACATGACCAAACTATCTCAACCATGCTTCCCCCATCTTGGCTTCCACTGATGCCACTCCTAATTTATCTAGAATAACCTTATTTCTAAACCTATCTTTCCTAGTACACCCACATATCCACTAAAGCATTGTCATCTATGCCACCTTTATTTGGATGTGGGCATTCTTAACAGGCCAACACTGCACCCCATACAGCAACACAATCTAACCACCACTCTATATAACTTGCCTTTAAGTTTAGGAGGTACCTTTTTGTCATATAAGATTCTAGAGGCGATCTTCAATTTCATCCACCCTACCCTAATTTGTTGAGTGGCATCTTTGGCAATATCTTTATTCTTCTTTATTATAGATCCTAGATACTTAAAACTATCACACTTATTCATAGAATGAGTATCAAGCTTAACAATCACATCAGACTCTAAGACACCTCATTAAACTTACACTCTAAATCTTCTTTCTTGAACCTACTCAATGTAAACCTTTTTGACTCAAGGGTTTGCTTCTAAACCATAAATTTATCATTAACTCCACTACGAGTCTCATCAATCAATACCACATCATCCACAAAAAGAATATAGTAAGGCACCTCACCTTGAATTTGTCGCATCAAAACCTCCATCACAAAGGAAAAAGAAATGAATTAAGTTTCGATCTTTGGTGTAACACCATTATGGTGGGGAAGTTTTCCAGTTCTCTCCCCTGGTCCTCACTCGAGTCTTGAATCAATCATACATATCCTTAATATCCCTAACATACACCATAGGAACATCTTTATCCTTAAAACATCTCCAAAGAACCTCCCTGGGGACTCCATCATAGGATTTCTCTAAGTTGATAAACACTCTATTGAAGTCCCTCTTTCTTTTACTATACTGATCCACCAGTCTCCTAGCGAGATGGATGGCTTCAGTAATCGAGCATCTTGGCATAAGTCCAAATTGATTTTCTAAAATAGTCACAATCCTCTAAAACCTCAACACCAACCCCCTTTCCCAAACCTTCATAGTGTGACTCAATATCTTGATACCCCTATAATTATGGCAATCCTAAATGTCACCTTTATTATTGTACAACGGAATCATCGTCCTCTACGTAAAGCATCAAAAATCTCTACGTAAAGCATCAAACATCCTTGCCATCAGAAAAATTAAGTTACACAATTGAGTCAACCACTCCATACATGCCCCTCCAGTACACTTAAAAACAATCCACTAGAATCTCGTCTAGCCTCGCCACTCTACCTATCTGTAGCCTATGAATAGGCCCCTTAACCACCTCAACCTTAATGCTTCTACAATAACTATAGTTTTGAAACCTATGGAAATGCTCAAAATCCCCCAACACAATACTAGCATCCCTTTCTTAATTCAAGATCTTATGGAAGTACGACTACATCTCTTGATATAAAATCAAACCAACAACACCAAGAGCTTCAAGTAGGCTCGGATTTCAGCCCAACAGCACAAGCACAACAAGTTTTAGTTTCGTTTTTTCAGCCCACAACACAAGAACAACAAGATAGATAACAATGCTAGAGAATCGAAAAGAGCCCCACACGGCTTCACTAGACTTTAAGATAACAAAATCAACAACAACAACAAGATAAAGAAAGATAGATAACTTGACATATAACATTCAAGAAACTAAGAACCCTAACATCAAGAGAGGACCCTAAGTCTAATGAATATAAACACCAAGTTCTTACGAGGACCAAGAGGCACTCAAGAACCTCAAAACCCTTGTTTCTAGCCAAAGAGACAACTCAAGTATCCCTCTACTTGTGAGGTAATAGGGGCGGCTTCTATGAGTGGAAGAGAGAGGAAATGTTGTGGTGTTTTTAGGTTACAAAATCAGCATTCAAAAACTAAAGACTAACTCTCTAACATGTTCTATTTATACTACAACAAAAGGGGTAAAATGACCCATCCGCCCTTGCTTCTTGTGCCAACCTTGGAGAGTAGTTTATTACACATTAGGACGTCTCTTCACACATAAAAACGTTTAGGTCCTTGGTTGGTTCAATCACCAACTCACACACGGCCATTTGCATGAACAAAGCTTGGAGTTTTTGTAATTCCCAAGCTTGGCTTCGTGTGAAAGGCCGTGTACCTGTGGAGGCTGCCCTAACCGTATCATCCTCTCCATCTTGAGAGGAATTTGGCCTCAAATTCAGCATTTGGTCATCTTCAACCGCATACACGAGGGAGAGATCACCAACGTTGAAAGTGTTGTGCACTTGATATTCCGGTGGAAGATCAATCTTGTAGGCGTTGTCATTGATTCTCTCAAGTACTTGGAACGGACCATCACCCCTTGGCAGCAATTTGGACTTCCTTTGAGCTGGAAACCGATCCTTTCGAAGATGCACCCACACCCAATCTCCGGGTTCAAGAACAAGCCTTCTTCTTCCTTTGTTTACCCTTTTTGCAACCTCTTGGTTCTTCTTTTCAAGCTTGATCCGCACCGTCTCATGCATTTTCTTCATTGCCTCGGCTCTTTTATGTCCATCTAAGCTGGTCATGAGATCACTAGACAAAGGAGTGAGATCTAAAGGGGTAAGGGGATTCAGGCCGTAAACACATTCAAATGGAGTCATTCCCGTGCTCGAATGTATTACCCGGTTGTATGCAAATTCCACCAAGGGTAGGTGATCTTCCCATGAAGTCAGTTTACCTTTAACCATAGAACGTAGCATAGACCCCAAGGTTCTATTTACTACCTCCGTTTGGCCATCGGTTTGTGGGTGACAAGACGTGGAGAAAAGTAACTTCGTTCCAAGCCTACCCCACATGGACTTCCAAAAGAGACTTAGGAACTTGGAGTCCCTATCGCTCACAATAGTCCTCGGTACCCCGTGAAGCTTTAGAACATGTGCAACAAATAATGAAGCTACACTACGAGCATCCTCGGTTTTAGCACATGGAATAAAATGAGCCATTTTAGAGAATCTATCAACAATAACAAAAATGCTATCTCGGCCCTTTCTAGTCCTTGGCAGCCCCAAAACAAAATCCATCGAAATGTCCAACCAAGGCCTAAGGGGAGTAGGGAGTGGGGTGTATAATCCTTGAGGTAGGAGACGAGATTTCGCACTCCGGCAGGCCATGCATTGACTACAAATTTTAGTGACGTCTTTGCGCATTTTGGGCCAATAGAAGTTCTCCTCTAAGATTCCGAGGGTCTTGTCTACCCCAAAGTGACCCATGAGGCCTCCGTCATGGGCCTCCCTCACAAATAATTCCCTCCAAGAACTAGAAGGAACACATAACCTCCTCCCCTTGAACAAATACCCATCGAACCGAGAGTAGGAGGAATGGTCATTCTCCTTAAGCCAACGGTCCCTTCCCCACTCTTCGCATTCCCTAAAAATAGGAGAAAAGGTAGGATCCTCGGGATACAACAACCGCAAGCTCTCAAAACCCATCAATTTCGAAGACAAGGTAGCAACAAGCACATGCTTCCTAGACAAGGCATCGGCAACAACATTTTCCTTTCCCCTTTTGTAATGAATTACATAAGGGAAAGTCTCGATGAACTCAATCCACTTAGCATGACGCCTATTCAACTTGTCTTGGCTCTTAAGGTGTTTCAACGACTCATGATCCGTTCATATCACAAACTCCTTAGGCCACAAATAATGTTGCCAATTTCCCAAGGCTCTAACAAGGGCGTACAACTCCAAATCATAAGTTGAGTAATTAAGAGTTGCCCCTTTGAGCTTTTCACTGAAATAAGCAACGGGCTTACCTTCTTGCATCAAAACAGCCCCGATGCCAACCTTACTAGCATCACACTCTACTTCAAACATCTTATCAAAATCGGGCAATTGCAATAAAGGCGCTGAGATGAGCGTAGCTTTCAAGGCCTCAAAAGCCCTAGCCTGCTCATCACCCCATTTAAAGGGTCCGTCCTTTCTAATTACCTCGGTCAAGGGGGCTGCTATGGAACTAAATCCTTTGACAAACCTCCTATAAAAGCTTGACAACCCGTGGAAACTTTGGATTTCTCCAATAGTTTTAGGGGTCGGCCAACTTCGAATAGAGTCTATCTTGGAATCGTCCACTTCCACACCCCTTGAGCTCACGACAAAACCGAAGAATATAACTTTATCAACACCAAAAGAACACTTCTCCATGTTGGCATACAGCTTCTCCTTTCGGAGCACATCAAACACACATCTCAAATGCATTACATGATCATCAATAGATTTACTATACACCAACACATCATCAAAGTAAACCACCACAAACTTTCCAATATAAGGCTTCATTACATAATTCATTAGCCTCATAAATGTGCTAGGAGCATTGGTAAGGCCGAAGGGCATGACCAGCCACTCATATAGACCGAATTTGGTCTTGAATGCGGTCTTCCACTCATCACTGGGTTGCATGCGAATTTGGTGATAGCCGCTCCTAAGGTCCACTTTAGAAAACAAACAAGATCCGTGGAGCTCATCTAACATATCATCTAGTCTAGGGATTGGATGACGATACCTTATCGTGATTTTGTTGATGGCTCTACAATCGACGCACATGCGCCAAGTTCCGTCCTTCTTTGGTACCAAAAGCACCAAAACAGCACACGGACTCATGCTTTCCTTGATGTATCCCTTGTTGAGAAGCTCCTCAACTTGTTTTTCAAGCTCCTTAGTGTCCATGGGATTGCTCCTATAGGCCGGTTTGTTTGGAAGTTGTGAACCCGACACCAAATCAATTTGGTGCTCAATTCCCCGAAGTGGGGGCAATCCTTGCGGAAGTTCTTGAGGAAATACATCTTCATACTCCTACAACACACAAGAAATCAAAGGGGAAATGGAAGAATTAGTGGGGTTAGTATTAAAACAATGGGTCAAAAGTAACATCGTCTTGTTTTCATCATGGTCCACGAAGAGTTCTTTCCTCCTAGCCAACATCACTACGTTTTCCATCTCCCTTGCTGTTGGGACAGCCTCGGATGTCCCTACTTCCTCACCTGCGGCATCCCCCCATTTTCTCCCTTTCCGGATTCCTTCCCCTTTCCCTTTAACTCTCTCATCTTTTGATGCCACTTATTTACTTGGGAGGGTGAAAGAGGGTGAAGTGTGACCTTTCGGCCATCCTTCTCAAGCGTGTACCGGTTGGACCTCCCATCGTGTTTAGTAGACCTATCATATTGCCATGGTCTACCTAACAACAAGTGACATGCTTGCATTGGGATCACGTCACAAAGCACTTCATCGTGGTAGTTTCCCACCTTAAACCGAATAACACATTGCCTTGTGACCTTCAATTCACCACAATCGTTCAACCATTGTAGCTTGTAAGGACTAGTGTGTAGTGTAGTTGGTAGCTTTAAGAAATTTACCATAGCATGGCTCACAACATTTGTTCAACTACCACTATCAATCACCAAGGTGCACACACTCCCCTTTACAAGACACTTAGTATGGAATAGATTTTCCCTTTGACTCGGGTCATCCATCGCCTTACTAATCATGACACTCCTAACCACAAAGTTTGGAACCACACACTCCCCTTCTTGTGGGTAGACATCTTCACTACCATCTAATTCTTCATCATTCGGCCCATTTTCAGCTTCCTCTCCATCTTGAGGCTCGGCCTCATCCTCCCCCCTTTCGGAAACCACCTCCTCACCAAGGTAGTACACTTTCCCTTCTCGTAGGATCACATTGCACCGGTTCGGACATTCATTGGCCTTATGCCCCCAACCTTGGCACTTGAAGCATTGGAACCCCTTTGGGTTGGGATATTTGTGAGCCTCCAGTTTCGGAGGGAACTTAGGGACTGTTTTGGACTCGGGCAGTTTCGTAGGGGCGGGTTGGTCCTTGTTTTTGGGCCAACCCGAGGGGGTTTGTACTCTTGCCTTGAAAGCTGATCTCTCCTTAAGTTCCCTTTCAATCTCTAGGGCCGCTTGGAATATACCGTCAATGGTTTCAAACCGGTGAAGGGTCAAATGAGTGGAGATCTCTTTGTTCAACCCACACTTGAACCGGATGATGTCGTGACTGATTTGCTCCCCACGATGATCAAGTTTCAACATGAGTTGTTGGAACTCGTCAAAATAGGCCATCACACTTTTGCCTATTTGCCGCAAGCCATATAATCTAGCGAGCAACTCATGACGATATCTCTCGGGAAGGTATTGTTGTCTCATCAAATACCTCAACCGATACCAAGGTGGTGGCTGCCCATCCACTAATTCATTACCAAATCGTTTAACATACTCCTACCAAGTGTTAGCATAGCCCTCGAGGTGAGCTATAGCGTAGCAACTCTTCTTTTCTTCCGAGATGTCATTAACTTGGAAAACTTTGTCACAAGACGATTCCCAAGTTAAGTAGGTCTCGGGGTCACTTTCACCCTTAAAGATGGGTAGGCTCAACTTGATGGTGTTGATGCCTACGTCTCTCTCTTGGTGTCGGTTTCCCCTATCTCCATACCCCCAGTGTCTCCTAGGTTCTCCTCGACCCCCTTTTAACTCCTCCTTCCTCATATATGCATCATCAAAGGCTCCATCTCCTTCATACTCCTCTCTACCGTATCCTTCAAAGTGGGCTGGCCGACCTTGGCCGTTTTGATTTGGAGGATTTGGAATTTGCGGTCTTTGGGGTAATGGAGCTTGGAATGGAGGGTTCGGATTTAGTGGAGGTACTTGGCATCCAAATCCCTCTTGTGGAATTGGAGGGGCTTGGAAATGTAGTGGTCTAGTGGAGTCTCGGTTTGGAGGAAAATAGGTAGTTTGGCTTGCGGTATTTAGTGAAGCTTGGGGTGTATTCAGCATTTGGTGGACTGTTTCGGGGGTGATGGTTGCGGAGGAGGTCCTATCATGACCATTCGTAGATACATGTAGAGGAGTAGAGGGCCGAGAGTTCCTTTGACTCTCCACTTGTTCTAATCTCCCACTAATAGTCGACACTTCCCCCTTATTGCTGCCAAGTCCCCTCTCACGGCCCCAAATTCCGAATTCAACCTTTCAACTGTCCGGGTAACGGCCTCAAGAGTGACCCTCATAGAATCAAGGGCATTAGTATCCACATTATGAGACGTAGCTCCTTCCATTGCCAAGGTATTATCTGCTTTAGTTCACCACAAGTACGTGTTCCACAAGTGTTGTATAATTGGCTAGTAACCATGAGAATTTTAAGGTATGAGTAAGCTCTTATCCGGAATGGATTCTTGTTTGAAGACTCAAAGAATTCTTGCCGGACTAGAGTCAAAAATCAGCAATTCGTTCAAACGAATAAAAGCACTCAAATAATCGTTGACACGAACAAAAGGCTCAAGGAACTAGTTGACAACCTAGTAGGAAGGTACTAGTTTGTTAATTAGTTCTAGGACCAAGTAAGGGAAACCAAGGATCAACAATTAGCAACCAAAGAATATCCTAAGTTGAGCTTATAGTGATGTGGCAGCATGCAATAGTCCCACACGTTCTTCTTCTCTCTTTTTTTTTTTTTTTGCTTTGTGTTAATATTCACAGAACTTCTTATAGTTTGCAAAGTGTTTTGGTGGGAAAAATGAAATCTTGTAGAATTTCACCCTTTTCAAACTCAAGAAAGTGGGGTTTGGTTGACTAATCCCACAAAACAAGGCTCCTTGAATTAGGGAAAAGTGATTGACAAGACTAAAAGGTGATGGGTGCAAGTCTTTCACAACAACTTTATAGCTTGTCTTACCACTTGAGCACACAACAAGATGAACAAGTTCAAAAGATGAACACCTCAACAAACTTCATCAACTTCTTTAGCACATAAACACACAACGACCGATTTTTTTTTTTATTTGTTATCAACAACATACAACTTTCGGCCACTTCAAGTCACTACACAATGTTCAAGTTTTCAAGCTCAACTTTTGGATCTAGACACTTTAGTGTTGGTGAGAAAGAAACCAACACTAGAAACCCACTAAACAAGCAAAATAACACCTAGATCTAAACATACAACATCATTCTCGGTTTCAACTTTTAATGGACAGATTTTCAGAAATTCTTTTTGGTGTAGTTTGTTTAATCCGTGAGCTACCCCAAGATGGGTTATGTTGGAACACAACCGGTCTTGCTTTGATACCAAATGATACAAAATCAAACCAACAACACCAAGAGCTTCAAGTAGGCTCGGATTTCAGCCCAACAACACAAGCACAACAAGTTTTAGTTTCGGTTTTTCAGCCCACAACACAAGAACAACAAGATAGATAACAATGCTAGTGAATCGAAAAGAGCCCCACACGGCTTCACTAGACTTTAAGATAACAAAATCAACAACAACAACAAGATAAAGAAAGATAGATAACTTGACATATAACATTCAAGAAACTAAGAACCCTAACATCAAGAGAGGACCCTAAGTCTAATGAATATAAACACCAAGTTCTTACGAGGACCAAGAGGCACTCAACGACCTCAAAACCCTTGTTTTTAGCCAAAGAGACAACACAAGTATCCCTCTACTTGTGAGGTAATAGGGGCGGCTTCTATGAGTGGAAGAGAGAGGAAATGTTGTGGTGTTTTTAGGTTACAAAATCAGCATTCAAAAACTAAAGACTAACTCTCTAACATGTTCTATTTATACTACAACAAAAGGGGTAAAATGGCCCATCCGCCCTTGCTTCTTGTGCCAACCTTGGAGAGTAGTTTATTACACATTAGGACCTCTCTTCACACATAAAAATGTTTAGGTCCTTGGTTGGTTCAATCACTAACTCACACACGGCCATTTGCATGAACAAAGCTTGGAGTTTTTGTAATTCCCGAGCTTGGCTTCGTGTGAAAGGCCGTGTACCTGTGGAGGCTGCCCTAACCGTATCATCTCTTCCTAATATGACCCACCTCCACCAAAACTTTACCGTCCATATCTTTAATACACTTCACCTGATCAAGGTTCAGAGCCTTTCTCTCCCTAACCTTGGTAAATCTATACAATTTTTTATCTCTACCATTACTATCTAACACTATGTATAAACTCTCAAAAGAAGAATCCTTAGTAGCATGACCACTAACTTTGCCTCTTGCCTAGTAATCTTGTACTCCTCCCTATTCTTTGTTTTAGACTTTTTTTCCTCACTCTCAGCCAACTTTGCCTATGCTCTCTTTTAAGCCTCTACCTTTCCCTTCACCTCTTTGTTCCATCTCCAGTCCCCATGGTGCTTGCCCAAACAGCCCCGTCAAATACCCTACAACTTTCTAGCTATCTCCCTAACGCAACTAGATGTCTAATCCCACATATTATCAGCATCCCCTACACTCTACCAAGCCTTCCTTGCCATCAACTTAGCCCCTATATTTAGTGCACTGGCCAAAGATAGACTACCCCATTTAATACTCGGCTGATCCTCCATACAATTCTCCTCCACTCTTTTATGATGTCTAAGTCCATTACAAAAAACCTATGCAGGATCGAAAGACTCTCACTCGATGAGACCTTACAGACCTTAGAAATACATCTATCACCTTTTCTAAGGAGCAAAAAGTAAATCCGAGTCTTGGCCACCATACTATGAAAGTTAACTAAGTGAACCTCCTTTTTGGGAAAGTTTGGATTAAGTACCACCAATCTAAATACCTGAGCAAAACCCAAAAGTTCCAATACTTCACCATTCCTTATACCAAACCCATAACCTACATGCACATCAACTTAACCCCTCAAAGAAGACCCTATGTGCCCATTGAAATCCCCTCATATGAAAAGTTTCTCATTGCTGGGGATACCCCTCACCATCTCACCCAAAGCCTCCCAAAACCTCTTCTTCTCTTCTTTATCCAAGCCTAAATGCGGGGCATACACACTAATAATATTCCAAGATGACCCTCTAATAACTAGCTTAATTGATATCATCCTATCATTGACCCTCTTTACCTCTACCACTTGCTTCCTAAGCTCATCATCTACTAGGATACCCATACTATTTATGTTCCTCATGCTTCCTGAGCACCACAACTTATAACCATCTACTACCCTCGCCTTAGTACCTACGCATTTGGTTTCTTAGAGACAAGTTATACTAATATGCCTTTTCCTAAGAATTTTCACTAGCTCTATTGAATTCTCTGGTAATGACCCTATGTTCCAGATCCTACCCTCAACCTAAAGCCACCGTTGTCTCTTTTACACTTTTTGCCGCCTTCCTCTGCCCCTGCCTCTAACTTTGACCCTGACCCTAATCTAATCCCCTCCCAAAGACATGACACTAAGCCAACACCATCTACCATAACCATAAGAAACACCAACTAATAACTCTAAGATCATATGACCTAAAAACAATGCAAACCCAAAAAGGTACTATCAAGCCCAAGGTGCATAAAAAGCAGACACAAAAGTGGATCTCATATCAAATAAAGCAAATATTAGTTGATTTCACACTGAGATCGTACCTGTAATAGAAGTATCCAAAGACTCTGCCTTCAACCTACCAGGGATAACATAAAAAGGACCTTACTCGTCACTTGGCTGGGTACTTGACCGATCACTTGTCCTACCTACCTGAAGACCTCCATGAGCACCCTAGGGATAACTCAATGACTAGGCATACCACCACTAACTGGGGGAAGCACTTCCTGATAGGATGGACACTCTACACTGTAGGCATAACTACCCTATGATGGGGACACTCTCTAGAGAAATAGTCAAAGGCTTTATGATCATACCACACCCCAGATATTGTATCATATATAGAAAATACAACTGACCCAAAATAATAACCTCAACTAGAAAACCCAATTGATGAACCTCTCTAAGACTGGCCATCACTCTGGCAAGAATATCATCATATTAGAATAACCTCCATCAGTAATATCAAGTGTGACACCAATGATTCTACTAGACTAACTCTGGATGCTAATCAGATTGATGTAAAGGGTATTTATCCTAAGAACCACTCCCTTTGAACCATGATCCACTCGATATACCATTGAAACTACCATATAATATGGCCTCTTATCGCTTTCCCTCTGGGACTTATGATACATCTCTTTCATAATCTTAACATAATAATAAATCTTAACAAATGACCTACTAGTAACAACTAAACTATACATAACCAAGCAAAGAAAAAGTCCTAATCCCCAAATAAAACCCCAAACCCGCTCATACTAGGTTAAAACATAGATGTAGCATACTTGGATAATTCATGAAATTGAGCCTTAAACTTAAAAATAGTTATAACGCCCAACTCCAATCTTGAAAACTAACCTCAGAGGTAATCTATAAGGCTATGAGGCATATACTTCTCTAAGAAATCCTTAGAGAAATGAGTGCATGTCAACGGGCAAAATCCAATTGGCTTGGAATAAAGATAACCTCATCACCAATGTGGATCAACTAAATCCAACTAGAATAAAGTGTAGTCTATACCACGAGTTTTAAATATGCCTAAATTATGAAGCCTATCCTCAGAAATGAAGAACTCATAAGAATCCTCATTTATTGCCCTAGAAAACCTAGGAAAAGTCAATCTAAAGAATCAACCCAATAACTTTTTCTAATTAACAAAAAATACAGATTGCACAAATATTGGCTGAGTAACTACTAACATTGTAGTGATCGACTCTAGAATCCATGTCTACAGGTTATGCCCTGGCCTCAATACCACTCTAATCCTTAGACTAAGCACCATTAGTTGGTGCACCACAAATAAAACCCAAAAGCTGAACCAATGCATCTCTGAGCAGTGATGAAGAAATAAAACTTGATGGAGCCTAGGTTGCCCCTTTGTATCACACTAGCTGGTTTGGAGAAATCTCAGGTGTATCAATGGGGATAGGGTCTAATGAAAGATACTTATCCTGATCTCTAAATGAGTTTGCATCTATCTTCTTTCCTTGATCTCTAAGTTGTGCACATTATTTAATAGGATCACTAATCATTGAATCAGGGTCCTTATCTTGAGTACCAGTAGGGCACATTTGAGTTATCAATGAAAGAATGAAAT
The DNA here is from genome assembly GCA_030864225.1 of Capsicum baccatum var. pendulum. Classification (NCBI taxonomy): domain Eukaryota; kingdom Viridiplantae; phylum Streptophyta; class Magnoliopsida; order Solanales; family Solanaceae; genus Capsicum; species Capsicum baccatum. The sequence goes on from CM061558.1 coordinate 17,431,319, forward strand.
AAATAAATCTTATAAACCAACACAGACACTTAGCACAAAATGTGTAAAGGGAGTGGAGATCTCTAAAGAATGTCTTATACCCTCACAAAGATAAGAAATAAAGATCATCCTTATTATTTTTAGGACTCTACTAGGTACTTGCTTTTGTATCAATAATACTGGTGAACCCAGGATTTTATAACAATTTGTTATAACCTAATTTCAAAGCCGTGATGACACCTACTTCAGTCCACCAATAGGTAAGAGAAATCATAGACTAGAACTACAAGCAATGGGTTAATTATTTGAAATGGTACAAGTGTTTGAAAAGTGCAAGAAAGATAATACAAGCCATAAATTCTAGAATAATAATATAATGAAAAAAAAAATAAAAAGAGATAATAACATCCCATCACTTTGTAATTTCGATACAAGAGCCTCTAATACAAAAGAATACAAGTATTATCAAGTTAGTCTCGACAATAGAAAGACTATAATAAATAGATGAAGGAAAAATGGTCAAATTGAAGCTAAACCATAATATAAACATAAAAAAATGTGAGATAAATAGACTAAGTCAAGGAAGGAGGTAAAAAAAGAATAATACTCTAAATACTAAAAATAAATAATTTAAATAATGATAATAATGAAGAGAACATAATAAATTTTACATAATTCATCCCTCATAAGTTTGGACGGTGCAATCAAGGAGAAGTAGTAATAGAAAGTATAATAAAGAGCCACATATCAAACTCGTAACCATGGATTTGTCCATACCATAAAACACCACGAGCCGATTCCATAGTCATCATAAATAGCCTCTAAATGCCTGACTTGAATCACAACTCATATCATTCATAATGCCAAAATAAAATCAATCTTAAGGTCTTAAAAAGTAAGACTCAAACAAAAATTAATAACATCTCCAAATTACTAATCTAGTGTAAAATAATATGCATCTAAACCCCCTAGATAAAAAAAATATTATTAAAGTAGAACGCAATGCCTATTGAGTTTACAAGGAATTTGTAGCGATCTTTGCCTAATATGGGCTTGAAAGGCCCACTTCTAAACTCCAAAATCTATTCCAAGAAAAATTCTACACCGAATTTAGATAAGTTATCTAATTACACTACTAGGTATCAAACAAGAAACTTTTATCCTTAAGATAGTAATTCTACCTAAAGATGAGTAATAAGTTAATTATGCCTAATTTTGGTCACTTAATTGGCTAATAGATCCCAAACACACTAAATAAACCATCAATGCCTAATCCCCATCCAAAAAACAGCATAAATCATATTTATACTATAACTAAGCCTAATATTAGAGGAAGGTAAGACTACCCTACCTGGAAGCCAAAGAAAACCTAGAGAAGTCTACTAAATTGTTGATTTTTCCTTTTGAGAAACTTTCTCGCGATGCCATACTATAAAAATAATAATATACTTATCAATACAAGAAAAATAGTATGCATACTGTGTTTTCATACTTTGGGTCCAAAATCAAGCCAAATTTCCATGTGGGACTGCTTGCGGAATTGCACTTTTGAAACTGTCAACATATCCTTCAATGCTGAAGGACTATTTACCATCAAGAATGGATAAATTTTAAGCTCATATGATACTAAAATTATTCCATAATTATATATGGATATATGTCTAAGTTGGGGAATTAAACAGAAACTTACAAGAATCTTGACGAGGAAACGAGTGATTCGATCTCATAAATACCCCTTAATTTCCTAGTAATCACTCTCCCACTTTCCATACTCTCTAGGGCTTTTGGTTCTTTGAGGCTTGTGGAAAATACGGAGAAAATTGGGTAAGGTGATAATTTAATAGCCTCTAAGTTATTGCTTATGAGGTAATAGCTAAAACAAATAACTATTGCTTAAGCAGTACCCGATGGGTCTAGACCTTCTGCTTTAGCAGACGGTCTCTCGCAATATTGGTATTTGCTTAAGCAGATAGACCAGCCTGTACACGACTCAGCCACGAAGGCAGAGATCACTAAAGTTGCTAGCTCGCTGCATAAGAGGCCTCTTCTTAAGAGAACTTTCTCTACTTAAGCGGATGCATCAGTTGAGTGATGCATTATCTTAAACTTTAAAAATTCCAAGTATCTACTGACCCTTTAATATTTACCTAGAATCTCGTAAATACAAACAAACTATGCTACTATATTTAAATTGATATTTTAGACTCAATGGTATAGTTGGAATTTTTATTTAGGTTTATTTCGACAAAAAATAGGCCGCACACATGGGTCATTTTTACCGAATTCTGACCAATAACTAGAAATGAGTCTAAAAACCTTGGATCCCAAACCAAAGGTCCCCCTATCCTAAAATCAAAGATTTGGAGGTGATGGAACTATAAGACTTGGCATACAAAGTTGCTAATTGAAGTTTATGCCTGATTGCTAGTCCTTATTAGTGAAGACTTCAAAAAGGAAATTATCTCTAAAAATCAAGCGAACTTCCTAGTAACTGAACTGTTAGCTCTAGCAAATCATAAATGACTTGGGGAAGCTATAGAAAAGATCTAAACAACAGAAATATATGGAAATGCAAAAAATAACTTGGAGGGTCACTATATTCTTACATCTATGCATATTCCATAAAATTAGTTTTTATACAACTTTTGACCTAAGACAGTTAAAGATGCCATGGAGGCAGAGAAAATTGGTTATAGAAAAAAATGATTTAATCTTTTCTTCTCCTTCTGTATTTTTTTTAATTCTTTGGATGATTTATTATAATTGATCTGTGTCTATGTGAAGTTAAATTTCTCGTTCTAGGACTATAGTCGCTAAAAACATGATTATTTAGTAACTTCTTTATTTTATTTATTTGATTATCATCATAGTTGTTGTAATTTCTAGTGCTTACTATTTTAATGCTTGGATACCAGTAAAATAATATTATATTCTTATTATGAACTAGGAAGAAGAATCGATGAGATACAACAAAGAATATAGGGTATATGATCTTTACTTTTGTAAAATAAAGAATTGATTTATAGCTAGGATAGAAATATACCTAGATCGCCTTACTTGGTTACAAAATGGAATGATATGTAAATGCATTCAGATTGAGACATCACATCCCCACTCTATGATGTAGTTGTGAGGTCAATTGATATAGATTATTAGAGGCTTAGAAGACCATGATCATATAATCAACCTCATAAATCAATAATTAGACAATAAAATAAGTTGTTCAAATTTATACTCGATATGATCGTAAGTGAATCCATAATTCTAGAATGATTCCTTCATTGATTGTAAAAATCTTCTCTTTATCTTAGTTAATTGTTATTCATTAGTCATTTTTTATTATTTTAGTTTATTAAATTCATAAATGTATCTATGGTAATTATTGCTTGAGTAAATGATTCAATTTTGTCTAATTTAGTAAGATAGTTAATTAACAAGTCCCTATTGGTTCAACATTCGGCTCACAAGAGACACTTTATTACTTGTACAACCGCGTAAACTTGAGTGTGTACTTGGACACAACAAGTTTTTGGCGCCATTCTGGACTTTGGTGTTAATTGTTTATCTAGATTAGACCTTTTTATTTTTATTTATTTGAGTTGTCTATAGTTTATTCTTTTTGTACATAGTTATCTTTTCAATTTCCTTTTTATTTTAAAATACACTCTTCTTGAGATGTTATGCTGGGATATATGCTGATCGAATGGTAGAGAGCTATTAGCCATGAACAATGGGGATTATTTTTTATATCTGTGCTAGGAGACTTATTTTGAGTAGTTGCGAGTCTAATCCTACTTATATTTGTGATGTTAATTTGGAGAGTCATGCACTTGACTCTATTTCTGTAGACTATGAGTTTTCTAATGTTTCCTTATCGATCTGCTTGTTATACCTCCTGTCCTTAAGATTAAGATTTTTATTGATCTGGTGCCTGGAACCTGACCTATTTCTATGACACCTTATCATATGGATCCTATCGAGCATAAGAAGAAAAATTCTCTACTTTAGGATCTTCATGGTAAGGGTTTTATTAGATCAAGTGTATCTCCTTACGGAAAACCTGTGTTGTTTCTAAAGAAGAAGGATGGCTCCATGCAAATGTTTATCAACTATAGGCATCTAAATAAGGTGAAAGTGAAGAAGCATTATCCTATTTCATACATTGATGACTTTTTTGACCAATTTAAGGATGCAAATGTGTTTTCTAAGATTGATTAGAGATCTGGATACCATCAGTTGAGGATTCAGGCTGCTGATATCCAAAAAATAACCTTTAGGACCTATTATGGTCATTATGTATTCCTAGTGATGTCATTTGGATTGACAAATTCCCCAACAACATTTATGGATTTGATGAACCAAGTATTCGGCCTTATTTGGACTCTTTCTTAATTAAGTTCATCGATGACATCCTTGTGTATTTGAGGAGTAGAAAGGAGTATGCCCAATATTTGAGGATTGTGCTCATGACTTTTAGTGAATATTTGATTTCTTCCAAGTTGTCAAAGCTCAAGTTTTTGCATGAGTCTGTGACGTTCCTTTTGCATGTGGTGTATAAGGATAGGATTATGGTAGATTAGGCATAGATTGAGGCTATTCATGATTAGGCCAGGCCTACCTCTCCGACTGAGGTTCATAGATTTATTTGATTGGATAGATATTATAGATGATTTGTCAAGGGTTTTTCTACAATTTTAGTTCCTATGACCAGATTGGCTCAGAAGGAGGTTCCTTTTTGATGGTTTGAGAAGGGTGAGACAAGATTTGGTAAATTAAAGCAGTTTTTTACATCAGCTTCAATTCTAGCTCTTCTTGTTGACGGTGAGGGATTAACCATGTATTGTGATGCTTTTGGTATTAGCTTGGGTTGTGTATTGATACAATGGGGCGTGTTATTGCTTATTCTTCAAGGAAACATAATGTTCATGAGAGCAACTACCCGACTCATAAATTGGAGTTGGCTGTGGTAGTTTTTGCACTTAAGATTTGGAGGTATTTTCTTTTTGGGTTGCATTATGCGATTTTCAACGATCATCACACTCATTCGTATCTTATGACCTAGAGGGAACGTAATGCTAGGTATCATAGATGGATGGAGTTTCTTAAGGATTATGATATTGTTATCTCATATCATCCAGGAAAGGCCAATATAGTATTAGATTCCTTAAGTCAGAAGGCAGTGAGTATGGTAGCTTGCCTAGTATTTTGATTTCATAGAGGCCCTTGTCACGAGACTTTTAGTTCTTAGCAAACTTGATGGATATACTTGATTTCTGAACCTAGGAAGAGTATTCCTGAGGTGAGGTCCTCATTTTTTGAGCAGATTCAGGATCAACAATTTGAGGATAATAGACTTTACATTCTCTGTTATTAGGTGTTGAGCGGTGAATCCAAGAGGGATACCATAGATTCTGAGGGTGTTTTAAGATTTTATCACCTTATTTGTGTCCCTAGTATCAATTATTTAATTTAATTAATTTTTTAAAACACTTACAACTATAGATATTCTATTCACCTTGGTACAACTAAGATGTATAGTGATTTGAGACAACATTATTGGTAGAGTGGCATAAAGAGAGATGTTGTAGATTTAGTGGATTGTTACCTGAGTTGTGAGCAAGTAAAGGCCAAGCATCAATAACTATATGGTTTGATTTAGAGGTTCCCTATACTCGAGCAGAAATGGGAGTGGATTACAATAGACTTTGTTAGTGGTTTACCTCATTCTTCCCATGGTTTTGATGGTGTTTGGATCATATTTGATATGTTGACCAACTTAACATATTTTATTCCTATTTGGATGTCCTTTATTATCGAGAGGTTGGATCGCATCTGTGTTAGTGAGGTAGTCCATTTGCATGGTGTGCCTATATCTATCATTTCAGAATAGGGTTTCATGTTAACTTCTAACTTTTGGAGAGCCTTTTAGGAAGAGATAGGTACTTAGATGGATCTTTGTACAACCTTTAATCCATAGAATGATGGCTAGTTAGAGTGGATTATTCGAGTCCTCAAGGATATGCTCTAAGACTTATTATAGATTTTGGAGTTCAAAGGGAGCAACACTTAGCTTTAGCACAGTTTGCCTATAATAAAAGTTATCATTCGAGTATTGATATGGTACCTTTTGAGACTTTGTATATTAGGCAATGTCATTCCCAAATTGGATGGTTTGAGACTTTCGAGATTAGACCCCGTGGTACTGACTTGCTTCAGGAGTCATTGGATAGAGTCATGGTGATTCCAAATATTTTGAGAGCAACTCAAAGTATGAAGACGTCTTATGTAGACCGTAAGACTTCGTGTATTAAGATTTGGATTTTTGCTTGGGTATTTATCCGTATGTCTCCTATAAACGGTGTCATGAGATTTATGGGGAAGGGAAAGTTTAGCCCCAGATATATTGGACCTTTTGAGATCCTTTGCCTAGTTCACGAGGTGGCTTATGAGTTAGTCATACCTCCAGATTTTTCTATTGTTCATCTAGTTTTCTATGTTTCTATATTGCACTGATACATTCCTGATCCATCTCATGTGCATTAGATGAGTTGTTGACCATCGTGGAAGAGCCTGTGCTCTTTTTGGATAGTGATGTTAGGCTATTAAACACTAGCAAGATTCCTATAGTTATGATTCAATAGAGGTATCGCCTAGTAGATGAAGATACTAGGGAGATTGAGAGTGAGATGCGAACCTAGTATCCTCACTTGTTTAATCCTTTAGGTACATTCTAATCCTTGATTTTTGCAGATGGAAGTCCTTTTTAGTAGTGGATATTGTAATGACCCTTCAGGTTTTTACTTATTTTCATCATTAGATCTTTCCTATAGCTGCCCATGTCATTTAGAAATTATTGGAACTGATAGTTTGATTACGAAGTACTTTGTTTTTTTCTTAGAGACAATTCCCTATTTTTAAGTCACCACTGGTTTTAATTGGCTTTCTAGAAAAAACTTTAGTCAAACAACTTTGTATGCTAATTTTGACTATTCCAACATCGCTGGAATATTGATTATATAGGCTAGGAGAACTTTTGGTTTGGTTCTCAAGACACCCGAGTTCACTTTAATCTATTGGTCAAAAAGATAAGAAAATAAAATGTAGGTGTGGGAACCACTTATTTGAAACAACCTTTGATAGAAATTTTGACTGTGCCATTTTGTCTAAAACGTTGAATTTGAAAGGGTAGCATAGTCTGTTAGCATATATGGGATTTTGAATAAATATCAAGGGGTGGCAAGGACTTAAAAAATTTAAAGTCTCAACTATATCTGGTGCAATCGTCAATAGCGATACCAGGGGTCACAATCATGATACGCTTGGCAAGCATTAGGTGCTACAAGCATAGTGACATGTTATGATAGCAAATCGCCTTTGTAACCTTAATATTTGGCCATCGTGAGCCCCGGGTTGCAGTAGCGATACCAGGGTACCTAGGGTGGGTATAAATAGACCCTTTTAGCCCATTTTCCCATTTCTTCATCAATTATATTGAGACTTAAATCCTAAGAAGTGGTAAAGCTTAGGATTAAAGCTTGTGGGTAATTTGGGGAGCTTGGTTAATGATTATTATGTAGTTTTCCTTAGTATTTGAGGTAAGATTCCGCTATTGTCGTGAGTGATTTCCCCATTTCTTACCTAAAATTACTAAACCTTGGTGTCTTGATTTTACTACCAATATATCTCGGATTTCACCTATTTTATAGGCCAATTACTCATTGAACATGAAGGAATGTTGGGTTGGATTTGGAAATACGATTTTCATAAATGAGACCCACATAGGATTTTGGTGTGATTTTGGACCAGAAGCACAATGGTAATATGGTATCGTTATTCTTGTGTTGATGAGTAGATTATAATTTTGATATATTTACATCTTGTGGAAATTCTTGGAAGGGAAAGTCAACGGTTTAGTGGATTCTTTGAGCTTTCTTTGGTGTCCATATAGGCTAGGTTTTTCCCTTCATTGATTGAGTTATGTCATAAGAAGTTTATGATATTATGTTACATTTTTTATGGGTTTTAGGTATTGGTGATTAAATTTGTTATACTTGGTTAGTTGGACTTATTAGGCCATTCGAAAATTGTAATTTAGGTGCTTGAACTTAATCGCAAAGATAATGAGTAGAATTTCCATATTAGGGCTAATTAAGGAATGTTTGACATCTAAAAGTGGATTCAAATACCTTATCTTAGTCTGGTGTGGAATTATCCTTGTAGTAAATTCTGGGGATTTAGAAGTGAGCCCTTGGACCCACCATAGGCCATGATTTGTGTTAGCTATTGAGAACCTTTTATATGCATGTTGTGCATCTTGATATTGCTTATTGAGAAACTTTGAAAATTGATGGTGATGGTGGGTTGAATATTTAGAGTTGAGGCTTATTGATTATCCTAGTGATTATTTAATCAATTATGGTAGTGATTATGCTATTGATTGAGCTAGTGATTATGCTCTTGCTCATGATATTGAATATATCATTATTGATTTGAGTCCAGATATTGATTACAATATTGATGATATACTTACCAACTTTAAGTCTGGGCATTTATTATGATATGATGATAGATTATTACCATTTTGATTCTGAATATTAATGATGGCATTGACGATATTATTATTAGTTCCAGTATATCTATGATGTATATTATTGATGATATATGATTATGAATTCTAGTCTTGATAAGGAGTATAATATTGATGAGCTATATACCAGATTAAGTATGGAAGTAGAAATTGTTGTAATGTGGCCTGATATGGATAGATTCTAGATATACCTTGAGAGTTAGTAAAAGAGGCTGGTTTGGGTTATACTATCTTAATGTGTACCATCCAGGCTTATAGGGGCTTGCATTGGGTTATTTACTTTCCCGTACTTATTGTCTTATGCGGGAAAATTTTGTAGTTATAATCGCATGTGTTGATCCTTTATGTTATGTTATTATTCCAGTTATTTACATATTTATGTGTTGCGATGTTTGAGTTGATTCAGGTTTGTCTTCACCTTGACTTAGTTATGCTATCTTGCATTTTATCATACCTATATCATTATTTAGCTCAATTGGCTTATGATGCCTACTGAGTACCTGTGGTTTTAGTACTCATACTACACTTCTATATATTTTTGGTGCCGAATTGAGTTCTAGTTGCTATTATTGATTTAAAGATCATTCTTTGTTAGATTTCAAAGGTAAGATAAGCTCTTGGAGTAGGAGTATATTATGGCTACCTTAAGATTATTTCTCTAAACCCTTAAAATTTCAATCATATTATTTTTGACTATTCCATGTCTGAAATATCAAATTTTCACTTGAATTGTGTTTAGGGATGTTAAAAGGGTATTTTGGGATGGTTTTGGAATTTTGGAAAGGGTTTGGGGAAATTTGGGAACATTGAGGCAGTGAGCCTCCATATTTTTTCCATGTCACAGAGGTTACCCTCTGCGATATTGGCGTGGTATGGAGGATAAGCTCTATGATATTGGTATGCCATGCCAAGGCATAATTTTCTTGCAGTTTTGTATTTATTCACGTAGGGTGAGGGGCTTTGGGGTCTTTTCACCCTTGTATGACCCTTAAACATAAAATAAGCTTATTTTATTTGATTTTCAAGATCAAATTACCCCCTTTAACTCTCAAAGTTAATACCCAAGAAAACCTCAAGTGCTTCATTGAGAAATCATCATCTGAGCTCTGAATATCAAATTGATTTCAAATTCTTGTGTGTTTCAGACATTTATCACTCCCTTAAATTGATTTTATGAAAAAACATGTATTTATTATTATCTATGTGATTTAATTTTTTCGTTTTTAATATAGGTTGAGGGGTTAGGAATGGTAAGTACATGAATTGAATCCCCTTTGTTTTAAATTTATTATTTAAGCTTTATTACCTTGGTTTTGAATTAAATGAATGCATGTGTGTGGGAAATGGAATGGGGAACACGGGTTTCCATAATTTTTATGGTTTAATGCTTTGGAATTGTCTTTAATTATTTGAAACATGGATATATACATAAATTACGTCACTTTTGGAACCTTTTATTTCATAAAAGGTTAATAAAATATAACTGATTTTGAAAGGTCTCAAAGGCCAAAGATTGACTTTTAATTGGATTTTGGGAGTCAAATGGGGGTCATGGATTCCCCCATCTTACGTTATTATCGTGCAAGCCTAATTTTTATGAGATACCAAATTGTTTATACCTTAATAAATGTCTCCTTGGTTAAATGAATGGGTTAATGTGCAAGTATTTTAACTGGTCTTAAAAGGGGTTGTGTAGCTCGTTGTGGACGGTTTATGTCTCAGGGGGACCGATACGGGAAACCATGTTTACTGGTGTAGGGGTCTTCATGACCATATGCATAGTTCACACATGATATATATGTACCTTAGATTTGCATGGGGTTATATATTCTCTGAACTTTCCTTGAAATTCTTTGGTTAGTACGGCTAACATGCACTAGGCCCTTCTCTTAGCGGAGAGTTAGGGCCATATAGCCCGTGGATATTTTTAGGACAGTTAGACCTACACAGTCTAGATTAGTGATTTTAAAGTATCCTGCTCAAACCTTGTTCCCTTTCTCGACATATTATATATATATATATTTATGTATATATGAATAGGTGCATATGGTTTTGGAATGATTTTGGACATGGAGTTATGTTGTCATATACCCTGAGTTAAATGCTAGTGCTCACCCTGCTAACTGTCCCCAGATGCTACATTGTTTCATAATGTAGGGTCCAAAGACACTTATTTTACCCATGTGCAGCATTAGGTGGATTAGCACGTGTGTTGAGTAGCTATGAAGTGGTGAGACTTCATCCTTTGTAAGGCCTTATCATTTTCATATTCTTTTATTTTCACACATTATTTTTGGATTTATTTGGTCATAGTCGGGGCTTATCCTGATAAGTTTTGTGTTCTAGTTTTAGAGGCTATTGTGGAAAGATGTGTGTTGGTTGGTTATTGTTTTACAATTCATTTCTTTGAGTCATTTACCCATCTTGTTAGTACTATTTATTGGATTCCGAATTGTTACAATGGTTATTATTATTATTATTGTCATCTTGAGGTTAGGTTGAGGGGGTGGTCTCCAGTCCATGGAGGACTTGTGCTACAGTCATGGCCAGGCCCTGGTCCCGATCATGACAATATCTATTGCATTGCTTATTTATGTATTGAATTGCCTATTTGGGCCTTTTTGGGGCATTTTCACCAAGTTAGCTTATTAAACATAGCTCTAGGCTAAGGTTCGAGTACCTATTGTCGAGATAAAATAGGTACCATTATGGCTCGTCAATCGGGTAGTGACACTCTAACTCCAAGAGGTCACCGAATATTAAAAATCAACCATGCATGAGCGTCAAATCAACTATGATAACTAGTTCTCGAATCTAGACTAAAAAGGTACAAAAGTATAGTATGAGTCACCAAACCATAGGTATTCAGTAGGCATCATCAATCGACGAAGCCAAATTATAATATAGATATACATGATACCAAATAAAATAAGCTATGTTACAGTAACTAGGGGAAAACCTAGAAATTAGATCCAACGCCGTTTTACATGAATAGTCAAATACATGAAATAGTAGCATAAACATCGTACAACTATAAGTACAAGATTGCCCCCTCATAAACCAATAAATGCAGAAAAGTAAACATCCCATTGCAGGGCCCTATAAGCTTGTTGGGTACAATCAAGGGAACTGAATAACCAAATAACAATAAGTTTCCAATTATAATGCAATAAAAAAAATTCCACCTAAACCAAACTTTATCATAATAACTCCCCACGTCGTACTTGAACAAGATCTCAATAGCACCATCATCATTATTATCATTAGCTGGACTTCAACTAGAACTCATATTATAAGGATAATTATCAACTGGAAGACTCGAATTGTAACTCATATTTATTAACCATATCACGAGCCATATCAACAAGCCATTTTGATTAAACTAACTCAATAGACTATACCGATACTGTGTCTAATAATTCATGCCAATAAAAAAGACTATAGGCCATGTCAATACTCATAATCATAAGTTATTTTAACAATTGTGTACATAATATATTAATCATATCTATAATTTGTATCATATCTAAGATCCATTAATTATAGCCTTCGAGGTAGCTTCATCGATATTACCTACCAAATAAAAGGCCTGTTCAAGAAGACCATCTAATTCTCCGGAAAGTATCAATTGAAATCCTCGAATTGTTTCTGCTAGACCAATATATTTCCCTGGAGAACCGGTAAATACTTCTGCTACGAAAAAGGGTTGTGATAAGAAACGCTCAATTTTTCGCACTCTTGCTACGAGTAAAAGATCCTCTTCGGATAATTCGCCCAATCCAAGGATAGCTATAATGTCTTGAAGTTCTTTGTAACATTGTAAAGTTTGCTTAACTCGTTGGGCGGTTTTGTAATGTTTCTCACCAACGATCCGAGGTTGAAGCATGGTTGATGTTGAATCTAAAGGATCTACTGCTGGATAAATACCTTTGGCAGCCAATCCTCTTGATAGTACGGTAGTAGCATCTAAATGTGCAAATGTCGTAGCAGGAACAGGGTCGGTCATATCGTCTGTGGGTACATAAACTGCTTGAATAGAGGTTACGGACCCTTCTTTGGTAGAAGTAATTCTTTCTTGTAAAGATCCCATTTCAGTACTTAGGGTGGGTTGATAACCCACAGCGGAGGGCATTCTACCCAATAAGGCTGATACTTCAGATCTTGCTTGGATGAAACAGAAGATATTGTCAATAAATAGAAGTACGTCTTGCTCATTAACATCTCGGAAATATTCCACCATAGTTAGGGCAGTCAAACCAACTCTCATACAAGCTCCTGGTGGTTCATTCATCTGACTGTAAACTAGGGCCACTTTTGATTCTGCAATATTTTCTTCATTAATCACTCCAGATTCTTTCATTTCCATGTAAAGATCATTTCCTTCCTGAGTACGTTCACCCACTCCGCCAAATACGGACACGCCTCCGTGAGCTTTAGCAATATTGTTAATCAATTCCATAATGAGTATTGTTTTACCCACTCCAGCTAACCCGAATAGTCCGATATTTCCTCCACGGCGATAAGGGGCTAAAAGATTTACTACTTTAATTCCTATTTCAAAAATAGATAATTTTGTATCCAACTGTATAAAGGCGGGCGCAGATCTATGAATAGGAGACGTTGTACTAGTATTTACAGGCCCTAAATTATCAATAGGCTCTCCGAGCACGTTAAAAATTCATCCCAGAGTCGCCCCCCCGACCGGAATACTTATAGGAGCTCCTGTGTCAATCACTTCCATTCCTCTCGTTAAACTGTCTGTAGCACTCATAGATACAGCTCTAACTCGATTATTTCCTAATAATTGTTGTACCTCACAAGCCACATTAATTAGTTGACCAACACTATCTCGACCTTGAACTACGAGAGCGTTATAAATATTCGGCATCTTGCCCGGGGGAAAGGCTACATCTAGTACCGGACCGATGATTTGGACGACACACCCCAGGTTTTTTTTTCAAGCGTGGAAACCCCAGAACCAGAAGTAGTCGGATTAATTCTCATAATAATAAAATTAATAAATATGTCGACATGTTTTTTCAAAAATTATCAAAATCAAAGTAAATGTCCGCTAGCACGTCGATCGGTTAATTCAATAAAATGGGAATTAGCAATCGATTTCGTTGGCACCATGCAATTGAACCAATTTAATTGTTTACTTATTCAATGTGATTGAATTAATTTGCAAGCTCACCCAACCTATTTTAATTTAAAAATCTCAAGTGGATGAATCAGAATCTTGAGAAAGTCTTTCATTTGTCTATCATTATAGACAATCCCATCCATATTATCTATTCTATGGAATTCGAACCTGAACTTTATTTTATATTTCTATTACGATTCACTATTTGGATCTAATGGGCTCCTCTTCTTATTTTTTCTTATTTATTTTTTAGTTAAATTTCAGCATATTGATTTATGCCTAGCCTATTCTTTTCTTTGCGTTTTTCTTTCTTTTTTATACCTTTCATAGCGAAATTCCATATAGTTTCACATTTAGGATTTACATATACAACATATACCACTGTCAAGGGGGAAGTTCTTATTATTTAGGATAGTTAGGTATTTCCATTTAAAAAAAAAGGTAAAAAATAAAAATTGGGTTGCGATATATATATGAAAGAGTATACAATAATGATGTATTTGGTAAATCAAATACCATGGTCTAATAATCAACCATTCTGATTAATTGATAATATTAGTATTAGTTGGAAATTTTCTGAAAGATTCCTGTGAAAAGTTTCATTAACGCGTAATTCGTGTCTAGTAGACCTTGTTATTAAGAGAATTCTTAATTCATGAGTTGTAGGGAGGGATTTATGTCACCACAAATAGAGACTAAAGCAAGTGTTGGATTCAAAGCTAGTGTTAAAGAGTACAAATTGACTTATTATACTCCTGAGTACCAAACCAAGGATACTGATATATTGGCAGCATTCCGAGTAACTCCTCAACCTGGAGTTCCACCTGAAGAAGCAGGGGTCGCGGTAGCTGCCGAATCTTCTACTGGTACATGGACAACTATATGGACCGATGAACTTACCAGTATTGATCATTACAAAGGGCGATGCTACCGCATCGAGCGTGTTGTTGGATAAAAAGATCAATATATTGCTTATGTAGCTTACCCTTTAGACCTTTTTGAAGAAGGTTCCGTTACCAACATGTTTACTTCCATTGTAAGTAATGTATTTGGGTTCAAAGCCCTGCGCGCTCTACATCTGGAAGATCTGCAAGTCCCTACTGCTTATATTAAAACTTTCCAAGGTCTGCCTCATGGGATCCAAGTTGACAGAGATAAATTGAACAAGTACGGTCGTCCCCTATTGGGATGTACTATTAAACCTAAATTGGGGTTATCTGCTAAAAACTATGGTAGAGCTGTTTATAAATGTCTTCATGGCGGACTTGATTTTACCAAAGATGATGAGAATGTGAACTCACAACCACTTATGCATTGGAGAGATCGTTTCTTATTTTGTGCCGAAGCACTTTTTAAAGCACAGACTGAAACAGGTGAAATCAAAGGGCATTACTTGAATGCAACTGCAGGTACATGCGAAGAAATGATGAAAAGAGCTGTATTTGCTAGAGAATTGGGCATTTCGATCGTAATGCATGACTACTTAACGGGGGGATTCACCGCAAATACTAGCTTAGCTCATTATTGCCGAGATAATGGTCTACTTCTTCACATCCACCGTGCAATGCATGCGGTTATTGATAGATAGAAAAATCATGGTATGAACTTCCAAGTATTAGCAAAAGCGTTACATATGTCTGGTGGAGATCATATTCACGCTAGTACCGTAGTAGGTAAACTTGAAGGTGAAATAGACATAACTTTGGGCTTTGTTGATTGCGTGATGATTTTGTTGAACAAGATCGAAGTTGTGGTATTTATTTCACTCAAGATTAGGTCTCTTTACCAGGTGTTCTACCTGTGGCTTCAGGAGGTATTCATGTTTGGCATATGCCTGCTCTGACCGAGATCTTTGGGGATGATTCCGTACTACAGTTCGGCGGAGGAACTTTAGGACATCCTTGGGGTAATGCGCCAGGTGCCGTAGCTAATCGAGTAGCTCTAGAAGCATGTGTAAAAGCTCATAATGAAGGACGCGATCTTGCTTGGGAAGGTAATGACATTATTTGCGAGGCTTCCAAATGGAGCCCGGAACTAGCTGCTGCTTGTGAGGTATGGAAAGAGATCGTATTTAATTTTGTAGCAGTGGACGTTTTGGATAAGTAAAACCAGTAGACATTAACAGATAAATTAGCAGGAAATAACGAAGGATAAGGAGAAAGAACTCAAGTAATTATCCTTCGTTCTCTTAATTGAATTGCAATTAAACTCGGCCCAATCTTTTACTAAAATGATTGAGCCGAATACAACAAAAATTCTATTGCATATATTTTGACTAAGTATATACTTACCTAGATATACAAAATTTGAAATACAAAATCTAGAAAACTAAATAAAAATCTAAGACTTATCTTTCTATTGTTGTCTTGGATCCACAATAAATCCTACGGATTCTTAGGATTGGTATATTTTTTTATATCCTGTAGTTTGTAGTTTCCCTGAATCAAGCCAAGTAGCACAACTCTTTCTACCCATCCTGTATATTGTCCCCTTTGTTCCGTTCCGTGTTGAAATGGAAGCTTAATTTATTACTTATTATTTTATTAGATTTTAGATTAGTTAGTGATTAGATATTAGTATTAGACGAGATTTTAAGAAATTTTTTTTGATTTCTTTATAGGAGTATAAGAGAGGACAAATCTCTTTTTTTCGATGTGAATTTGGCATGACATAGGAGAAGCCGCCCCTTATCCAAAATTATATTATTATATTTATATTATTTTTAATAATAAAATAATAAAAAGAATATACCAACACAAGATCTTCTAAATCTTGAGATGTGATACAAGATCAAACCAACAACACCAAGAACAACAAGAAGGCTCGGATTTCAGTCCAACAACACAAGCACAACAAGTTTTAGTTTTCGGTTTTTCAGCTTACAACACAAGAACAACAAGATAGAAAATAATGCTAGTGAATCGAAATGAGCCCCACACGGCTTCACTAGTCTTTAAGATAACAAAATCAACAACAACAACAAGATAAAGAAAGATAGATAACTTGACATATAACATTCAACAAACTAAGAACCCTAACATCAAGAGAGGACCCTAAGTCTAATGAATATAAACACCAAGTTCTTACGAGGACCAAGAGGCACTCAACGACCTCAAAACCCTTGTTTCTAGCCAAAGAGACAACACAAGTATCCCTCTACTTGTGAGATACTAGGGGCGGCTCCAAAGAGTGGAAGAGAGAGGAAAATGTTTTGTGTTTTAGGTTACAAATTTCAGCATTCAAAAACTACTCTAACTCACTCTAACATGTTCTATTTATATTACAAACAAAGGGGTAAAATGACCCATCCGCCCTTGCTTCTTGTGCCAACCTTGGAGAGTAGTTTATTACACAGTAGGACCTCTCTTCACACATAAAAACGTTTAGGTCCTAGGCTGGTTCGATCACCAACTCACACGCGGCCATTTGCATGAACAAAGCTTGGAGTTTTTGTAATTCCCGAGCTTGGCTTCGTGTGAAAGGCCGGGTACCTGTGGAGGCTGCCCTAACCGTATCATCCTCTCCATCTTGAGAGGAATTTGACCTCAAATTCGGCATTTGGTCATCTTCAACCGCATCCACGAGGGAGAGATCACCAACGTTGAAAGTGTTGTGCACTTGATATTCCGGTGGAAGGTCAATCTTGTAGGCGTTGTCATTGATTCTCTCAAGTACTTGGAAAGGACCATCACCCCTTGGCAGCAATTTGGACTTCCTTTGAGCTGGAAACCGATCCTTTTGAAGATGCACCCACACCCAATCTCCGGGTTCAAGCACAAGCCTACTTCTCCCTTTGTTTACCCTTTTTGCAATCTCTTGGTTCTTTTTTTCAAGCTTGATCCGCAACGTCTCATGCATTTTCTTCATTGCCTCGTCTCTTTTATTTCCATCTAAGCTGGTCATGAGATCACTAGACAAAGGAGTGAGATCTAAAGGGGTAAGGGGATTTAGACCGTAAACATATTCAAAGGGAGTCATTCCCGTGCTCGAATGTATTACCCGGTTGTATGCAAATTCCACCAAGGGAAGGTGATCTTCCCATGATGTCAGTTTACCTTTAACCATAAAACGTAGCATAGACCCTAAGGTTCTATTTACTACCTTCGTTTGGCCATCGGTCTGTGGGTGACAAGACGTGGAGAAAAGCAACTTCGTTCCAAGCCTACCCCACATGGACTTCCAAAAGAGACTTAGGAACTTGGAGTCCCTATCGCTCACAATAGTCCTCGGTACCCCGTGAATCTTTACAACATGTTCAACAAATAATGAAGCTACACTAGGAGCATCCTCGGTTTTAGCACATGGAATAAAATGAGCCATTTTAGAGAATCTATCAACAATAACAAAAATGCTATCTCGGCCCTTTCTAGTCCTTGGCAGCCCCAAAACAAAATCCATCGAAATGTCCAACCAAGGTCTAAGGGGAGTAGGGAGTGGGGTGTATAACCCTTGAGGTTGGAGATGAGATTTCGCACTCCGGCAGGCCACGCATTGACTACAAATTTTAGTGACGTCTTTGCGCATTTTGGGCCAATAGAAGTTCTCCTCTAAGATGCCGAGGGTCTTGTCTACCCCAAAGTGACCTATGAGGCCTCCGTCATGGGCCTCCCTCACAAATAATTCCCTTCAAGAACTAGAAGGAACACACAACCTCCTCCCTTTGAACAAATACCCATCGAACCGAGAGTAGGAGGAATGGTCATTCTCCTTAAGCCAATGGTCCCTTCCCCACTCTTCGCATTCCCTAAAAATAGGAGCAAAGGTAGGATCCTCGGGATACAACATCCGCAAGCTCTCAAAACCCATCAACTTCGAAGACAAGGTAGCAACAAGCACATGCTTCCTAGACAAGGCATCGGCAACAACATTTTCTTTCCCCCTTTTGTAATGAATTACATAAGGGAAAGTCTCGATGAACTCAATCCACTTAGCATGACGCCTATTCAGCTTGTCTTGGCTCTTAAGGTGTTTCAACGACTCATGATCTGTTCGTATCACAAACTCCTTAGGACACAAATAATGTTGCCAATTTCCCAAGGCTCTAACAAGGGCGTACAACTCCAAATCATAAGTCGAGTAATTAAGAGTTGCCCCTTTGAGCTTTTCACTGAAATAAGCAACGGGCTTACCTTCTTGCATCAAAACAGCCCCGATGCCAACCTTACTAGCATCACACTCTACATCAAACATCTTATCAAAATCGGGCAATTGCAATAGAGGCGCCGAGATGAGCGTAGCTTTCAAGGCCTCAAAAGCCCTAGCTTGCTCATCACCCCATTTAAAGGGTCCGTCCTTTCTAATTACCTCGGTCAAGGGGGCTGCTATGGAGCTAAATCCTTTGACAAACCTCCTATAAAAGCTTGCCAACCCGTGGAAACTTCGGATTTCTCCAATCGTTTTAGGGGTCGGCCAACTTCGAATAGAGTCTATCTTGGAATCGTCCACTTCCACACCCCTTGAGCTCACGACAAAACCCAAGAATATAACTTTATCAACACCAAAAGAACACTTCTCTATGTTGGCATACAGCTTCTCCTTTCGGAGCACATTAAACACACATCTCAAATGCATTACATGATCATCAATAGACTTACTATACACCAACACATCATCAAAGTAAACCACCACAAACTTTCCAATATAAGGCTTCATTACATGATTCATTAGCCTCATAAACGTGCTAGGAGCATTGGTAAGGCCGAAGGGCATGACCAGCCACTCATATAGACCGAATTTGGTCTTGAATGCGGTCTTCCACTCATCACCGGGTTGCATGCGAATTTGGTGATAGCCGCTCCTAAGGTCCACTTTAGAAAACAAACAAGATCCGTGGAGCTCCTCTAACATATCATCTAGTCTAGGGATTGGATGACGATACCTTATAGTGATTTTGTTGATGGCTCTACAATGGACGCACATGCGCCAAGTTCCGTCCTTCTTTGGTACCAAAAGCACCGGAACAACACACGGACTCATGCTTTCCTTGATGTATCCCTTGTTGAGAAGCTCCTCAACTTGTCTTTCAAGCTCCTTAGTGTCCATAGGATTGCTCCTATAGGCCGGTTTATTTGGAAGTTGTGAACCCGACACCAAATCAATTTGGTGCTCAATTCCCCGAAGTGGGGGAAATCCTTGCGGAAGTTCTTGAGGAAATACATCTTCATACTCCTGCAACACACAAGAAATCAAAGGGGAAATGGAAGAATTAGTGGGGTTAGTATTAAAACAATGGGCCAAAAGTAGCATCGGCTTGTTTTCATCATGGTCCATGAAGAGTTCTTTTCTCCTAGCCAACATCACTACGTTTTCCATCTCCCTTGGCGTGGGGACAGCCTCGGATGTCCCTAACTCCTCACCTAGGAATCCCCCCCCTTTTCTCCCTTCTCAGGTTCCTTCCCCTTCCCCTTTAACTCTCTCATCTTTTGATGCCACTCATTTACTTGGGAGGGTGAAAGAGGGTGAAGTGTGACCTTTCGGCCATCCTTCTCAAGCGTATACCGGTTGGACCTCCCATCGTGTTTAGTAGACCTATCATATTGCCATGGCCTACCTAACAACAAGTGACATGCTTGCATTGGGATCACGTCACAAAGCACTTCATCATGGTAGTTTCCCACCTTAAACCGAATCACACATTGCCTTGTGACCTTCAATTCACCACAATCATTCAACCATTGTAGCTTGTAAGGACTAGTGTGTAGTGTAGTTGGTAGCTTCAAGAAATTTACCATAGCATGGCTCGCAACATTTGTACAACTACCACTATCAATCACCAAAGTGCACACACTCCCCTTTACGAGACACTTAGTATGGAATAGATTTTCCCTTTGACTCGGGTCATCCACCGCCTTACTACTCATGACACGTCTAACCACAAAGTTGGTACCACACACTCCCCTTCTTGTGGATAGACATCTTCACTACCCTCTAATTCATCATCATTCGGCCCATTTTCAGCCCCCTCTCCATCTTGAGGCTCGGCCTCATCCTCCCCCCTTTCGGAAACCACCTCCTCACCAAGGTAGTACACTTTCCCTTCTCGTAGGATCACATTACGCCGGTTCGGACATTCATTGGCCTTATGCTCCCAACTTTGGCACTTGAATCATTGGAGCCCCTTTGGGTTGGGATATTTGTGAGCCTCCGGTTTCGGAGGAAACTTAGGGACTGTTTTGGACTCGGGCAGCTTCGTAGGGCCGGGTTGGTCCTTGTTTTTGGGCCAACCCGAGGGGCTTTGTACCCTTGCCTTGAAGGTTGATCTCTCCTAAAGTTCCCTTTCAATATATAGGGCCGCTTGGAATATACCGTCAATGGTTTCAAACCGGTGAAGGGTCAAGTGAGTGGAGATCTCTTTGTTCCATCCACACTTGAACCGGATGATGTCGTGACTGATTTGCTCCCCACGGTGATCAAGTTTCAACATGAGTTGTTGGAACTCGTCAAAATAGGCCATCACACTCTTGCCTCCTTTCCGCAAGCCATATATTGTAGCAAGTAACTCATGACGATATCTCTCGGGGAGGTATCGTTGTCTCATCAAATACCTCAACCGATACCAAGGTGGTGGCTGCCCATCAACTAATTCATTACCAAATCGTTTAACATACTCCCACCAAGTGTTAGCATAGCCCTCGAGGTGAGCTATAGCGTAGCAACTCTTCTTTTCTTCCGAGATGTCATTAACTTGGAAAACTTTGTCACATGCCGATTCCCAAGTTAAGTAGGTCTCGGGGTCACTCTCACCCTTAAAGATAGGTAGGCTCAACTTGATGGTGTTGATGCCTACGTCTCTCTCTTGGTGTCGGTTTCCCCTATTTCCATACCCCCGGTATCTCCTAGGTTCTCCTCGACCCCCTCTTAACTCCTCCTTCCTCATATAAGCATCATCAAAGGCTCCCTCTCCTTCATACTCCTCTCTACCGTATCCTTCAAAGTGGGCTGGTCGGCCTTGGCCGTTTTGATTCGGAGGATTTGGAATTTGCGGTCTTTGGTTTAATGGAGCTTGGAATGGAGGGTTCGGATTTAGTGGAGGTACTTGGCGCCCAAATCCCTCTTGTGGAATTGGAGGGGCTTGGAAATGTAGTGGTCTAGTGGAGTCTCGGTTTGGAGGAAAATAGGTAGTTTGGCTTGCGGTATTTAGTGGAGCTTGGGGTGCATTTAGCATTTGGTGGACTGTTTCGGGGGTGATGGTTGCGGAGGAGGTCCTATCATGACCATTGGTAGATACATGTAGAGGAGTAGATGGACGAGAGTTCCTTTCACTCTCCACTTGATCTAATCTCCCACTAATAGTCGATACTTCCCCCCTTATTGCTGCCAAGTCCCCTCACACGGCCCCAAATTCTGAATTCAACCTTTCAAGTGTCCGGGTAACGGCCTCAAGAGTGACCCTCATAGAATCAAGGACATTAGTATCCGCATTTTGAGATGTAGCCCCTTCCATTGTCAAGGTGTTATCCGCTTTAGTTTACCACAAGTTCGTGTTCCACAAGTGTTGTATAATTGGCTAGTAACCGTGAGATTTTAAGGTATGAGTAAGCTCTTATCCGGAATGGATTCTTGTTTGAAGACTCAAAGAATTCTTGCCGGACTAGAATCAAAAATCAGCAATTCGTTCAAACGAATAAAGCACTCAAATAATCGTTGACACGAACAAACGGTTCAAGGAACTAGTTGACAACCTAGTAGGAAAGTACTAGTTTGTTAATTAGTTCTAGGACCAAGTAAGGGAAACCGAGGATCAACAATTAGCAACCAAACAATATCCTAAGTTGAGCTTATAGTGACGTGGTAGCATGCAATGGTCCCACACGTTCTTCTTCTCTCGGTTTTTCTCTTTCTTTCTTTTTTTTTTTTTTGTTTTGAGTTAATATTCACACAACTTGTTATAATTTTAAAAGTGTTTTGGTGGGAAAACTAAAATTTTGTAGTCTTTCACCCTTTTTCAAACTCAAGAAAGTGGGGGTTGGTTGACAAATCCCACAAAACAAGGCTCCTTGAATTAGGGAAAGTGATTGACAAGACTACAAAGTGATGGGTGCAAGTCTTTCACAACAACTTTATAGCTTTACCACTTGAGCACACAACAAGATGAACAAGATGAACAAGTTCAAAAGATGAACACTTCGACAAACTTCATCAACTTCTTTAGCACATAAACACACAACCACCGATTCTTTTTTTTTATTTTTGTTATCAACAACATACAACTTTCGGCCACTTCAAGTCACTACACAATGTTCAAGTTTTCAAGCTCAACTTTCGGATCTAGACACTTTAGTGGTGGTGAGAAAGATACCAACACTAGAAACTCACTAAACAAGCAAAATAACACCTAGATCTAAACACACAACATCATTCTCGGTTTTCAACTTTTAATGGACAGATTTTCAGAATTTTCTTTTGGTGTAGTTTGTTTAAGCCGTGAACTAGCCCAAGATGGGTTATGTTGGAACACAACCGGTCTTGCTTTGATACCAAATGATACAAGATCAAACCAACAACACCAAGAACAACAAGAAGGCTCGGATTTCAGTCCAACAACACAAGCACAACAAGTTTTAGTTTTCGGTTTTTCAGCTTACAACACTAGAACAACAAGATAGAAAATAATGCTAGTGAATCGAAATGAGCCCCACACGGCTTCACTAGTCTTTAAGATAACAAAATCAACAACAACAACAAGATAAAGAAAGATAGATAACTTGACATATAACATTCAAGAAACTAAGAACCCTAACATCAAGAGAGGACCCTAAGTCTAATGAATATAAACACCAAGTTCTTATGAGGACCAAGAGGCACTCAACGACCTCAAAACCCTTGTTTCTAGAAAAGAGACAACACAAGTATCCCTCTACTTGTGAGATACTAGGGGCGGCTCCAAAGAGTGGAAGAGAGAGGAAAATGTTTTGTGTTTTAGGTTACAAATTTCAGCATTCAAAAACTACTCTCTCTCTAACATGTTCTATTTATATTACAAACAAAGGGGTAAAATGACCCATCCGCCCTTGCTTCTTGTGCCAACCTTGGAGAGTAGTTTATTACACATTAGGACCTCTCTTCACACATAAAAACGTTTAGGTCCTTGGCTGGTTCGATCACCAACTCACACGCGGCCATTTGCATGAACAAAGCTTGGAGTTTTTGTAATTCCCGAGCTTGGCTTCGTGTGAAAGGCCGGGTACCTGTGGAGGCTGCCCTAACCGTATCAAGATGTAAGTTCCTATACATTCTCTTCTATTTGATTACTTGTTCCATTCTAGATCACTAAATACTAAGAAAAAAATTAAAATAAAGACCTCCTGATTCTATTTATAGAAAAAAATAGAAATATTTAAAGAATTTCTAATTAAAGAAAAACTAAGATAATTAATTAATTTAGAATTCCCCGTATTTAGTTTAGAGAAAAAAACAAGAGAAAGAGGAGAATTTGTATAAGAGTAATATATAGTTAGAAGGTTCTACTAACTAAATAAAATGGAAATAAGTATAATGGAAATAAAATCGGATTCCAGTCGATGAATCTTGCAATGAGATATGCTCTACAATAAACCAATAAACAAAGCCAAACTAGGCGGTTCGACTAAAATGAATTCTTGTTTTGACTAATATAGTTATGGATGGCTTGACAATTAAAATTTGAATCGACCAATCGAATTCGGTATATTTTCCATGTTCATAGGAGTGCGTTTATGTTTCTGCTTTACGAATATGATTTTTTTTGGGCATTTCTAATAATATCCATCCTTGTTCCTATTTTGGCATTTTTCAATTCCGAAGTGTTAGCCCCGATTAGCAAAGGGCCGGAGAAACTTTCTACTTATGAGTCGGGTATAGAACCAATGGGTGATGCTTGGTTACAATTTCGAATCTGTTATTATATATTTGCTCTAGTTTTTGTTGTTTTTGATGTTGAAACGGTTTTTCTTTATCCATGGTCAATGAGTTTCGATGTATTGGGTGTATCTGTATTTATAGAAGCTTTGATTTTCGTGCTTATCTTAATTATTGGTTTAGTTTATGCATGGCGAAAGGGGGCATTGGAATGGTCTTAGCTCCTGAATATTCAGACAATAAAAAGAAAAATGGAAAAAATAAGATTGAGACAGTTATGAATTCCATTCAGTTTCCTATACTTGATCGAACAACCCCAAATTCAGTTATTTCAACTACATTAAATGATCTTTCAAATTGGTCAAGACTCTCTAGTTTATGGCCGCTTCTCTATGGTACCGGTTGTTGCTTCATTGAATTTGCTTCACTAATAGGCTTACGCTTCGACTTTGATCGTTATGGACTAGTACCAAGATCGAGTCCTAGACAAGCGGATCTAATTTTAACGGCTAGAACAGTAACAATGAAAATAGTCCCCTCTTTAGTGAGATTATATGAGCAAATGCCTGAACCAAAATATGTTATTGCTATGGGAGCCTGTACAATTATAGGCGGGATGTTCAGTACCGATTCTTATAGTACTGTTCGGGGAGTCGATAAGCTAATTCCTGTAGATGTATATTTGCCAGGTTGCCCACCTAAATCAGAAGCGATTATAGATGCTATAACAAAACTTCATAAGAAAATATCTCGAGAACTCTATGAAGATCGAATTAGGTCTCAACGAGTGAATCGGTGTTTTACTACCAATCACAAGTTTCATGTTCGACGCAGTATTCATACGGGAAATTATGATCAAAAAGTTCTATATCAACCACCATCTACTTCAGAGATCCCTATGGAAATCTTTTCCAAATACTAAAATTCAGTATCTTCCCCCGAATTAGTGAATTAGACAGGATTCCTTTGTCCAGAATAAAAAGTGGTGGGTCAATTTTCATAAATTTAATCGTAGATGTGAAATACTTATACAAATAAAAATGTGGGAGAGATAAAAAAGATGCAGGGTTGTTTGTCTGCTTGGCTAGTCAAGCATGGGCTAATTCATAGATCTTTGGGCTTTGATTACCAAGGAATAGAGACTTAACAAATAAAGCCCAAGGATTGGCATTCCATTGCTGTCATATTTTATGTATATGGGTACAATTATCTCTGCTCTCAATGTGCCTATGATGTAGCGCCTGGTGGGCTGTTAGCTAGTGTGTATTATCTTACGAGAATAGAGGATGGTGTGGATCAACCAAAAGAGGTATGCACAAAAGTGTTTGCCTCAAGGAGGAATCCTAGAATTCCATCTGTTTTCTAGGTTTGGAAAGCATGGATTTTCAAGAATGAGAATCATATGATATGTTGGGAATCTCTTATGATAATCATCCACGCTTGAAACGTATCTTAATGCCTGAAAGTTGGATAGGACGGCCCTTATGTAAGGATTATATTGCCCCCAATTTTTAGGAAATACAAGATGCTCATTGAATGATAAGAAAGCTATTTCCACTTAGACAATTTAAGATATTCAAGGATTGCACGTTCTGTTCTAGATTAAGCAGGTCTAATTTAGGGAATTGTCAATAGGCTAACAAAAAAAGACAATTAGGGATTCATTGTAATTCTCATATTTATTTTGAAGATACTTATTTCGGATGAGTCATACCAATAAATAATTCATGCCAATAAAAAAGACTATAGGCCATGTCAATACTCATAATCATAAGTTATTTTAACAATTGTGTACATAATATATTAATCATATCTATAATTTGTATCATATCTAAGAGCCATTAATCATATCTTTAAGCTATATCATATTTACAAGCCATTAATCATTTCTGTAAGTCATATCATATATATAAGCCATTTTTCATCTCTATATCATTAAGCATGTCGATAGGCCATATCATTAATCACATCGATAACTATATCATTAAACATGTAGATATGCCATATCATAAATCACATTGATAACTATATCATTACCCATGTCGATAGGATATATCATTAATCATATCTGGAAGCCATATCAATAACATATATATAAGCTATATCATTATCCAATAGTTTAAATTCACATCAATCTTTCAATATCCAACTAACATACTCATTAAACAATATTTAATCTCCTCAAGTCCCAAATCAATATCAATAAGAGAATATCATAGGTAAATAAGTCTACAAGCTAATCACAAGTCTTGGCCTAAGGTGGGCTAGAGGGGCTATCTTCTAATCCCCAAAATCCATTTTTGACAACTTCTACCCCAGACTAGGCTAAGGTATCTAAGTTCACTTATAGAGTTGAATAAGCCATAAATGACCCTAAGATAGTAATTCTTCCCAAACATGAGCCACCAAGTCAATCCCACCTAAAATAAAAGAAACTAAGGAAATTTTCCTTAACTTAAGCAATTAAGTCCAATTTTACACTAAATATGAATAACTAAGGAAATTTCACCAAGCTTGAGCAACTAAGGCTTTTCTTTTCTAAACATAAGACATGAAGCCAAATTCACCTCGGACATGAGTAAATAAGATAATCACTTCTATTTTATGGTTTCAAGATAGCCTAACAATTTAACTAATCTAAGTAGTCTCATTCATACCTCTAACACCTAAATCCCATCCCATATCTCTCATAATATCACAAACATACAACGAAATAGCTCAATCTATGAAAAAGGTAAACCTAGCTAGTTAGGATGCCAAAGAAAATCCTAAAGAATCTAGTAATCCACTGATTTTCCCTATTGAGAAGATTCCGCAAGGTGCCACTCTATCAAAATCACAATCCACTCGGCAATACGAGAACAATGATATCCATTTTGAACTATTGTACTTCGGGTCCAAAATTATGCAAAAATCCCACATGGGGCCTACTTGTAGAGTCACACTTTCAAAACAAACTCAATGTCCTTCTATTATCAAGTAACTTTTACCCTAAAAAATGGGTGAATTTCATGCCCTAATGGTGCTACAATCACGCCACCAAGATTTTACAGACTTTATCAAAAGTATGGAGAAATCAACCATGAAAATAATGAAATCTTACCTCTAATTCAAAGGAAAATTTTGTAAATAAACTTTGTACAAGTTCTGGGATCACCCGCAAATGATTTTCTAAAGCTTTCCCTCTTTATGTTTTAAGACTCTAGAGAATGGATGAAAATGATTAAAATTGGGCTAAGTGGGTGTTTATACTCTTCCCAGGTGCACGAGTATTGGATAAGCAAATTTCAGGTCACTTAAGTGATACTTGTTCTTTGGCCCGCCTAATGCTTACACAATCAGTAGATCGCTTCCGCGATATCTGGTTTCCTGAGCAAATGTCCCGTATCTAACATAAATATCGCTTACATTATAGTGCGCACACTATCAAGCCATTCGTGTAAGCGACATATGTTGTTGCTTAAGCTATACTTGTTGTGGTTTGACAAATCTCTTAAGAGATTAATGGCATCACTTAAGAGATGCACCAACACTAGTTGAAACTTGAAGAAATTCCAAGTTTCCACAAACCCATCGGTATTCATCCAAAATCAGGTATGCATAAATGGACTATGCTACCTTAATAAATTCAACCTTTCAGAGTTAATGGCGCAGTCACAATTTCCATTTGAGGTTGTTTTGATGAAAATTGGGTTCCACACCTACTTGCCATATTAACATTTGACTAATTCCACAAAATGTGTCTAGGAGCCTCGGGATATGAACCAAAGGTTTAACTAACCTAAATTTGACATTATACAACTATTGGAACAATCATAATAGACATACGAGATCATTTGACTGATGTTTTCTCCTAGTAGATAATTTGAATCAGCAAAGGCTTCAAAAAAGAAAATTGACTATAAAAACCTAAGAAATTACCCGATAACCAAATTGTCAGTTACAACAAGTCATGAATGACTTGAGGAAGCTATAGAAAAGTCCTAAATGATAAAAATAAGTAGAAATATAGAAAATTACCTAGAGGGTCATTATAATATCCCTCCCCCGATCCCCTATTATGATCAGTCTACTGTTTGTAATATTGGTAAGGAACCATACAAGAAGTAGCTAATGGAACTAGATATCACGACCCAATTCCATGAGTCATGGTGGATCCTACTTTAACACATTTGTAGGTAAGCCAAACCGTCTCTCAAAACAATAAGTAATGGGTTAGATGAAAGATGGTATGAGGAATCCCGATATAAGTCATATATCAGGTCAAGACAAGAAACGTGAAAGAGATATCATCATTAAAATAGAAGGAATAAAAAGGTGTCTGATGACCTAGTAAGGTTGGTACAAGAGCCTCTAAGCAAACGAATATGAGTACCAGTAGTATCAATATACAAGTAGTCTTAAGTTTAAATATTAACAAAAATAGTAGAGGGAGAGAGAATTAGACCAGCTCCGAAAGCTCATCCTATCTTCCAACCCTAACAAGCGCTAAAATAAACGTCATTGACAATAACTAATACTCAAATATGCATTGGAAAAAGATGTTGAAGTATAGTATGAACACCAAAAAAATTAGTACATAGTAGGCATCATCGCTCGATAAAACTAAATCATAATGTAGGAAAATAAGAGTCGAGAATGTAACTAAAGACAAGGAAAAGGGCAAACCTGAAAATATGCTCTAAATGATTATGGATATATAACAAAGTAAATAATGTTGAAAAGGATGCAACTAACTATAACCTAACAGGGCTTTAAAAGAACAGAATGCACAATAAAGACGAAAGTAACCCGATTGATCCCCCATAAGACCGATGGATCCATAAAGAGAGAGTTAACGACAACAATAATCATAACTTGATGAACTTAAAAACAATACCTATGAATCCTCCTAAACCATAAGCACCAGACTCGAATTGGTCCCTCACCATGATAAGAACTCTTCAGTGCTGGACTTGATACATAAATAATAATACAGCTGTCAGACTTAAATCCATCTTATTTTATATATATTGGACTAGAACCGGTCCTTAAATAAATTCAAGGTACAGTTCTAGCCAAGAGTAAAAAAAATGTCAAAATTCACCTAAGGTCCAAGAATAAATGTAAAATAACTAAATAAGGCCTGCTAGATGTACAAGGATCAAATATAGGTATTTGACCTTAAGAGGGTTGGCGGGGCCCACTACTAAATCCCAAAAGTTAATACTAAGGACGTTTTTACCCAAAATTATGATAAGGCATCTAAGTTATAAAATAAGGAGCCAGATAAGTGTACAAGTCCTACAACGACTATTTAATACATGAAGAGGATGGGTAGGCAAATTATACATAAAACAACTTACCATTAGACTAAATGTTCCAAAATGAACTAAATATACCAGCTAGTCATCATTTCCAACCTAAATCTAGCATAATACAACACGAATACAATGATAAAGCTCAATCTAAGAGAAAGGTAAGCCTAGCCTACTTAGATGCTGATGAATACAAGAAAGTCCACTAAATTGGTGATTTTCCCTTCTGATAAGCCTCCAACAATGCCACACTACCAAAATAAGGATTTGCATATCAATATAACATTAATGATCCCTATATTGTATAAAATTTCTTTGGGTCTCAAATTGGGATAAAAATACCATATGGGCTAGCTTACAAAATCACATCTTTGAAATCATCAAAAAAAACATCTCTCAAGAATCAAGGATCATTTACCCTAAAGAATGAGTAAATTTTGAGCTCAAACGAGTTTAGAACCGTTCAACAAAGAAACTATGGATTTAAGGTTAAATCAGAGATTTAATTAAGAAATTAGAAGGAAACCCACGAAAACTAAGATGGGGAAGTGGACCCAATACAATCTCCAACTTACCTTGAATCTCACATAACTGAATTATCTCTCTCTAACTCTCTAGGGTTTTGATGGACTTGGGGATTGGGAATAATGAGAAAAAAATTGGTGAAGGGTTAAATAAATGCCCATGAAGTTGCTGCTTAAGCGACATATGGTCGCTTAAGCGACTCATGCCTAGACAAACCTCTATAGGAGAGGATAGTATGACCCTTAAATGATGTTCAGTAAAGTAGTATGGCTGAAGCTAAAGCAGCCACTTGGCCACTTGAGAAGTTGCACCAGCTGAGTCCACACTCAAACTGAAACTTAGTTTTTGCCAAGTTATCATCGAACCATTGGGATATTCAGAATCCTGTGAATGCATACAAACAATGCTACCTTATAAAATTCAACATTTCAGACTTAACAACGCCTTTGAAATTTCCATCCAGTATTGTTTTGTTTAAATGTGGGTCCCACTCTTAATGTCTATTTTAACCAAAATCCACCCAATAACCCAAAACAAGTTCGAAAATCTTGGGACCCAAACCAAGAGTCCCCCTATCCTAAAATTGATATTTTAGAGATAATGAAATTGTCAAAATTAGTATACAAGGTCGTTAACTTGAAGTTTAGGTCATATTGCTAATTCTTTACAATAAAAACTTCAAAGTAGGAAATTGGCTCTAAAAACCAAATGAACTGCCCGATTACCGAACTATCAGCTCTAGTAAGTCATGAATGACTTAGGGTAGCTATGTGAAATCTTTAAACAACAAAAAATTAAGGAAATATAGGTAATGCCCTAAAGGGTTATTAAAATATCCACTACTAAAAGGACTTTCATCTACAAAAGTAAAGGGTCAACATATTCCTAATGGCTTGAATTAGTGGGGATACTTGGCTTGTATTTTGCTATTAATCTGTCAGGTAGCCTCTTCTACTGGGCTGTGCCTCCACTTAATCTGTCTAGAGTAGAACCATCTGACATCTCTAGGAAATATAAGAATTAGTTCCTCCACGAAAGTCAACCTTTTATCTAACTAAATCAAGTCCTATTGAAGCACATGTGACTCATCAGGGATATATCATTAAAACATACAAACATGAAAAACTGGATAAACATTGGAAAAATCTAGGGGCAATGCCAACTAGTAAGCTAACTACATAAATGTCTGAAGTATCTCAAAGGGCCTAATATACTTGGGGTAGGCCTATTTTCCTCTTCAACCTCATTACTCCTTTTATAAAAGAATACTCAAGGCACAAAGTGTATGATATATATAAACCTTTTGCCTACTCTGAGATGCCTTCATCATATACTGGATCATACAAACTCTATCCAATGACTCCCAAAGTAATTTAGTACCACAATGCCAAACCTTTGATGTTCAAAACCACCCGATGGAGATTGATAATGTATGTTCCATCTCAATGCTCGAATGGTAGGTAGTATTAAATGTGAAATCCACTAAAGATAAGTGCTTCTACCACTAACGCCCAAAGTCCATAACATAGGCCCATGGTATGTCCTCAAAACCTAAATGGTCCACTCCAATTATCTATAGATGGAGGGTGAAAAGGGTTGATAAGGATCACTTTAGTATCCAACTCAAGAAGTTCTCCAGAAGTTAGAACTGAATACTTAGCCTCTACCTAAAATAAAAGTTATACGGACTCCATCCAGGAGAACTATCTCCCAAATATAAATATGTGTGAACCTCTAAGAACTAAAGTATATTTTAATAGGAAGAAAATGTGGCTATTTAGTCAATCAATCTATAATGACCCAAATATCATTGAAACTGGGGAGGTGTTTTGTAACCCACTAAAAAAGCTTATAGTGATCCAATACCACTTCTACTTGATAATGGAAAAATCTGAACCAAGACACCAATCCTCTGATGCTCAGCCTTTAACTACTGAAAACATGCACAACGAGCTAGAAAGTCTTTCACATCTCTCTTCATGCTAGTCCTTCAGTAGTGCTATCTCAAATCTCTATACATCTAAGTTTTCCCAGGGTAAATATAACACCAAAAGATGTGATCCTATTGAGATATCAACGGAATTAAGTCTTTGACCCTCAAAACATAAATGCAACCATCACATCTCAAAGCACCCTCTGAATCAAAGGTAGCCCTCCTAGACTCACCTCTTAAAACTTGATCACGAATGCCACACTGTCTACTATTCTTAATCTATAAACTATGAATCTACTAAAGTAAGGTAGACTAGCCTCAACAATACCAAGGATACTCTTAGAGTCTGAGATATCAAGTCGTACCACTAAGTTTGATAAGGACTTGATATCCCATGACAATGGCTATTCAAAAACAAAAATAAAAGCCAAGATACCCATGATCACCTTTTTATGACTCATGGAGTCTGATATGACATTCAACTTTCCTGGATGATATAAAATATAGATGTCATAGTCCTTTAATAACTCAATTTATATGTGATATCTAGAATTAAGCTCCCTCTAAGCCATAAGGTGTTAAGTACTATGGTGATTAGTGTAGTCTTGCAATAAACTACATATATTTAATGACTCCAAATCTTATGACAAAAACTACCACTACCAACTCTAAATCATGAGCGGGGTAGTTATGCTCATGCACCTTTAGCTACCTCAATGAATAAGTAATAACTCAGCCCTGCGACATAGAATACAACCCTAAACAATAGTAGAAGCATATAATCTATGGTAAACCCCCCATCCTCGATAGAATGAGTCAATATAGTATTTGATGTGATCAAGTACTTCAGCTTCAAAGAGCTCAACTTGCACTTAGTAGAAAATTAAAAGGAATCTCTTTCTTTTTCAATCTAGTCATCGATGCTGCAGTAGTAGCAAAACCCTCAATAAACTACCTGTAGTAACTTGCACGACCAATAAAGCTGTGAACCTCAGTTGGAGATTTAGGTCTAGCCCAATCACGAATA
This sequence comes from Capsicum baccatum var. pendulum, assembly GCA_030864225.1. NCBI lineage: Eukaryota > Viridiplantae > Streptophyta > Magnoliopsida > Solanales > Solanaceae > Capsicum > Capsicum baccatum. The sequence goes on from CM061558.1 coordinate 17,464,646, forward strand.
GCCTCAATATTTTCTAGATCGACTATGATTTTTTCCTTAGACACCCATGTCCTAGGAATGTAACAAACTCAATCCAGATCTCGCACTTTGATAATTTGCCAAAAAACCTATGATCTCTCAATGTTAGGAGCACAATCCTTAAATATTGATCATGTTCCTTTGTACTCCTCGAATACACAATAGTGTCAATGATAAGCCCAATTATGAAAGAGTCCAACTAAGGTCTATACACATGGTTTATCAAATCCATGAATGCAGCTACAATATTAGTCAACCAAAGAGACATCACCAAGAATATATAAAGGTCAAAGAGATTCTTAAAGGCTATCTTATGGATGTCCTAAGCCTAAATCATCAACAAATGGTACCCAGACCACAAATCAATCATATCGAACAATACTGCTCCTTGAAGTTTGTCAAACAAATCATTAATTTGATGCATAAGATGCCTATTCTTTACTGTTACCCTATTTAACTGTACATAGTTGTTGATATGTGCATAAAACCATCATTTTCCTCACAAACAAGACATGATCACCCAAGGCAATACACTCAACCAAATGAAACCCTTACCCAAAAGATTCTAAAGTTGATAAATTTTCTCCTTAAGATCGAGAGGATACATGATAGAATGCCATAAAAATAGGTCAGTTTCCTAGCTCAAGATAAATATAAGAATCAAAATAACCCTTAGTAGGAAGGCCAGGTAGATTTGCAAGTAAGAAATTAGGAAAATCACAGACTATGGGAACTAAAACAATTGAAGGACTAACCGTATCAACATTATTGATATAAGTAAGATTAGAATCCTAAACCCTTTATATAAGTCTCTTAGTTGTACATAAGAAATAATCCCTATTGGCTTGCAACTAATGGATCATTGCCACACAATTGGGGTTACGCAGAGCATGACTAAGGTAATGGTTTTGGAGAAACTATCCAAGACCAGATTATAGGGGATAATTAGTACATGCCTAGAATTACATCAAAGTCCACCAAATATGCAACAATAAGATTAGACATAGTATAAAACTCACGGTGGTCACAACACATGATGTATAAACCTAATCCAATACTAAAGAATCATCCATGAGAGTATATGAATAAAAAGTGATAACTAAGGTCTCCCAAGACAACTATAACCATGGTGAATAATAAGAAGATACATATAAATTAGTAGATCCTTTGTAAAAACAAGCAATAACTATGAGATCTAAGTGTTGGTAATATGGTAGGATATATGCATGACTGTACGATAGTTTGATGCAAAATCTAAGTGTTGGCGATATGGTAGGATATATTGGAAATCCTTGAGACTGGTTTGTCCACAAAACCCCAAGGGTGTCACTCATTGACCGTTTTGAGTACCTAATGAGTGCTTCAATCAAAACCCCCTAATACCTCAATTAGACCACCCTATTTCTAGGAAGGTGCCCTAAGTATAGTCAACTTCCCAATGAAACTTATGTCTATGATAGTGAAAATTAGTCAACCATGCTTATAAATTGTGTATTATTGCCTTGGTTCCCACATCCCTCTTTCAAGGATGATGTGGGTTCCTTAAGTACACCCAAACTACTCTTTCAAGGATGGTTTGAGCTTTAAGAGCTTAGGATTTTCATTCATCAAACCCATTATGGTATTTGAGGATTTCACCCATAAATCCTAACCAAGTTACTCAAGAAATTGTAGAATTCAATATCACAAACTAGTAAATGCACAAACAAATCAAATCTCACACATATTTGCGCCCTATTCTAGCATAATCTCAAGTGGAAAAATTGGCTACTCATAAGATAATTAAGAAAAAGATTTCACCTAAAATCTCAATTGATAAGATTTGAGAAAATCTAAGTGAGTGTTTCTTTAAACTATGAGATCCAACAATTCTCCAATGGGAGTTCACTAATTGTTTACTTGGAAGTGACTCCAAATTAATCTTCACCCAAAATTTATACAATATTTCATTCTCCAAAAATGAAGGCTACAAATTATAGAACAATGTTCAAAATTGGGGAAGATGGAATGTTGTGATAATAGGTTTTGAGTCTCATTTTTGTAAAATTTAGGATCATCCACGTGCATTAATAGTTCTTTTCTTAGGCTGCATTTTTTGCCTTACCGCGATGGCACAGGCTTGGCAGCGACTTTGTTACCAAGACTATGTTAGAATCACATTATTGTGCCTTGTTTTATTGCTTGATTTTTGCGATTACAGTCCTCAGACCATGACCGTAGTACCTAAGGCTATGTCCTACTTCATGTCTTCAACTGTACTTTCTTGTTTCCTTTTTATCTATTTAAGCTCCAATCGACATTTTTCTATCTTATCAACTATGTGACTGCAAAATACGGATATTAGTGCATTCAATAATAATTATGTCTTATTTATTTATTAAAAACATGGTAATGTGCAAGAATGTTGAGTGCAAATAAGTGGTAAAATCATCACTCATCAATACCACAACTTAAAGATTTTGCTTGTCCTCTACCAACACTACTTCTTACCATAAGACAATGATTATCTATGCCTAAACTTCATGCCTCAAATATTACAATGAGTCTAAGCTTATTCAGTACAATAAGTAGCTCATTGCACATGGGCTATGCTATTTTTACTAGACCTCTAAACATAAAATGAAATATCTAGAGATGCACAAGACTTCTAAGAGCAACCTACCAACAACAACTAATACTCTAGAAGTGACTTTATTTTGACAAAAAATAATCTATATGTAAGACCCCGCAAAGTTTCCTCATAGTTTGAGCCATAGGGCATGTCGAGTGAGGTATGATTCCGACCCTAAAAGATTGAGAAGTTGATTTCTAAGTTAGCAATATGTTAACCATATAGAATTTCCCTAATTTCTATTTTTATCACGTGGGAAATCTAATAAGCTTTCCATCGATATAAGATTTTCCCAAATCCGACACTCGGTTAAGAAGTTATGGCTAATTTAAGCTTAGTCATAAAACTGCATCATTTAACTGCCTGGCGCGTCGCAGAGAGGGTTGATATGGAAATTTTCAATTTCCAATGGAACCCCGTGATAGTGGCATATTGAGGAGGAGTCCCAAGTCCCAACCAATGGGAAAACACGATGGCTCCATGTCGCAAAGGTTGTCAATTTCCCAATTGTCAAATTCCAGTGAGCCACAGCGATAAGTGGTGCATCGCGGAGGCCAATGAAATTGGGTTCCAGTTCAATTTTTCCAGTTTTACATAGATGTTTAAAAGGGCACTTTGAAGCTTTTCCAAGCCTATAAAACCGTGAAAAAACTAAATCAAAGCCATTTACAAGCATCTTATGAGGTTTTTCTCAAGTTTTCTCTCAACATAAACCCTAAGTATCAAAAACCTCTTCCAAGAATCTGAAGAATCCACCATGGAATTTCTAAATTGAGTCAAGATTCAAGGTTCCCAATTCATGGACCTCAAGAACCCTCATTCTAAAGCACGAATAGAGTTCCAAAAGTAAGAGTTCATCAAAAGCTTCTAATTCTTGTATGTGGGGGTTTTCAACAAGGGTAACCCTTTGACCCTTGTGCCCAAAAGGCTATTTCATCATGAAATTCTTGAAATATATGAGGTTTTAACATGAATTTAAATTTGGTTTTTCACCCATTATTATTGAACGCATTATATTGATATTTCTCATGAATTAAGAGTAAAATGACATGATTTCTACATGTTTTCTTAAGTATTTACAGCTGGGTATAAACCCCATGATTTTACTCCTTGATAAGCTAATATTTGCATTGTTGAGATATTAAAGCATATGACTATATTGAGATTTTGAAGTAATTTTCTGAAATTCCCAAATTTCCACATGATATATGAATCTATATGCTATATATTATGATTTTGATAAGCTTTAACTTGAGATAATTATGCGTTAGTAAGTCCTATTTGAGACTTGTGAAATTCAGAACTCTTGTGCTATGAGCACTAATGTTTTGAGTATTTAGAGATGATTGAGAAATAAATAGCCATAATGGTCCTCGAGATTTGAAATCCACTTCACTATATGACATTATCGATTTGATTATTGGGTTCATGGTGAACTATGTGATTATTCTAAAAGTGGATTTTTATGAGATGAGCACAGATAATCTAAAAACAGTAGTATTTAGCACCAAGTGAGTAAGTTACTATGGTTTCTTACCCAAAAACTATGTGTCATCGTAGGTTGGGCCTGAGGCCAAGTTTATATTGATTATGATTGGGCCAGAGGCCGAGTTTCATTTAGTGATCACTAGACCTAGGTTATTCTCCCTGGCAAGAGTATGACGCTCCTCCCCAACGTGGGTTCTCTTCCTTAGGAGAACAAAATATTGGACTCCATGTATCTTGCATGGTTTATGCCGGTTAAGAGAACCTCCCTTGACATTTAGACTTCGAGATCAAATACTTATTTTCCTTCCCTATAAGCTATTTTCCTAAATGGTTGAATTGAAAAGATGTTTCCTTATTTTCTTAATGTGAGATATTTTCTAAATTAAAGCATCTTCCCTTGTTATAGTACTTTTTATAAAGCCTTGAGATAAGTTGTTTCCATAAACTAGAATGCCTTTCAATTTGAGATGGAGTGATTTCCTTAAAGCTTGAGATAAGATATTTTCCTAAAGTGAATGAAATGTCGTCAAGTATGTTTTTAAGTACATGATTCCGAATTCCAAGTATATGAGTTCTAAATAGTTATGAAATATTGAGCATTGAAGAAGTTTTACCCTCCATGATACTTATGCATGAGTTAAAAGTATTGTTTAAAGTCCCTTAGCTTTTGGGTATTGAGAATAAGAGAAAATTTCAAATTTTGAGATTAAACAATGATGACCCACGAGATTTGTGTTACATGCTCCATTCTACATTGCTTATGATCTTTATATTTTATACTTGTTCAAGCCATGCGAGTTGTCTTATAATGCATACATGACTTGAATAAAGAAGATTATTACTATTTTATTCATATGCATTCACCCCCGCATACTCAGTACATTCCAAGTACTGATCCACATATGTATCTATAAGCTACATTGTGTCATAATATAGGTTCAGGTGCTCAGTCCCAGCCTCACCCGTGATTCTTTGAGTACCTTGGCTACATTTTCTATAGTGGTAAGTCCTCATGGTTTGAGGACCGATCTTTAGATATTTACCATACTAGAGAGACTATGTTTTATCTTTAGTTGATTTTGAGTCAGTTGGGGACCTGTCCCAACAACTCTCTAGATTTTGATTTGTAAAGGCTTGCCAGACTAGCATCAAACTTATGATGTTTTGAGGGTTCGACATTGTGGTTTTGGTGAGATTTACATATATTGTGGTCTAATGGACTGAGTATCTTTTCCATACTTTCTTTCATATGATATGACTATGCTAGTGTTGATTCTATTCTTATCTTGAATTGAGTGTCCTTGGTAGAAATCAGCTCTAAAAGTTAGCTTGGGGTTACTCATAGCCTTAGGCACTATGTGACATCCCAGGAGATGATATCGGGTCATTACAAACTTGGTATCAGAGCCTAAGGTTTCTGAGGAGTCCTAGGGAGTTTGACAAGGCGTGTTGTGTAGAATATTGATCATCGATGTGTTGCACGCTACACCTATGAGCAATAGTCTACGAGATATTTTAGGAAAAAAGTCGTTTCGTCTTTCAGATTCTATCATACCTACAGTTGTTCATCTTATCTAATGATCAGTGCTCTTCTTTTTTCAGAAAATGCCTCCTCGAAGAGTGAATGTCTGCAGAAATAATGATGAGAAACCCCTGCCTGTTGAACCTTTGAATGAGACGGTGTCCTATGCTGAGTTTAGGGTGGCCTTTTAGGCTTTAGCCCAAGCGGTCACCGCAAATGTTTGGGCCAATAACTAGGCCCCAGTTGCTAACCAGTAGGGTGGTGATGTAGCTGCAACTAGTATTTGTGACTTTATGCGGATGAACCCACCTGAGTTCTATGGGTCAAAGATAGATGAGGACCCATAGTTGTACTTGGATAAGGTGAGGAAGATCACAGACGTGATGCATGCTTTAGAAGAAAAAAGTGTTGAGTTGGCATCCTACAGACTGAAGAACATTGTTTATGATTGGATTGTGTCATAGAGAAAGAGTAGAGGTGAGAATGTCGCTCCTATGACTTGGCAATTTTTCCAATATGCCTTTTTGGATCAGTTCTTTCCACTTGAGATTAAGGAGGCAAAGATTGAGGAGTTTATGAACCTAAGACAGGGCTCCATGACCGTTAAGGAGTACTATTTGAAGTTCAATCAGTTGGCCAAGTATGCTCCTAAAATGATTTCTGACACCTGGGCTAGTATGAGTAAGTTTTTGACCGGTATTTCTGGGATGGTACTGAAGGAGTATAGGGCTGTGATGTTGCATAAGAATATAGATCTAGCTAGGTTAATGATGCATGCCTTACAAATAGAGGTGGATAAGCTTAGAGAAAGAGATAGAATGAGGGGTAGCAAGAGGGCGAGATCTGATCAGCATGATTTTAGCCAGCCTAGATTCCATGGAGGGAACCGCCCCCAGTTTTAGAGTCGTTCGTCTATTCTAGTTCCTTCTTCAGCTAGTGCTCCCGCGCCTAAAGGTAGGCTAGAGCAAGGGAGCAGGTCTTTTATGTCTGGGCCGCAAAACAGTGTTGGTAACAGGCCCTATTATCCTTCTTGTGCTAAATATGGAAAGAATCACCTTAGGGAGTGTTTTGGAGATGTGAGGGGTTTTTTTGGATGTGGAAAGTAAGGCCATAGACTTAGAGATTATCCCCATAATAGATAGGGGAATAGAAATACCCAACCTCAGGCACATGCTACTTTTACACCAGCTCTAGTACTCTGTCTTGCCCCTGCTCATGGAGTTTCTTCTAGCACTGCTGGCGGTCACTGCCAAAACAGGTTCTATGCTTCACCACCCCATCGGGAGCAGGAGGACTTTCCTGATGTTGTTACTGGTATGCTCCATGTCTTTTGTCATGATGTTTATGTGTTGTTGGACCCCTGGTCGAATCTCTCTTATGTGACCCTACTTGTTGCTGTGAATTTCAAAATGAGTCCTGAAAAGATTCCTGAGCCTTTCTTAGTTTCTACATTAGCCGGAGAGTCAGTTGTTGCAAAACAAGTGTATAGAAATTGCTCTGTTACTGTACTTCATAGAGTCATACTTGCAAATTTAATAGAGTTAGACATGATAGATTTTAACCTTATTCTAGGTATGGATTGGCTTCATTCTTGTTATGCAACTATAGATTATTGTACCCATGTGTTCAAGTTTCAGTTTCCTAATGAACCAGTGTTTGAGTGGTCCAAGAGTTTGGTATCTTCCAAGAGTCATTTTATCTCCTATATCAAAGCCAGAAAGCTTATATCCAAAGGTTGCATCTACCACCTATTTAAGGTCAAGGATACTAAGTTCGAGACTCCAACTATCCAGTCGGTTGATGTTGTTAATGAGTTTCCCGATGTCTTTCCATAAAATCTCCTAGGGGTACCCCTTGATAGAGAGATAGTGTTTGGAATAGACTTTCTTTCTGACACTCAGCCTTTTTCCATTCCGCCATATCGTATGGCACCTGCCGAGCTTAAGGAGTTAAAGGAGTATGTAACGCCCCGTAAAAGTCATGCATGTATTAGACTGTAATTTCTGAGCTTTAGACTTAAGTTTTAAATTCTTCTAAGTGTTGGAATGACTTAGACTCATTCTTAGCTAGCAACATTCGGGATACAACTTCTCGACCTTCCCGACCTTTATTTTTGGATTTTTTTGTTGCGTTACGATGGGGCAAGGTTGTAGTACGTCTCAGAGAAAATTCAGAATTTTTGGACGAGCCTAAGGCCTCGTTTGGATTTCGATCCAGTGGCAGCGCGCGATTAGCCCGCGCCACCTGCTGGATCGCGCCCGGCCAAAATGTTCAGTCCATCCGGATTTTAATGGCATTTTCATAAATACTCATTCTTCTATCAACTTATACACGGGATTAAATCCCTAAAGAGCCAAAATATCATTATATTCTTCAAATTTGCTCAAGAACTCTCCCTAGGGTTTCAACATTAAAACCCAAGCAACTCAAGATTTAACCTCGGGTTCGTGAAACAAATTACAGATTTGGAATCCTCTCGACGTAGGTTTCGATAGACACCCAAAATTCGTGGAGAACAAGGTATGCGGGACTTTTCCTAAATTCTCATGGGCATAGAAAAAATCATGTTTTAGAATGGGGTTGTAAATTATGTATATATATTTATGTATAAGATGTTTTAACATCATTGTTTTGGTGTTTTGACCATCTCCAAAGCGATTTGACAGTTTATATACATATATGAATGAATGTGTTTCAATTTTGAATACATGAACTTGCTAAAGACATTTGACCACCAGGTGTTTGATGAAATTTCTACATGAATTGAACTTTAAGTTTCGTAATATGAAATCCTTTACATCAGTTACATGTTTTGGTGGTCTAAACTATGTTTTGAATGAAAGCTCTTGCTTAATACATTATGGTTCAGAAAAATCATGACTTGCAATGTCTTGGTATGACGATACCAATTCAGACTAACGCCATATCAGACTCAGACTAACAGACATTTCAGACTTTCACGATTTTAGACATTCAGAATATTGCATGTACAGAAAAGGTTAAAAATGGGCATACAGAGATGTTAGGTGGTTCCGCGAAGAGGGCTTGAGTTCAAGCAACTCATTGCCTAAAATCGTGGTTTACCAACCCGGATACACTATTATGCGCTGACTTAAATGTCCTGTGGCGTATCAGACTCAGACACTCCAACCCTCACGGCACACTTGGGTTGGGGGCTTCCCCGCCGAGTCAATGGAGGATTCCATACAGCCCGTGGAATATCAGACTTGTAGAGGAATACCACCTAACTCAGAAGTAAAACACAGATCTTGATTTGAAATGAACAGGCAGGTTACATGTTTTTAGAAAGGGCCCATGTATTTTTCGAAAACAGTTTTATACATGATGTCTTGATGAAAAATTGCTTTCACTAAATATATATATATATTTATATATATATATATATGTTCCATTATACTATTTTTGGATTGCTTCGCGTGCCAGTACTTTTGTGCTGACCCCCCCTCTTCCAGGTCCTGAGGCACAGTCTAGGGGTCCAGCTACTCAGTAGACATTCTCGGATTTGCAGACCTGATCTCACAGTGGTGAGCCTTATATTATTCGAAAGGCCTAATTATGTCAGACATTATCTTATTTATTATGTTTTTGGTTTACTGGGGGCCTTGTCCCAGTTTCTTTTCAGACAGATGTTTGTGTTCTTAGTAAAGATTTTGCAGACTGATGTCAGATAGTATTATTCAGAAATGTTGCAGAACTTGACCATGTATTCCGTACTCAGTTTCAATTCCGCATTTTATTATGATTACGAATGTTGTGCATGATAACCAGATAGAGAATGGATGTTCCGGGCCTTCATGGTTCGGGATGCTCATCACGACTAGGGCCTAGGCTCGGGTCATGACAGAGTAACTCAAATATCTCTTACACAAAGGTTTCATTAGACACAGTATTTCTCCATGGAGCACACCTATTTTGTTCGTGCGGAAGAAAGATGGATCTTTGCATATACGTATTGACTACCGCCAACTGAACAAGGTCACAGTAAAAAATAAGTATTCTCTTCTGAGAATTGATGACCTGTTTGATCAGTTGAAAGGTTCAAGTTATTTTTCTAAGATAGACCTTAGATCCGGCTATCATCAACTTAAAGTGAGGGAATATGATATTCTAAAATACAGCCTTCCAAACCCATTATGGTCACTTTGAGTTTTTAGTCATGTCTTTTAGGCTAACCAATGCCCCAGCAGCCTTCATGGACCTCATGAATCGAGTGTTCAAGAAATACCTTGGTACATTTGTCATTTTCTTTATAGATGACATTCTTGTGTACTCCCGTGATGAGAATGACCATGCAACTCATGTTAGAATTGTCTTGCAAGCTCTTAGAGATCACCTGTTGTTTGCCAAATTTAGTAAATATAAATTTTAGCTAAGGTATGTAGCCTTCCTGGGTCATGTTTTTTCAGCTGAGGGTATTAGAGTTGATCCCCAAAAGATAGAAGCTAAGAGAAACTGGCCTAGACCCATCTCTACATCTGACATTAGAAGTTTCTTGGGTCTAGTGGGCTATTACCATCATTTTGTTGAGGGTTTCTCTTCCATTGCATCTCTTATGACCCAGTTGACCCCAAAAAAGGTTAAATTCCAGTGGTCCAAATCCTGTGAGAAGAGTTTTTAGGAGTTGAAGACTCAACTTACTTTAGCCCCTATATTGACTTTGCCTAATAATACTGATGGTTTTGTGGTGTATTGTGATGCCTCTAGAGTTGTTTTAGGTTGTGTGTTGATGCAAATGGGTAAGGTTATAGCCTATGCCTCTAGACAGTTGAAGCCGCATGAAAGAAACTACCCGACCCATGATCTTGAGTTAGCTGTTGCGGTTTTTGCTTTGAAAATTTGGAGACACTATCTTTATGGTGTCCATGTTGATATGTTTACTGATCATAAAAGCCTGTATTACGTGTTTACCCAGAAGGAGTTGAATCTTAGGCAAAGGAGGTGCTTAGAGTTGTTGAGATATTATGATATGAATGTGTTGTATCACCCGGACAAGGCCAATGTGGTGGGCAGATGCCCTTAGCAGATTGTCCATAGGTAGTGTTATGCATATTGAGAAAGGTAAAGGAGAGTTAGCTTGTGATGTTCATTGTCTGTCTAGGTTGGATGTTAGATTGCTTGATTCAACGTAGGGGAGTGCATTGGTATAGAGTAGTTCTTAATCTTCTTTAGTTTTGAAAGTGAAGGAGAAGCAGGATATGGATCCTAGTTTAGTCAAACTGAAGGAGTCAGTTAAAGACCAAAAGGTCGAGGTCTTCTCCCAAAGGGGAGATGGTCTGTTGAGGGTGCATGGTAGGTTATGTGTTCTGTGTGTTGATGATTTGAGGTAGAGGATTGTGGGTGAAGCACATGGCGTGTGTTATTACATTTATCCCGGTAATACCAAGATATATTGCGACTAGCGGGAAATCTATTGGTGGAATGACATAAATAAAGACATCGCTGAGTTTTTAGCAAAGTATATGACGTGTCAACAGGTTAAGGTACAACACCAAAGACCGGGTGGTGTGATGCAAGAGTTTATTATACCCACTTGGAAGTGGGAGATGGTGAATATGCACTTCGTAATCGGGTTGCCTCTTTTGCATCATCATCACGATTCTATTTGGGTTGTTGTGGATAGGTTGACTAGGTCTGCATATTTCTTGCCCATACATACATCTTATACGACTGAGGAATATGCTAGATTGTATATCCGGGAGTTGGTTAGACTATATGGATTTCCCTTGTATATAATTTTGGATAAGGGTACTTAATTTACTTCTCAGTTTTAGAGGGTGTTTCAGTAGGGTCTTCGCACCCAAGTTCATTTGAGATTAGCTTTTCACCTGCAGACAGATGGCCAGGCTAAGAGGACCATTCAGACCCTACAGGATATGTTGAGGACGTGCGCTCTTGATTTCAAAGTTAGTTGGGATGAGCATTTTCCATTGATAGAGTTCACGTATAACAATAGTTTCCATGCTAGCATTGAGATGGCACCATTTGAGGCTTTGTATGGTAGGAGTTGTAGATCACCCATAGGTTGGTTTGAAGTGGGCGAAGCTGCCGCGTGTGGGCCTGATGCAATATTTGAAGCTATGGAGAAAGTTAAGTTGATTAGAGAAAGGTTGAAGACCGCTCAGAGTTTTTTAAAGTCTTACGTAGATGTGAGGAGGAGAGATCTTGAGTTTAGGTGGTGTACTTGAAGATTTCACCCATGAAAGGGGTGAAAAGGTTTGGTAGGAAGGTAATGCTTAGTCCCTATTATGTTGGCCCGTATAGAGTCTTGAGCCGTGTTGGTAAAGTGACTTATGAGGTTAAGTTGCCCTCGAAGTTATCCGTTGTTCATCCTATCTTTCATGTATCTATGCTTAAGAAGCATATTGGTGATTCTGTTGTGGTTGATCCTTCAGAGAGTGTTGATATTCAGGATAGCCTTTCCTTCGATGAGATTCCCGTTGAGATCTTAGATTTTTAGATCCGTAGACTAAGGAACAAAGAAGTTCCCTTGGTCAAAGTTTTATGGCGAAACCAATCTGTTGAGGGTGCTACTTGGGAGGCAGAAGCAGACCTGCAAGCCAAATACCCATACCTCCTTTCCGCAAGTTCAGATCAATATAAAGGTACCATTCTTCATTGATTCATCTTTTCTAATCTAAAGTTCAGCTATGCATCTATCTTTGTATGAGTTCTTGTGATATACAGAGTGGTCATGAGTTTAGAAAGATCTTGAACAGTTTAGTAATTGTTTCATCTATGTGTACTGAATTTTTCCTGCATTCTGAGCCTAACTAGCGACATTCGAGGACGAATATTCCCAAGGGGGAGATATTGTAAAGCCCACAAAGTTGCCTCGAAGCTTAAGCCGTAGGGCGTGTCGAGTAAGGTGTCATTCCAACCCTAAAAGATTTATACATTACTTCCGAAGTGAGTAACGTGCTAAGCATATAGAATTTCCTTAATTTCTACTGTTTATCACGTGGGAAATCTGATAAGATTTCCATCGATATAAGATTTTCCCAAATCCGACACTCGGGTAAGAAGTTATGGCTAATTTAAGCCTTAGTCACAAAACTGCATCATTTAACTACCTGGCGCATCGTGCAGAGGGTTGATTTTGGAAGTTTCAATCACCAGTGGAATGCACGATAGCGGCATGTCGCGGAGGAGTCCCAGGTCCCAACTAGTGGTAAAACACCATGGCTCCGCATCGCGGAGGATACCAATTTCCCAATTGACAAATTCCAATGAGCCACCACGATAAGTGACGCATCGCGGAGTCCAATGAAATTGGTTTTTAGTTCAATTTTTCCAGTTTCGTACAGATGTTTAAAAGGGCACTTTGGACCTTTTCCAAGCCTATAAAATTGTGGAAACACTATATCAAAGCCATTTACAAGCATCTTATGAGGTTTTTCTCAAGTTTTCGCTCAACATAAACCCTAAGTATCCAAAACCTCTTCCAAGAATCTCAAGAATCCACCATGAATTTCCTAAATTGAGTCAAGATTCAAGGTTCCCAAGTCAAGGACCTCAAGAACCATCATTCTAGAGCACAAATAGAGTTCCAAAAGTGAGAGTTCATCAAAAACTTAAAATTCAAGGTATGTGGGGTTTTTGAACAAGGGTAACCCTTTCACCCTTGTGACCAAAAGGCTATTTACATCATGAAATTCTTGAAATATATGAGGTTTTTACATGAATTTGAATTGCGTTTTTCACCCATTATTATAGAATGCATTATATTGATATGTTCTATGAATTAAGAGTCAAGTGGCATGATTTCTACATGTTTTCTTGAGTATTTACTGCTGGGTATAAACCCCATGATTTTACTCCTTGATAAGCTAATATTTGCATTGTTGAGATAACATATGGCTATATTGAGATTTTGAGGTAACTTGCTGAAATTCCCAGATTTACACATGATTTATGAATCTATATGCTATATATTATGCTTTGATAAGCTTAACTTGAGATTTAACTATGGGTTAGTAAGCCCTATTTCAGATTTGTAAAATTATGAACTCTTGTGCTATGAGCACCCATGTTTTGAGTATTTTGAGATGATTGAGAAATGAATTGACCAAATGGTCCTTGAGCTTTGAAATCCACTTCACTATATGAGATTATCGATTTAATTATTGCGTTCGTGGTGAACCATGTGATTGTTCTAAAATTGGATTTTTATGAGATGAGCGTAGATAATCTAAAGGGAGTAGTATTTAGCACCGAGTGGGTAAGTTACTACGGTTTCTTACCCCAAAACTACGTGCCACCGTAGGTAGGTCCTAAGTCCGAGTTTATGATGATTATGAGTGGGCCCAAGGCTAAGTTTCGTTTATTTATCACTAGACCTAGGTTATACTCCCTGACAAGAGTATGACGCTCCTCCCCAACGTGGGGTCTCTTCCTTAGAAGGACAAAATGTTGGACTCCATGTAGCCCGCATGGTTTATGTCGGTTATGAGAACCTCCCTTGGCATTTAGTCTTCGAGATCAAATACTTATTTTCCTTCCCTATATGCTATTTTCCTAAATGGTTGAATTGCAAAGATGTTTCCTCAACTAAAGTATTTTCTTGATGTGAGTTATTTCCTAAATGAAAGCATCTTCCCTTTTTATAGTACTTTTTATAAAGCCTTGAGATAAGTTGTTTTCATAAACTAGAATGCCTTTCCATTTGAGATGGAGTGATTTCCCTAAATCTTGAGATGAGGTATTTTCCTAAAGTGAATGAAATGCCTTCAAGTATGTTCTCAAGTATATGATTCTAAATTCCAAGTATATGAGTTCTAAATATTTATGAAATGTTGAGCATTGAAGAAGTTTTACTCTCCATGAGACTTATGCATGAGTTGAAAGTATTGTTTAAAGTCCCTTAGCCTTTGGGTATTGAGAATAAGAGAAGATTTTAAATTTTGAGATTAAACAATGATGACTCATGAGATTTGTGTTACATGCTCCATTCTACATGACTTATGAGCTTTATATTTTATACTTTCTCAAGCCTTGTGTGTCGTCTCATAATGCATACATGACTTGAATAAAGAAGATTTTTAGTATTTTATTCATATACATTCACCCCCGCATACTTAGTACATTCCAAGTACTGATCCACATATATGTCTATGTGCTACATTGTGTCATAATGTAGGTTAAGGTGCTTAGTCCTAGCCTCGCTCGTGATTTTTCGAGTACCTTGCCTAAGTTTTATACAGTGGTCAGTCCTCATGGTTTGAGGACCAATCTTCAGATATTTATCGTACTTGAGAGACTATGTTTTATCTTCAGTTCATTTTGAGTCAGTTGGGGACCTGTCCCTACAACTTTCTAGATTTTGATTTGTAGATGCTTGCCAGACTAGTGTCAGTCTTGTGATGTGTTGAGGGTTTGATATTGTGGTTTTTTTTTATTTCCCTATATTGTGGTCTTATGTACTGAGTATCTTTTCCATACTTCCCTTTCATGTGATATGACTATACTAGTGTTGAGTCCATTCTTATCTTGAATTGAGTGTCATTGGTAGAAACCAACTCTAAAGGTTAGCTTGGGGCTACTCGTAACCTTAGGCACCGTGTGACGTCCCGGGAGAAGATATTAGGTTGTTACACTATAATCCATTTTCCTCATTACTAGAAAGGTTACAAGATCACCTACCTCAACCTGTTCAAATGCCTCCACACAAGAAAGAAAATTCCACACATCACGCTACCATTAATGCAACAAGGAATTTAAGTGAAAAAACTTTCTCCCTTACAAAGGAACTCTCTATGTTAACAAGTGTCATACCATAGGCTTGCTCCTATTTTCAATTGCTACTATAAATAAAGTAAATGGTTGAAGATCTCAAAGGACATTTGGAGCTTGTAACATAGGTTCTTGTTAGGGTAGGATATTATTTGGGAACAACATGGCTACACCCTTCCTTGAACATCTACATAACACTTATTTAATCCGTCTTTTGATTATGGGCCACTCGTTTTTGTTTTCTCTCCTTTAATATACCTATATTTTGCTTCTTTTGTTCACCCATTTTCTTTCATTTCTTTTTCTTAAAACTTTTATGCAATTCATTCCTTTGTTGGATCCTATCTTTTTCTATTCATTTATTTTTAATGTCTAGGCATTTAGGCATTTTATTCACAACTTTGTGGACCCACACTTACTTCCATCAATCTTCACCAACCCTAACTTAGGCTTTTATCCTAAAGTTGTATTTTCATGTTCAAGGAGGGCATGGTTCAAAAGAGGTATAAAAATAATTGTTCATGGCTTGTAATATGTTTGTAAAGAAAGGTCCAATGGCTCAAAATGGATGACTAGGGGTTGCTTTTATTCTTGGGTAGACTTTTTAGGATAAAGTGGCTTCCAAAATCACAAAGATGGCCAAAGATCATCTCTCCAATTGAATACAATCAAAGTTAGACTTAAAAGACTAACGGGGTTAGTACTAGATAACACAAGTACACAAGAGATGAATGCAAAAATCTCACCACATATGGCATGCAAAATTCGCCAAGGAGGCTCAATTGCCCTTCCCGTTAGAGACAAAATTAGAGTACCTATCACTATTCATAAGTAAATAATTTGCGCAACCATAAAAGATAAATTTTTTTATTACAAAGTCGCTCACGTCCATGCCTCTTGAGGTTTTGAAAAAAATTAGATAGAGGGGGTTGTTTGTTTTGCATTAGCACCACCCTCAATTTGCTAAACATGCCAACAACCGAAGCCTTAGTCTTATATTTTGGCTCAATATAGGAAAACTAACCTTGTGGCTACTCAGACTTTTTCAATTGTGCATAGTGGGACCCCAAATTACAATTCCATAGGTACTCAACTTCCTTTGCATTAATGCCTTAGATGCCACGGATACTCAGAATTCCCCTGCATCTATGGCTCAAAACCCAAACACGATGCTTTACCCTTAAGAATGTCATCACTTAATCTATCATAGGGCAAGGCTCATCATGCCTAATCACAATTCAAATAAAACTAAAGTTGAAAGAAAAGCTAAAAAAAATAAAAACCATGATAATCTATGAAAATGGGGGCACGCTCAAAGTGCTCAATTATAGAATCCAAAAGAAAAATAAAATAGTATCCAAAATGTCATCAAAAAATCATAACAAAACAAATATCCACTAACACATCATCACGAAAATTCAAATCTTGAGCAAACCTAACTAAAAGGAAAGCAGCGTCCTCACTGCAAGTGCAATAATGTAAGAAGTGCAATCTAGGCCATTAGCATTATCATACCAAAATCATGCTATATTAATCAGATAAACTCATGTGGTGGTATTGTAGGAGGTTTCGAGGTATGAAATTGATACAAGATCAAACCAACAACACCAAGAGCTTTGGATTTCAGTCCAACAACACAAGACAACAAGTTTTAAGTTTCGGTTTTTCAATCCACAACCCGAGAACAGCAAGTTGAAGTTTCGGTTTTTCAGCACACAACAAGAAGAGCAATAAGATAGACAACAATGCTACTGAATCGAAATGAGCCCCACACGGCTTCACTAGACTTTAAGATAACAAAATCAACAACAACAACAAGATAAAGAAAGATAGGTAACTTGACATATAACATTCAAGAAACTAAGAACCCTAACATCAAGAGAGGACCCTAAGTCTAATGAATATAAACACCAAGTTCTTACGAGGACCAAGAGGCACTCAACGACCTCAAAACCCTTGTTTCTAGCCAAAGAGACAACACAAGTATCCCTCTACTTGTGAGATAATAGGGGCGGCTTCTATGAGAGGAAGAGAGAGGAAATGTTTAGTGTTTTTAGGTTACAAAAATCAGCATTTGAAAACTAAGGGATGACTCTCTAACATGTTCTATTTATACTACAAACAAAAGGGGTAAAATGACCCATCCGCCCTTGCTTCTTGTGCCAACCTTGGAGAGTAGTTAATTACACATTAGGACACCTCTTCACACATAAAAACGTTTAGGTCCTTGGTTGGCTCGATCACCAACTCACACACGGCCATTTGCATGAACAAAGCTTGGAGTGCTTGTAATTCCCGAGCTTGGCTTCGTGTGAAAGGCCGTGTACCTGTGGGGGCTGCCCTAACCGTATCATCCTCTCCATCTTGAGAGGAATTTGACCTCAAATTCGGCATTTGGTCATCCTCGACCACATCCACGAGGGAGAGATCACCAACGTTGAAAGTGTTGTGCACTTGATATTCTGGAGGAAGGTCAATCTTGTAGGCGTTGTCATTGATTCTCTCAAGTACTTGGAAAGGACCATCACCCCTCGGCAGCAATTTGGACTTCCTTTGAGCTGGAAACCGATCCTTTCGGAGATGCACCCACACCCAATCTCCGGGTTCAAGAACAAGCCTCCTTCTCCCTTTGTTTACCCTTTTTGCAATCTCTTGGTTCCTCTTTTCAAGCTTGATCCGCACCGTCTCATGCATTTTTTTCATGGTCTCGGCTCTTTTATTTCCATCTAAGCTGGTCATGAGATCACTAGACAAAGGAGTGAGATCTAAAGGGGTAAGGGGATTTAGGCCGTAAACACATTAAAAGGGAGTCATTCCCGTGCTCGAATGTATTACCCGGTTGTATGCAAATTCCACAAAGGGTAGGTGTTCTTCCCATGAAGTCAATTTACCTTTAACCATAGAGCGTAGAATAGACCCTAAGGTTCTATTTACTACCTCCGTTTGGCCATCGGTTTGTGGGTGGCAAGACGTGGAGAAAAGTAACTTCGTGCCAAGCCTACCCCACATGGACTTCCAAAAGAGGCTTAGGAACTTGGAGTCCCTATCACTCACAATGGTCCTTGGTACTCCGTGAAGCTTTAGAACATGTTCAACAAATAATGAAGCTACACTAGGAGCGTCCTCGGTTTTAGCACATGGAATAAAATGAGCCATTTTAGAGAATCTATCAACAACAACAAAAATGCTATCTCGGCCCTTTCTAGTCCTTGGCAGCCCCAAAACGAAATCCATCGATATGTCCAGCCAAGGTCTAAGGGGAGTAGGGAGTGGGGTGTATAACCCTTGAGGTTGGAGATGAGATTTCGCACTCCGGCAGGCCACGCATTGACTACAAATTTTAGTGACGTCTTTGCGCATTTTGGGCCAATAGAAATTCTCCTCTAGGATGCCGAGGGTATTGTCTACCCCAAAGTGACCCATGAGGCCTCCGTCATGGGCCTCTCTCACAAATAATTCCCTCCAAGAACTAGAAGGAACACACAACCTCCTTCCTTTGAACAAATAACCATCGAACCGAGAGTAGGAGGAGTGGTTATTCTCCTTGAGCCAACGGTCCCTTCCCCACTCTTCGCATTCCCTAAAAATAGGAGCAAAGATAGGATCCTCGGGATACAACATCCGCAAGCTCTCAAAACCCATCAACTTCGAAGACAAGGTAGCAACAAGCACATGCTTCCGAGACAAGGCATCGGCAACAACATTTTCCTTCCCCCTTTTGTAATGAATTACATAAGGGAAAGTCTCGATGAACTCAATCCACTTAGCATGACGCCTATTCAGCTTGTCTTGGCTCTTAAGGTGTTTCAACGACTCATGATCCGTTCGTATCACAAACTCCTTAGGCCACAAATAATGGTGCCAATTTCCCAAGGCTCTAACAAGGGCGTACAACTCCAAATCATAAGTCGAGTAATTAAGAGTTGCCCCTTTGAGCTTTTCACTGAAATAAGCAACGGGCTTACCTTCTTGCATCAAAACAGCCCCGATGCCAACCTTACTAGCATCACACTCTATTTCAAACATCTTATCAAAATCGAGCAATTGCAATAAAGGCACCGAGATGAGCGTAGCTTTCAAGGCCTCAAAAGCCCTAGCCTGCTCATCACCCCATTTAAAGGGCCCGTCCTTTCTAATTACCTCAGTCAAGGGGGCTGCTATGGAACTAAATCCTTTGACAAACCTCCTATAAAAGCTTGCCAACCCGTGGAAACTTCGGATTTCTCCAATAGTTTTAGGGGTCGGCCAACTTCGTATAGAGTCTATCTTGGAATCGTCCACTTCCACACCCCTTGAGCTCACGACAAAACCCAAGAATATGACTTTATCAACACCAAAAGAACACTTCTCCATGTTGGCATACAGCTTCTCCTTTTGGAGCACATCAAACACACACCTCAAATGCATCACATGATCATCAATAGACTTACTATACACCAACACATCATCAAAGTAAACCACCACAAACTTTCCAATATAAGGCTTCATTACATGATTCATTAGCCTCATAAATGTGCTAGGAGAATTTGTAAGGCCGAATGGCATGACCAGCCACTCATATAGACCGAATTTGGTCTTGAATGCGGTCTTCTACTCATCACCGGGTTGCATACGAATTTGGTGATAGCCGCTCCTAAGGTCCACTTTAGAAAACAAACAAGATCCGTGGAGCTCATCTAACATATCATCGAGTCTAGGGATTGGATGACGATACCTTATAGTGATTTTGTTGATGGCTCGGCAATCGACGCACATGCGCCAAGTTTCGTCCTTCTTTGGTACCAAAAGTACCAGAACAGCACACGGACTCATGCTTTCTTTGATGTATCCCTTGTTGAGAAGTTCCTCAACTTGCCTTTCAAGCTCCTTAGTGTCCATAGGATTGCTCCTATAGGCCGGTTTGTTTGGAAGTTGTGAACCCGGCACCAAATCAATTTGGTGCTCAATTCCCCAAAGCGGGGGCAATCCTTGCGGAAGTTCTTGAGGAAATACATTTTCATACTCCTGCAACACACAAGAAATCAAAGGGGAAATGGAAGAATTAGTGGGGTTAGTATTAAAACAATGGGCCAAAAGTAGCATCGGCTTGTTTTCATCATGGTCCACGAAAAGTTCCTTTCTCCTAGCCAACAACACTACGTTTTCCCTTTCCCTTGGCATTGGGACAGCCTCGGATGTCCCTACCTCCTCACCTACGGCATCCCTCCCCTTTTCTTCCCTCTCGGGTTCCTTCCTCTTTCCCTTTAACTCTCTCATCTTTTGATACCACTCATTTACTTGGGAGGGTGAAAGAGGATGAAGTGTGACCTTTCGGCCATCCTTCTCAAGCGTGTACCGGTTGGACCTCCCATCGTGTTTAGTAGACCTATCATATTGCCATGGCCTACCTAAAAACAAGTGACATGCTTGCATTGGGATTACGTCACAAAGCACTTCATCATGGTAGTTTCCCACCTTAAACCGAATCACACATTGCCTTGTGACCTTCAATTCACCATAATCGTTCAACCATTGTAGCTTGTAAGGACTAGTGTGGGGCGTAGTTGGTAGCTTCAAGAAATCGACCATAGCATGGCTAGCAACATTCGTACAACTACCACTATCAATCACCAAAGTGCACACACTTCCCTTTACAAGACACTTAGTATGGAATAGATTTTCCCTTTGACTCGGGTCATCCACCGCCTTACTAATCATGACACGTCTAACCACAAAGTTTGGTACCACACACTCCACTTATTGTGGATAGACATCTTCACTACCTTCTAATTCATCATCATTCGGCCCATTCTCGTCTTCCTCTCCATCTTGAGGCTCGGCCTCATTTTCCCCCCTTTCGGAAACCACTTCCTCGCCAAGGTAATACACTTTCCCTTCTCGTAGGATCACATTGCGCCGGTTCGGACATTCATTGGCCTTATGCCCCCAACCTTGGCACTTGAAGCATTGGAACCCCTTTGGATTGGGATATTTGTGAGCCTCCGGTTTCGGAGGGAACTTATGGACTGTTTTAGGCTCGGGCAGCTTCGTAGGGGCGGGTTGGTCCTTGTTCTTTGGCCAACCCAAGGGGTTTGGTACCCTTGCCTTGAAGGTCGATCTCTCCTTAAGTTCCTTGAACCAGATGATGTCGTGACTGATTTGCTCCCCACGGTGATCTAGTTTCAACATGAGTTGTTGGAACTCGTCAAAATAGGCCATCACACTCTTACTTCCTTGCCGCAAGCCATATAGCCTAGCAAGCAACTCATGTCGGTATCTCTCGGGAAGGTATCGTTGTCTCATCAAGTACCTCAACCGATACCAAGGTGGTGGCTGCCCATCCATCAATTCATTACCAAATCGTTTAACATACTCCCACCAAGTGTTAGCATAGCCCTCGAGGTGAGCTATAGCGTAGCAACTCTTCTTTTCTTCCGAGATGTCATTAACTTGGAAAACTTTGTCACAAGCCGATTCCCAAGTTAAGTATGCCTCGGGATTACTTTCACCCTTAAAGATGGGTAGGCTCAACTTAATGGTGTTGATGCCCACGTCTCTCTCTTGGTGTCAGTTTCCCCTATCTCCATACCCCCGGTATCTCCTAGGTTCTCATCGACCCCCTCTTAACTCCTCCTCCCTCATATAAGCATCATCAAAGGTTCCCTATCCATCATACTCCTCTCTACCGTAGCCTTCAAAGTGGGCTGGTCGGCCTTGGCCATTTTGATTCGGAGGATTTGGAATTTGCGGTCTTTGGTTTAATGGAGCTTGGAATGTAGGGTTCGGATTTAGTGGAGGTAATTGGCGCCTAAATCCCTCTTGTGGAATTGGAGGAGCTTGGAAATGTAGTGGTCTAGTGGAGTCTCGGTTTGGAGGAAAATTGGTAGATTGGTTTGCGGCATTTAGTGGAGCTTGGGGTGCATTTAGCATTTGGTGGATCATTTCGGGGGTAATGGTTGCGGAGGAGGTCCTATCATGACCATTGGTAGATACATGTAGAGGAGTAGATGGACGAGAGTTCCTTTGACTCTCCACTTGATCTAATCTCCCACTAATAGTCGATACTTCCCCTCTTATTGCTGCCAAGTCCCCTCTCACGGCCCCAAATTCCGAATTCATCCTTTCAAGTGTCCGAGTAACGGCCTCAAGAGTGGCCCTCATTGAGTCAAGGGCATTAGTATCCGCATTATGAGATGTTGTTCCTTCCATCGTCAAGGTATTAGCCGCTTTAGTTCACCACAAGTTCGTGTTCCACAAGTGTTGTATAATTGGCTAGTAACCGTGAGATTTTCAAGGTATGAGTAAGCTCTTATCCGGAATGGATTCTTGTTTGAAGACTCAAAGAATGCTTGCCGGACTAGAGTCAAAATCAGCAACTCGTTCAAACGAATAAAAGCACACAAATAATCGTTGACACGAACAAGCGTTTCAAGGGACTAGTTAACAACCTAGTAGGAAGGTACTAGTTTGTTAATTAGTTCTAGGACCAAGTAAAGGAAACCAAGAATCAACAATTAGCAACCAAAGAATATCCTAAGTTGAGCTTATAGTGACATGGTAGCATGCAATGGTCCCACACGGTTTTTCTTTTCTCGGATTTTTTTTTTTTTTTGTCTTGAGTTATTATTCACACAACTTGTGATAATTTGAAAAGTGGTTTTGGTGGGAAAAACTAAAATCTTGAAGTCTTTCACTCTCTTTTCAAACTCAAGAAAGTGGGTTTGGTTGACAAATTCCACAAAACAAGGCTCCTTGATTTAGGGAAAGTGATTGACAAGACTACAAAGTGATGGGTGCAAGTCTTTCACAACAACTTTATAACTTTACCACTTGAGCACACAACAAGATGAACACTTCAACAAGATGAACAAGATGACAAGTTCAAAAGATGAACACTTCAACAAGCTTCAACAACTTCTTTAGCACATAAACACAACCACCGATTTTTTTTTGGGTTTTAACACATTCAACTTTCGGCCACTTCAAGTCACCACAGAATGTCCAAATTTTCAAGCTCAACTTTCGGATCTAGACACCTTAGTGTTGGTGAGAAAGAAACCAACACTAGAAACTCACTAAACAAGAAAAATAACACCAAGATCTAAGCATACAACATCATTCTCGGTTTCAACTTTTAGTGGACAGATTTCAGAATTTTTTTTTTTTGTAGTTTGTTTAATCCGTGAACTAGCCCAAGATGGGTTATGTTGGAACACAACCGGTCTTGCTTTGATACCAAATGATACAAGATCAAACCAACAACACCAAGAGCTTCGGATTTCAGTCCAACAACACAAGACAACAAGTTTTAAGTTTCGGTTTTTCAATCCACAACCCGAGAACAACAAGTTGAAGTTTCGGTTTTTCAGCACACAACAAGAAGAGCAACAAGATAGACAACAATGCTAGTGAATCGAAATGAGCCCCACACGGCTTCACTAGACTTTAAGATAACAAAATCAACAACAACAACAAGATAAAGAAAGATAGGTAACTTGACATATAACATTCAAGAAACTAAGAACCCTAACATCAAGAGAGGACCCTAAGTCTAATGAATATAAACACCAAGTTCTTACGAGGACCAAGAGGCACTCAACGACCTCAAAACCCTTGTTTCTAGCCAAAGAGACAACACAAGTATCCCTCTACTTGTGAGATAGTAATGGCGGCTTCAATGAGAGAAGTGAGAGGAAATATTTGGTGTTTTTAGGTTACAACTTTCAGATTTCAAAAACTAAGTCTAACTCTCTCTACATGTTCTATTTATACTACAAACACAAAAGGTAAAATGACCCTAACACCCTTGCTTCTTGTGCCAACTTTGGAGATTAGTTAATTACACATTAGGACCCCTCTTCACACATAAAAACGTTTAGGTCCTTGGTTGGTTCGATCACCAACTCACACACGGCCATTTGCATGAACAAAGCTTGGAGTGCTTGTAATTCCCGAGCTTGGCTTCGTGTGAAAGGCCGTGTACCTGTGGGGGCTGCCCTAACCGTATCAGAAATGGGTATGTAGATATTTTTGCTGCTGCAGAAAAATGCCCTTAGGTATGGCGGTTGTGGAGAAATAACTGTAATTGTGGTTCTATGGTCGCGGTACCTCAGACCTTAGTCGACAAATTTTGCACATTACTCAAAACATAATTTTAGCCCCAACTTTTTGTTTCATCTAGGAATATCAATATTATAATCAGAGAATTTAAACATAGAATGCATAATTATAGCCCCAAACTTAGAGGAATTTACATTGAACTCAGTGGATCATTGAATCAAAGACATGATGTACACGTTAATTTCACCCATTTAAGGCCTAGATTTGGGTACTCAATACTTCCCCATTAGTGTGTACACCAACTACAACAGCTAACCAGAACAATAATCATCAACAAGAAAGTATTTTATAATAAAAATGATATTTCAAGTCATTCCCTAAACTACAATCTTTGAGCATACAATTATATCAAAATCAAGGGAGTTAGGACAATATACCAAGTTTGATAGTGCAAAAGTGTTGAAATGACACTTGGATACTCTACACAAAGCTAAAAATAGAGAGAATTTGAGAGAATTTAGAGAAGGGTGTGTGGGAAAAAATGGAAGTCGGATGGTCATTGAAGATAAGTCGATCATGATCGAGGCCATGCAGCCTCCGCAATCACGGAGGCACAAACTACAACCACGATAACTAAGACTAAAATTTAGGCCCTATGCACTCCTCCTTTCAGTCCAAACATGCCAATTTCACACATTCCTTTTTTCACTTTCAATCAACATTCTCCTAGCACTAATTTTTCATAGATTATGCTTGAATAAATACAAAATTAAAATCTCTCTATCATGCATAAAATAAAAGGAGATGGGCTACTTTTCATGACTTAGTTTCTTGGTTTCTCATAGCTTGGTTTTTCTTCTTGATTAACCTCTTGTTGGGAAATGTGAAAGGTGGTGATGTTTGCAAGATTTTATTCCTTGCCTATTTCTTCTATCTTGACAATTTCCCTTCTGAATGCCTCATTGGATTGACGTATGTCTTGCACATTATCCCCCGTTGTAGTTACTCCATCTAAAATTGTTTGAAGTATTACTTCAAGACTAATGGGTACAGTATGTTGCTCTTCCTTTACCTCATCATATGACCTATCAAACTCATAAGAAGAACTAACAACCCAGTTAGCATAATAAGCGGAGGGTAATTTTTTTGTTTTTGCTTTACTTTTTTCTATGGCATCTTCCGACAAATATGATTTTTGTAGTTAGAAGTCCTATCTTGATGATCCATGTCCATATTATGATGGACCCTACTTTGGAAGAGATTGTACAGATGCTCCCCGTACTTTTCGTGCTTGGTTTCTTTTCTTGATTAACCTCTTCTTGGGAAATGTGAAAGGTGGTGATGTTTGCAAGATTTTATTCCTTACCTATTTCCTCCATCTTGAAAAGCCTATTTCCTCCATCTTGAAAATTTCCCTTCTGAATGACTCATTGGATTGATGTATATCTTGCATATTATCCCCCATTGTAGTTACCCGATCCAAAATTGTTTGAAGCATTGCTTCAAGACTAATGGGTCCAGTATGTTGCTCTTCCTTTACCTCATCATATGACCTTTCAAACTCATAAGAAGAATAACAACCCGGTCAGCATAATAAGGGGAGGGGGAATTCGGGCAATCACTCCAATGTCTATCTCGACCACCATACAAATAACAAGCATACTCTCAATAGGATCGAGATAGTGTTTTCATCTCTCTATGGGGAGCATATGTGCAATCTCTTCCAAAGTGGGGTCCGTCATAATATGGACATAGATCATCAAGATAGGACTTCTAACTACAAAAATCTTATTTGTTAGAAGATACCATAGAAAAAAGTAAAGAAAAAACAAAAATTTACCTAACACAAGAAACAAAAGAAAATCATGAACAAATATATACAAGTTTTAATTAAAGAAAGAAAGCTAGAATTCTAAACTAACTCAGTTTGCCAAATTGTTCCCCAGCAACAGTGTCATTTTTTGATAACACTCAACTTACACGTCAATTGAAGTGCATGCCATTCGTTGTCAATATATTTACCCAACTTTAGAGTCGCGGTCAACTCCATGAGGAACAATGTGATTAACGACTAAATTAGTTTGGAACTATAAAGACTATCTAAATTTAAATAAATAGTACTAAAAGATTAAAATGGGCGGTTTGAAAGGTATCACACTTAATATTTCTTTTTGGGATTTTCTAGTATAAATTCATACCTATAAATAATTAGAGTCTAGGCAATTACGCACATATCTTGGGATTATGCATTCCTAGTAGCAACATATGCATGGGTGTATAAGAGTTTGATGGAAATTCAAAATATTGGTGATGTGGTGAGCTAGGTTGAAAATCCTTGAGGCTAGTTTATCAACAAAACCCCAAGGGTGTCACTCATTGACCATTTGCGGTACCAAACGAGTTCTTCAATCACAGCTACCTAATACCTCAATTATACACATCTATTTCTAGGAAGGTGCCCTGAGTATAGTCAACTTTACAATAAACCTTATGTCTAAGATAGTGAAAATTAGTCAACCATGTTTATAAATTATCTATTATTGCATTGGTTCCCGCATCTCTCTTTCAAGGATGATGTGGGTTCCTAAAGCTTCACCCAAACCCCTATTTCAAGGATGGCTTAAGCTTTCAAGAGCTTTGGATTTTCATTCAACAAATCTATTAGACTATTTGAGGCTTTCACCCATAAATCCCAACCAAGTTACTCAAGAAAAAGTAGAATCCAACATCACAAACTAGTAAATGCACAAACAAATCATATCTTACACATATTTACACCCTATTCTAGGATAATCCCAAGAGGAAAAACAAGCAACTCATAAGATAAATAAGTAAAGTTTTTACCCAAAATCTCCATTGATATGATTTGAGAAAATCTAAGTGAATGTTACTTCAAACTATGTGATCCAACAAATATCCAATGGGAGTTCACTAAATCTTCACTTAGAAGTGCCTCCTATTCTTTTCCCAAATTTTATACTATATTTTCTTCTCCAAAAATGGAGGATACAAACCCCAGAATAATGTTCAAAATTAGGGAAGATGGAATGTTGTGAATAATAGGGTTTGTGTATCATTTTTGTCAAATTTAGAATTAGCCACGTGCAATTACAGTTCTGCCCTTAGGCTGTATTTTCTGCCTTGCCCCAATGGCACAGGCTTAGCAGTGACTGCAGTAGCATAATTGCGCTAGACTAATATGATCATGCCTTGTTGACTTTATTGACTTCCATGATCACGGTCCTCAATGCACGACCACAGTACTTAAGGCTATTTCATGCTCCAAGTCTTCAGTTGTACTTTCTAGCTTCGTTTTGATTATTTTAAGCTCTAACACACATCTTTCTATCTCATCTATTGTGTGCCTACAAAATATGGATATTAGTGCATTTAATCATAATTATGTCTAATTTATTCATTCAAAACATGGTAATATGCATGAATGTTGTGTGGAAAAGAGTGGTAAAATCACCACTCATAAAGAACCATAGGACCACACCAGCTATGGATGGGGAAGGTACTTCCCTAATCTATGGAATACTTTGCATTGTAGGTTCAACTATCCCAACCAATGATACTTTTTAGAATCATGGTCAAAGGCCCCACAATCATAATAAGTCCCTAGCGCAACACTCTAACCAGAAGATTCGATTGACCCAAAATAGCTTTCTCAGTTAGAAAACCCCAAATATGTACCTTTTAAAGGTTGATCGCTGCTCTATCTAGGATAATCACTAATCTTTTGATGAGACCCATTCATAATTTGAAGTATGACATAAATGGCCCTACTAGACTTACCCTGAAATTGATAAGAGTAATGTTGATGGTATCCATCTTAAGAACATCTGTCGCTGGATTGTAAGACACTCTGACTCCTATCAAAACTACCCTGGTAACATGGTAACTTTTTGCTCCCTCATTGCACCTCATAATGTATCTCCTCTATAGTAAAATAATAATAAATGAGCTCAATAAAAAACCTGTCAGTGACAACTAAACTCTGAGTAAACATATAAAGATAATGTATCAATTCTCTAATAAAACACCAAATCTACTCATGCTCAGTTGGAAAAACAGCTGTAGCATGCCGTCTAACTCGTGGAGCCAGGCCTTATACTCCAGAACGGTCATAGAACCCTAATTCAATCTTGAGAATTAATCTCTCAAATGTTCTTTAAGGATATGACACATATATTTATCCAAGAAAACCTCGGAGAATTTACTCTATGTCAGAAGAGGAGATCCAGTCATCCTAGAATAAAGATAACCTATCCACCAATGTCTAGCTTCCAAGTCCAACTAAAAAATTAGTATAGTCAACCCCATAAGTCTTAACTAGGCCCAAATTACAGAGCCTATCCTCATAAGTGGTAAAGAACTTGACTATATCCTTGCTCGATGACCTAAAAACTTAGTCAATCTAAAAAAATCAACCCAAAATATTCTATTTCTAAATGAACACAATAAGTTGGGTAACTATCAGCACTAAAGGGATCTTAGCTATGGGGGTTGTAGCTATAAGTTGTGCTACTGTATCTCTACCACACTAATCTGTAGACTAAGCACCATAAGATATTGCACCACCAACCAATTCCAGTAGCAAAACTAAAAACTATTTGAGAAATGATAGAGGAATAAATACCAGTGGAGCCTAGGCTGCCCCAATTTGGTGCAAAAGCAGGAATAGGATCTAGTGAAGGATCCCTATTTAGAACCCACTCTGGGGTTTCATCTCTTGCATGCCATCAACATCTATGTTGGCAAAGATCCTAGCATGTGTCCTATTCTGTGACTTGAGGTTCTCATCCAATAGTTGTAGCTCATGTCCTGTCCATATGCAAAAGAGTGGAACAAAGAAAGTTTTAGAAACCAACATAGACTTATAGAATAAAATAAGTGAGGAAAGTGAGGATTTTGTAACAACATCCTATAGCCTCCTAAAGATTAGAAAGGGATGTTATCATTCTGATTTGAAGAACTCTACTAGACATTTGGTCTTTTACCAATAATACTAGTGAAACATAGGATCTGATACCAAATTGTCACAACCTGATACTATGAGTGATGATGACACCTACTTTTACTCGCATGTAGGTAAACTAATCATAGCCTAGAACGACAAATAATTGGATAGATAGTAAAAGGTATAACGAATACCGATATAAGGCATAAATCAACTTGAAATAAGAAACATAAAAGCGATATCATAAATAAAAGAGAAGGCATAAAAGTGTCTCATGACTTAGTAATATTGGTACAACATCCTATAAGAAAAAATATGAGTAATAATTAAATAAATCTAAAATAAGCCTCAAATGGGATGGATATCAAAAAAATAGTAGAGGGAGAGATAATTAACTCTATATGTAAAAGCTCACTCTATTTCCAAACCCTAATAAACACTAAAATTGATGTAAGAAATAGTAGCTAGTACTCAGATCTGCTTTAAAAAATATGCAGAAGTTTAGTATGATTACCAAAATAATAGGTAATCTGTAGGGATTATCGACCAACTAAGACAAGTCATAATATAACAATAATAAGAGTCTAGAATTTAACTAAAGACAATGAAAAGGGAAAAAATGATATATGCTTTGAATGGCTAAGGATACATAATAGAGTAATTATGTTGAAAAGGATACAACTATAAACTAAGTGGGCCTCGTAATCCCATAATGCTTAAGCTAGAAGAAGGTAACCAAACCAATCTCTCATAATGGCCAACGGATATAATTAAGTGAGAGGAACTGATAGTAATAATCATAATAGGACTGAACATCAAAATTATACCCATAAAACCTTTAATACCATATGCACAAGACTTAAATTGGTTCATCTACATGATAAGAACTATTCGATGCTAGACTTGAAATAGAAATAATATCAAAGGTGCCAG
Source organism: Capsicum baccatum var. pendulum (assembly GCA_030864225.1). Lineage (NCBI taxonomy): Eukaryota > Viridiplantae > Streptophyta > Magnoliopsida > Solanales > Solanaceae > Capsicum > Capsicum baccatum. Next base: position 17,494,970 of record CM061558.1, read on the forward strand.
ACTCAAATTAGACTTAATATCATAAATATTAGACATGCATAGTCTTTAAGTTGGGGTGTAATGAGCGACAATTTTTCCACTAACTTATATGTTATTTGATATGCTTTATTATTATTAATTAATAATGTGAGGCTACTTACACTTTTAATTTTTATAATTTTAGGTACTTTTTTCATTACAAGAAGTTCAGATGAAAGGGAATAAAATCAAGATGAAATGGAAAAGATAGGAAAATAGGCAGAAAAGGGTCCTCGGGTACTACAAAAGTAGCCTGAGGGTTGCTTTAGCTACACGTCAAACTCAAGGATAATGGCTCTTTAGCACAAATATGGCACGTTAACAGTCAGTCAAGGTTAGTGAACTAGTGTTAAGTGCCTAAAAAATTGCTTTAACAATTAGTCAGTCATAATCAAATGTGCGTTATAGTGACGAACTTGATAGCTTTAGTGATTAGTCAAGTTAACATGATCACTTTACCGGCCTATTGATCTACTTTAGTGATCATCGAGTAAATTTCAGGGTAAATTATGGAATTTTATATATTTGAATCCCAATTTATCAAATACTTGATACAAAATTGATCCAAGATATCTTTGGCCTAATTTAAAGCACTAGAGGCTAGGGTTCTTGACCCAACACCCTTGGAATTAAAGATTGGAGTTTTATATTGTTAATTTCTTAACAAAATTTTCTTTTCTTATTTTTTTAAAAATATTTGGGTGTAATTTAACTTTTGTATTTGAATGTTTGTTGATAGACATAATGCAATACTTGGATAGTGAGTTTGGGTTTTAATTTTAACTTATGTTTTTATTTTTATTGATTACTCTTGACTTGAGAATGGCTTTAGTTATCTAAATTAATCTCATGTTCTACCATTCCTACTTTAGTTAAGCTCAAAAAGGGAGATTGTAGTAGGTGTTGCCCATCTACCTCAATTAAATCTTGACAAAGATAATTTTATGGAATTATCTTATGGAATTTTATGCTAGACATATACAAATCATAGCATAGCCAAAAATTGGTATTTTAATTCAAGATTCTAAGCTTTGTTTGATAGAACAAGTGAGGAATAACCCTCAATTGTGAAAAGATGTTGGTGGGAGAAATTGAATCAAAGGCTATTTTACAAGATGCATGATTAAGTTGAGAGTAGTGAATTGAATATGATGTATAATTTATAGATTTGATTCATGTGTCATAAACTTATTTTACATAGTTGTGATAGCCATTGATCATTAGTTCATATTTTATATAGCTTTATCCATGTTTCACCTTTATCATCAACCCCACTCCCCCAAAATACTTGTATCTTACAAGTTACTTTTATTTTGAACTTACTCGATCACCGCTCACATTGTTCCCCAACTCTTTGCTAGGTAAAATATATTGAAAACTTATTTTAGTCCTATTTAAGAGTGTAAAGTGAGTGTTATCAATTATGACATTGTTACTAGGAAACAATTTGGCGTATTAAGTTACTTTGAGATTTTAAATTACTTGCTTTGATTCAAACTTGTGAATATGTGTTTGTGATTTTCTCTTGTTTCTTGTGTTAGGTAAATTTTTATTTTTTTGTTAAACTAGTCAATATGACATCATGTATTGAAAATTAGATTGTTGTTTGCAAATCTTATCTTGATTATCTATGTCCTAATTATTATGGAGGCCACTTTTGGCAAGATTGTAAATATTCTTCCAAAAGAGAAGTGTATATGCCATCTCATCCTATAGGGAGTATGATTGTTCTTTATGTGGAGGTCGAGATGGACATTTGAGAAATTGTCCAAGTTATTATGCCCCCACCGCTAGTTATGCTAAAGAAAATGCTAGTTCTCCTTATGAGTTTGATAGGTCATCTGATGTGACAAAGGAAGAACAACATGCCACACACAAAGCATTGAAAAAATGCTGCAATCTATCTTAGAGTGGGTTACTACAATGGGATATGATATGTATCTCTTGCATCAATACGTGGAAGCAATTGGAAAGGAATATGAAAAATAAGAAGAAGTTCGTGAGGATGTCAACCTTTCAAGTACCATGGTTATTCCCAATCATAAAAATAAAGTTGCTGAAAAAAGAGATTTCAAGCCTTGTGGTTGAGCTAAAAATGTATGATGACTCAAATGAAAGTTTTCAAAGTAAATAAATGTCTCTAGAAGAACAAGAAATCATGGACTCTCCAAGAAAGCAAGTAGTGGAGATGTTGAAAGACACAATGGAGAAGAATCAAAAATATAGAAAATTTTTGGCTAAATTGTAGAGCTAGTACAATATGGTGATGATGAATTTTTTGAAATTATTGATTTTTCCATGGGAGCACTCTTTCAAGAGATAATTTAGTTACAAAATGAAGAAAAAATTGACAAGGAAGAAATTCTGAGCCAAGAGTTGCTAATGAATCAAGGTCAACCACTTGAACTCCATGAGGGTCAACATGAGAGTATTTTACTAATGGTGGATCAAATCTTCAAATTGCATATTAAGTGATGTCATGTGTGGGTTCAATTAAAATTGGATACCTAAAAATTGAAAATTGAATTGAATGCAAGAACTCAAACATGTGGGGTGCAAAATCAAATGATTGTTCATAATTGTGTGAAAGCGGTTTCCAATAAAGATGAGGTTGAGCTTGATGTTGAAGAATTCATGGTGATTTATCAACCAAATAAATAAAAAATAATGATAGATTCTGAAATTGAAGAAGTGATACTAAAGTAGCAAGAAAAAGCCAAGGAAATCCGTTATGAAGACTCTAGTCCATTTTGGGGTGAGGACGTCAAGAATAATGCAAATTTGAAAATAGGGAGGCGACCACATTTGAACCAATTTTTGGCATTATGTTTTGTAGATATTATGGAAGTTGAACCACCTAGGCAAACAAGGAATAAAATCCCTACAGTTCGGAGCTGTAATTCTAAGAGGGCGAAATGATGTCCCTCACCTGAAGGCCAAGAAGTGCAAAATGCAGTGTTTAACTAGAGGTATATTGATTTTCTCACCAATAACAAATGATCCTACATGGAAATTTGATATGAAGTTAGTTAAAATCTTTATGTCTTCGAAATGGTGAAATAGTCTCACTACTTTCTTACCTTTTCCCCAAGTACCCCAAAGAGATGTTGATATAAAGTTGGACAAAAAAATTCAAATACTTTAAGTGGAGAAATAAATGGTAAGGTTTATTGCATCATACCTCAACGTTAAATTAAGTACTAGATGCAAGGCAACCGATCATTTCCAAAAAAAATTACATTAATCTCTTGAATTTTAGTGTGTAGAATACTTAGGATTTAATTTTGACTAATCCGCAAACTTTTGGAGTGTTGGAAGTGATCTAAACATACAACATGGTGATTCAAATAGTGTATATTTAAATAAAGGCGTAGACATTACAAAACCAAATTTTCTCATACGATTGACTAAGCCACAGATATCGCAAAGCAGAAGGCCACTAAAATAGCCCAAACATCCGCTAAAGTGGATGGTCAGGTCAAAGGTTCTTAAGTGGGTCATTTTCTGCTAAATTGGACAACTATGTAATGGGTCAAGGGTGCTAAAGCGTCCATTCAACTGCTAAAATAGTGGATGCTAAAACAGCCATTGTTCGGCTAAAGCGGTACACAACTTCTCAAAATGGCCCAAGCAAGGTGAAATGTTTCAAATGCTTAATTTACATTATACTCTTAAATCTCTGAATTTCAGGTCACTCTTATAACTATAAAAGGCTTCAAACTACTCTACATCTGTATTCCGTGAATGCAAACTTTAGGTATGCCTCATACTATCTCCTTTGATGGTAAAGTTCCTCCTAAGTTTATCCTTTAGGGTAAAAAAATTTTGTGAATTTTTTCCCTCTAATTCTATAATCCCAGTTATTTTTCTATACAAAATTATTCAAGTAGAATCTTGGTGTATAAATCATTGGGGAAGTCTTGATACCAAAATTTATTAAAAATGATTCAGAACTTGACTGCCTGCCAAGTGTTTGGTGATTTTCTTAAATGAGATTTTGATAGTTGTTCATTGGTTCCCCACAAATTGATAAGTGCGTGTGGATGATATTTCATGATTTATCAATTTTAAACCATGTGTTATTGTGTTTGTGCGACAAAAAATGGAAAAATATGATTTTGGGTTATTAGGGATGTAGTGCCGCTAATGTGAACTCTAAGCGCTAAAACAAGGTTAGGTAAAGTGCCCCAAGACTACTGATACGGAAAAGAGAAGGGAACACAAAACAAACACCAAATCAGTCCACTAATCTTTAGGATTCGAGGACCAAGATGGAGACCACACTCGGATTCGCTACTAACAACAAGAATACAAGATACAAGAGTGTATATTAACACCAAAACAGCTATGAAACGTGATGAACAAGATGAACAACAATAATACAAGTTTTGGATTCAAGGAAGACCCCAAAACAGTCCACTACACAACACATACACGATTTGCAAGAAAATAAAGATAAATAGTGAGACCAAGATTATTACAAGATTAAGAACCAAGTGTATTTCAACACTAACCCCTAATAAATGTAACAATCAAAACCACACTCTTACGGTGACCACCAAGGGAATGAACTAACCTTAAGATCTACCATTTCCAAGCAAAGTTCAATATTGGCTTTTCCAAGCCCTATGCTAAGGATGGCTTTTCCAAGCCCTACAACTAAGGGCGTTACACTCTCAAAAGAGAGAAAATATGTCTTTCAATTCTTCATCCTTCCAAATCTGCCAAGAAATGAGCTAAAATGACCTATGTATAGTGTAATACAAAAGAATACAAAAAGACCACTTTGCCCTTAATGATAGGTGCGGCCATTGTGTGTAAATACACCATGTGTAATGTCCAAAATGCCCTTAATTAAGGTCCAAAACCGTGAGTCCTCACTCTTAAATGCTCCAAGCAATCTTCCATACGCGAGATTGCTTTAAGTTACGCTCAAAACGGGTCCTCCATGCATGTTCTTGTATTCTCGAGGTGACCAAGTCTTGAGCCTCTATGTGTTGGCCTCCAAAGATGTCATCAAAAGATAAGATGACCATTTTTCCCGTATCATCCTCCCCTTCTTGAAAAGGATTCGACCTCGAATCCAAACCTTGCAAAACCGAAGAGAGGACAAATAAATACAAAATCCTCATGGCATGAGGGTTAGGGTTAGCATAACAAATCATCTCAACATGTCAAGGTTGCACATATTTGCAATATAACCAAGAATCCTTTGCAAGGAATATTAAAAACTCAATAAAAGATGTACAAAGGATTTGGTTATAGGATACATAAAGAGTGACACTTTGCTTGTCATGTAGACCAAGCAACAAGTTTGGTGCACCAACATCACGATTTCTAAATTTGGCACCGGGTTCAAATGGGAAAAGTGGCCATAGACACGGGTCTCGACAACACTTCCCTTTCCCGTGGTCTACACCCAAACTAAATGACATACTCTCTACAATAACATACATATGATCCAAAGCAAATAGAGATTAGAGAAAAGTATCACTCAAATCGACTTCTACTAAGGTGCTCTCATGTGTGTACTAACTACTAGTTTCCCAATAATCACCATGAGTACTCTCAACAATGAAATCACACAAAGTAGAAGAAGAAGTAGCTTTCGCAACTACACATTCCTTACCCTTAAGAGGACTCTCATCTTCCAAGAAGAGATTTCCCTCTTTAGGAGGAATATTGTCACACCATAGTGGGTTAGCATATAGGCTATAGCTTCCAAGGCAAGCTATACCATCATTTTCACCACTAGGTTCATTAGGAGTGTTTAAATCATCTTCAAACAAGACATTGTACCTAAAAAGAGTGTGATCTACCTCACGGACAGATTTGGAACAAGCAAGTTCCTCACTCTCTAAATGATCAATATCAAGTTTCAAGGATGTTTCAAACACAATATTACCCCAAGAAGAGCTCTCGGGTTCATTCTCACTTTGATCAACATTTTCAACATCATCACACACTTGAGGTTCATTAATTACATCATACACATCCTCAAGTGGTGGGTAATTTTCACACATAAGTTGATCAACACAAATTTCAGAAGATAATGTACTTTCATTCAACATAATGGTTTCAACACTAGGTGGACATAAATCGATCTTACAAGAAGAGTCTATTCGGTCATCAATAGGATCAACTAGTGTATCCACACTCACAACATGTACATCATCATCAAGTGGCAAAGAAATAATACACTCATATATAGGAAAGCTACAACTCACACTCAATGGGCTACTAGCCACACAATTATTATTCACATGTACAAAAGTGTAAGAGTTTGCCATTTTACCTTGAAGTCCTTGAGTAGATTCTTCTTTGTCATGGTGTGAAGGTCCTCCAAAAGTTTGGGAAGCAACTTTCTTTTGGCATTGTTCTTCTTCGCTTTCCATGTTGCTACCTACACAAATGTCCTTAGAAATAGAAGGACAAACAATGTTAGCATGGTTTGGTGGTAATCCTCTTACTTTGCTCCACACAACCTCTCCTTTTTCCCCTCTCGAATTACCACCTTTCACTCCCTTACTCCTCTCAATCTTTTGTCTCTCATAATAATTCGAATTGGAGTAGGTAGGAACTTCTTTTTGCGGCCCAGGCAGAATGTACGTCTCGAGGCAATTTCCCCATCGGTCTCTTACAATATTAGGACAATTTTGCATATTTGGAACTTTATGTTGTGCAAACCAATCGGCGCCTAAGCTCACATGACCATAGGTTATGGGAAAAACATCACACCACACCTCCTCATGGTAATTAAATTGGGAGAAGACAAATTTTACCCTCTCGGTAACCTTAAACCTGTCCAAGAAGTATGGAACAAGTAAAGGCTCACAAAATAACCCCAAGTAATCAACCATGGATGGAACAATGTAGTTTCTATAGTACCTATTATTTAACATAACAAGGCAGCCCGGTATCCCACAAATGGTCACCTTTCCGGAGTGTACACTCCTTCTCGGATCAACATTGTAAAGCACATGAGTACCCCTCGATTTTGGAGATGTATACCCTCATCTTCCCATTGGACAACCTACACTATAGATAGTATAACCATTCACACTATATCGACCTTGATAAGAAGTACTATAAGGTGGAGAATATGAATCTTCACACTACTCACGTCTACTCTCATCATAGCTCTCATAAGGTTTACGAATGACAGGGTTATACCTAACACCAAATCTAGGTTCGGAGTGGGGAGTGCAAGACTCCTCACATGTCCCAACTTCATCATAAGATCCATCACGAGGTCCTACATCATCTCCAAAGTCACCATAAGCGCTTGACACTTCATTCACCTCATTTTCTCCCTCAAAACAGTAATTTTCAAATCTGCCTATGTTTTGACCATGGCTATTTTCATAGCCTCCGCAATCTTCCTCAACTTCGTAGCCATAAAAACCCTCACTACAATCATAGTCTCCCATATTGTAGTCACAATAATCCCCGGCTATCAAAGTCATGTTCCTCTTATATCACACTTTAAACCTACAAAATGAACAATCAAGATTAGTAGTAAAGCTCCTCACCAACACTCGTATACACTCAACTTTGTGATTCTCACAATTGGAGCGGCGAATATTGAAAGCTGCTTATACTCCGGTAGTCAATAGGATGTCAATTCTACTTGGTGGCCGGAATAGATTCTTGTTTGATCGACTCAAGACACAAAATAAAATTTCCTTACGAACTTGAAATAAAGAAGTTACAACGAATTAAAAATGAGAAAAGCTCACAAATAACGAAGACACGAAAGAAACGGATTCAACAATTAATCTACAACTAAGTAGGTGATTACTAGTTGTTAATTAATTGGAAGCAATAAAATTGAAACTAAGGAACAACAAAAGGAAACTACTAAAATCTGAAATTTGAGCTTATTAATGACGTGAACAGTAGCAAATGGATGACGTGGCAGCATGCAATTGGTTTTGGTCCCACTCAATTTAAGCACCAATTCTGAAATTTAAATCTATACATAATTTGGAAAGGATAACAATTTGTCTTTGGAGGGAAAACATAAATCTTGAAATAAGAAAAGTACCTTGTCCCACAACACTAGGTTCTTGAAATAAGAAAAAGTACTTGTCCCATAACACAAGGTTCTTGAAATAAGAAAAAGTACTTGTCCCACAACACAAGGTTCTTGAAACAAGAAAAAGTGGTTTGTCCCACAAAACAAAGTTCTTGAAACAAGAAAAAGTAGTCCCACAAAACAAAGTTCTTGATACAAGAAAAAGTAGTCCCACAAAACAAGGTCTTTGAAATGAGGGAAAGCTGAAAAAGTAGAAGTCTAGTCTAGGAAGTGTTGGGTTCAAGGTTTCTCACAACAAGTTTTACATCTTTTCATCTTCACCTTTTTGAATCTATATTGCCCTTTTGATTGTCTTAAGTTGTAAGAAAAGATGAAGAACTAGATGAACACCACAACAACCTTCAAGAACACAACAACAACTTCTTCAAGAACACCAACAATTCCAACGGCCAACTCCAATCCACAACAACAAACAACCAAGTCTCTTTAGTGTTGTGTCTTCGGTTTTAACAAGAGATGAAGGTTGTGAAGAGCTTCAAGAACAACAATGTTCACCAAGAATAACAACAACACTCCTTTCAAAAACAACAACAACCAAATACATGGCCAATCAGGTCTCTCAACAACAATGTATACCACAACAATGTTCAACAATAATGGGCCAAGCTTATGTTCACAATAACAACATCAAAATACAAGCTCAAATCAAGATATAGACTCAATGTGTTAGTGAGAAACAAAACTAACACCTAGAGACAACAAAGACAAATAAAAAATCTCGGCCAAGACACAACAAGAACACAATTTTCGGCCAAGAACACAAAGTGGACAGATTGCTATTTTCTGGAATTTCCAGATTTCAGATTTTTTTTTGTCGTTTTTAAGTCTCAAGCCCAAGATTGATCTTGTTAGAACAAAATCGAAGATGGCTTTGATACCAAATGATACGGAAAAGAGAAGGGAACACAAAACAAACACCAAATCAGTCCACTAATCTTAAGGATTCGAGGACCAAGATGGAGACCACACTCGGATTCGCTACTAACAACAAGAATACAAGATACAAGAGTGTATATTAACACCAAAACAGCTATGAAACGTGATGAACAAGATGAACAACAATAATACAAGTTTTGGATTCAAGGAAGACCCCAAAACAGTCCACTACACAACACATACACGATTTGCAAGAAAATAAAGATAGATAGTGAGACCAAGATTATTACAAGATTAAGAACCAAGTGTATTTCAACACTAACCCCTAATGAATGTAACAATCAAAACCACACTCTTACGGTGACCACCAAGGGAATGAACTAACCTTAAGATCTACCGTTTCCATGCAAAGATCAATATTGGCTTTTCCAAGCCCTATGCTAAGGATGGCTTTTCCAAGCCCTACAACTAAGGGTGTTACACTCTCAAAAGAGAGAAAATATGTCTTTCAATTCTTCATCCTTCCAAATCTGCCAAGAAATGAGCTAAAATGACCTATTTATAGTGTAATACAAAAGAATACAAAAAGACCACTTTGCCCTTAATGATAGGTGTGGCCATGGTGTGTAAATACACCATGTGTAATGTCCAAAATGCCCTTAATTAAGGTCCAAAACCGTGAGTCCTCACTCTTAAATGCTCCAAGCAATCTTCCATACGCGAGATTGCTTTAAGTTACGCTCAAAACGGGTCCTCCATGCATGTTTGTATTCTCGAGGTGTCCAAGTCTTGAGCCTCTATGTGTTGGCCTCCAAAGATGTCATCAAAAGATAAGATGGCCATTTGTCCCGTATCAACTACTAAATTGTGGCTCGCTTAAGTGTTACAGGACCTCTAAAGGGTGGACTACTAAAGCATTCCAGAAACGATAAATCATGGTCCACTAAAAAGGCCAAGGACCACTTTAGCTTTACTTGAGGCCTATCATCAAGTCTACTAAAAAAATCTCACAACTAGTTTTTGAGCCCAAATTTGATTTTTAATTCATTAATTTAGCTTTCCTCAATAACATTACATTATGTTTACACGTTAATCTTGAAATTTCATATGTTCGTACTGTCTTTAGGTTTTCAAACAAAAATCTATGAATAGAGCACTATCTTATTGATGCAGTTTAAGATACATCATTACTTAACGAGAAAAAATGCGCTCTCTTTCTTGCTAAATCATAACCCTAAACCCTACTTGATAATAAACATCAGCCATTATGTCCACCAACTTTGGTGGGTCAGATCCATCGATTGATAAGTCAAAGATTAAAGAAGAAGTGGAACGTAATGGGATACAAATAGATACTACTACTGCGATGAATTATGTTAATACTTTAAAGCAAAAACTCTAAATAATAACATTCCTAGGGTTCCACCTAAACCTGTTATTATGATGCATGGTTAGCCTAATATAACATGGAAGTCATCAGAGGTCTGAAATTTAATCATTTAAGAAAATTTTCAATATGCTATAATTGGGACATTTTCTTATGGAAAACCGAACATAAGGAGCTGAGAATAATGGTTCCAGGCTAGTGTGGTATCAAAGGTGAGTACACTATAGGAGTTTTAGATGCTAAACATATTTATATTAGACCATAAGGGTTGAAAGACTATTTCAACCTTCTTTCCAGTAGTGTATATTATATCAAGGATAATGAGATGCATTGGCAGATGATAACATTGAACTGGGATCCTTGGTTCGAGCCAAATGTTGAAACCACTATTAAAGTTGCTTGGATATCTATGCCAGATCTCCCACCAAATTTTATTGATAAAATGGAAATTTTTTCAATTGCTTCATCATTAGGAAAACCTTTTACGATGGATTTGGCAACTAAAAATCAATTGCGACCTAGTTCAACAAAAGTCGAGGTGGAATTAGACCTAGTTTCAAAATTGCCAGAAAGGGTAAGAATCAATGAAGAAGATGATGTGATAGGAGAAATTAAATGGATACAAATTAAATATGATTATATTCCAAAATATTGTAAGGAATGTTGTTTGCAAGGTCATGATGAAAGTAGTTGTTGGAATATGCATCTTGAACTACATGAAAAAGAACTAGAGGAAAAAGAAGAAGTAACTAATAAACATTCAGAGGAACAAAGTATAGAGCAAAAGAAAGAGACAAAGAACAACAAAGTAAGAGGTGTAAACTCAAATAAACAACAATGGCTGACAAGAAGTAATAAATATAAAAGAGATAGGTGTGGTCATATTTTGGGGAGATGGAGCAAGATATCATGAAGGAATTAGAAGTTTCAAATGTCTTTGATGCACTTATAGAATAAGGGATAGAATTAGTTGATCAAATAAATGATGATCAATGTAAAGGAAAGATGACCATACAAGAGAGGAGAGTACTAAAGAAAGGGTAATAAATAAATTTGGAAAAAGTGCAACAGAAACAAAATAGGGAAAAAAAGATGGTCATAAGTAAGAGTCAAGAGACAAATAAGAAATATTGCCAAAAGAGAAGAGACAAACTAATTCTACTAATACCCAATCAATGGAATGTTAGACCGATCATTAGGAAATATGAAAGGTAGAGGGATCAAAAGAACTGATAATATCTAATCAATAAAGCAACAAAGAGGAGGTAATGGTAATAGAGGGAGTTATCCCATTAGCAAGAAAGGATAGAAATCAAATATATGTCATTAACAAAAGGAAACATGACCTAGATAAAGATAATCTGGAAAAGAATATCGACAAAGCATCCATTTAAGATAATCTATCCACAAATAAATTGATACAATGAAAGCAGCACAAGTTACGAAAATAAATAAGGCAAATAAGCAATTACAAGTACAATGCAGACAAGAAGTTTTTCCTAAAATAAATCAACATAAATGTTTTGATATGGAATATAAGATTAGTGAATACATAGAAAGCATTTACTAGATTGAAAACTATACAAAAAAGACATCATTTTTAATTTAAAGAGTTGACGGAATCATTCCAAGACAGGCACAATATAGAGAAGCCTTTAGAAGTCAAGGAGCTTTTTTGGCAGCAAAGGCCTTAGCTTCCATAAGCCGCTTTAGCAGACTTGTCCATTTGAATGTTAGCAGTCAAGGTCTACTTAAGCAGACACCACTTAAGCGGCTAGATGACTTCTTTAGAGATGTCTGCATCCCTAGTTCATGGACACTTTAGAGACACCTGGGGGTTTGTTAAATTTGTTTTATTCATCGTATTTTTTCTCCTCTTTCTACACCATTTTAAAAAAATTTAGTGAAAAGAGAAAAGAGTCAGGACTCATCCATTTAATCTAAGGTAATCTATCCTAACAATCATTGGTCATTTCCCATTATTTTACCCGTCAATTCCATCCTATTTTATTTTAATTTCATAGAAATTATGTCCATAATCCCCTATACCTTAGGAGCTAATGTGGTCACCCATTTATGCATAAGTTGTGATCAAATTTTGATCACACATTCCTTGTCCTTCGAGAGACTTTGTGTTAAATTGAATTTTGGATTCCATTTGCAGCCCCACAGGCCCTTTCTTGACCAAAATTTTAAACCGACATTTTATATAGCAATATGGGGGTCTTATTTTAATCCTCACAGACTTTGTGTTAAATCCTCTTATTTTTATAGCATGGTATCATTTTCAAACCGTGGAGCTTAGGCTAATGATTTATGAATGATTCAAGGATTTGTAGTTCAACATCAAGGTAGACTTCAATCTACTCTTCTTCATGAGGTAGCATATGATTTAAATTAAATTCTAGGTTAGGTTGAGGGGATATGATTATGGATAGGATACTATGACATATCCTAATTTATAAATTTAGGGATCAAAATGTGAACTGACCCTTGAGATGAAATGCCTGTTATAGCTACAAAACCCAATCATCCTAGATTATATGTATGTTAACCATATTTGATACTAATTTTAGTATAACGTTTATTACTTGACTTAGTTAATTAGATCATAATTTTCCAATTTTATAGTGTTGATACTATGATGGTTATGCACTATTGGTCCCAATCCATAGTTATGACACCAATTGGACTACAACTGAGTATTCTATGTTTATAAAGAATGCAATTTAGACTATGAATGGTTGGACGCTTATGATTTTATTGTTTGAATGCTTGTAAAAGGCATGCATAGATTATGGTACATTCATGCTCAGTTAGTGATACGATTCAAATTAAATCTTGGTTTTACTACTATTTTCCTTAAAAAGAGATTTATTCCTAATTTTCACCGTTAAAATAGTTTCTTTCATAACAAGAATTATACTACCTTAATGGATTATTTATGATCTTTTGGAACTAAAATAATGTTTTTAAAATTAGACAGATATGGATTATGTTTAATGATTTTATCACTACTATTTATTTATGTCATGACATATTCAAATTATGATGGTTTTTCCTTGGAGTTGACTTGAGCAATTGATTGACAAACTTACACTTTTAGCCACGGTTCCTACTCGTACATATATTATATATACATTTCTTTAGTACTGGATGAAGTAGATTAATGATGATGATGATGACTGTAAATCCTGAATTGGGAATAGGTCAGTGTATTTGGGTACTCCAGAACCCCCTAGCGGTCCCTTTATTGGTGGGAAGTCATGCAAGAGAATAGAGGTCATTGTAGGTCCTGTCTTTTTGAGTCGTCGGCCTAGAGGAAGTGTATACATTTAGTATATTATGGAACTTGTATCGGTTATGGTATTATGGATTTACTTTGCATTCATTCATGTATGTGCATTATCTATAACCAATATGTTGTTTGGTTCCTAAATCTATTAGCCTTATGGTAGTGTAATAGATATAGGCCATGGGTGTTTCTTGGTATAGGTTGTGTGCTGATTTAACCATCAAATTTGTGGGGTTCAATTAGGTATTATTCATCTGGACTATCCAGTTAATGCATTGGTGTTATTATGGTTATTTCATGGTAGGTTGATTGTGGACTAGTACTGAGATTGAGGTATGATTCAAATCTTTTTATTTTACAGTCATATTATTATGGATAGTTATCTCATGGTTAGACATTCTGATTAGGGACCCTAGTTATGTCAGCACTAGTTCGTACTTTACTAGGAGGCCTTGAGATTCTAGAATCGCTGCCTTAGGTTGTACTTTAGTGTTAGTCTTGAATAGGTACAAATATTTATATATAGACATACACACACATATCTAGCTATGGTATTACTATATATTCCCCTCTTCCTTGCTTATTCACATTATATATGAATTCTTTGGCATTGTATACAACTATATATATTCTTATTCTATTCTTTACTTGTATATTGACCAATGATGTACGATATAGTGCTTTACTGCATGAATAGGGGCTAGAATAAGTTAGTTTATCCTTATTTCCTCTCTATCTTTATTATATTATCTACTGGATAGTTTCATGTGTTTATATTCCTACTTTGCATGTTATTTATATTTGCGTTATCTTTTGATATCAATCAAAAGTTTCCTACTAAGTACCTGTATTTGATACTCATAATATACTTCTACAACTTACAAATCATAGTAAGCTTCTCTCTGTTACTGTGTGCATCACATAGAGTAGCTATGGATTAGAGATTTTGGTGAGCTCCTTAAACTACTCTCCTTCTTTTGGTTTAGAGTGATCTCTATATTGTATAAAGAGATAGGTTGTGCATATATGCTTATATAGGATTTGACTTTGTATTCTAATTGTATTAGAAGATCTTATATTGATTCCACTAGGTTTTGGGACTACATTATATGTATTAGTCTTTTATCATATTTATTCTGCATTTTCCTGCACTTGTTTGGATAGTCCGTTACTAATGATTATGGACTATGGATTGACTTAGTTACTATTGGGTTGTAATAGGTGCCATCATGAGCTAAAGAATTGGGTTGTGACATTGGGTAACCAAACTTTTTTCTTGAAACTTTTGTTGAATCCCTACTTTTTTCACCATGCTTCATTGAGCACCCTAGCATATACTGGTTATAATTATTAGATTTGAAGATAAAGGATGGTTGAGTGATAAAGCTGACCAATGATAGCGACAAAGTCATGAAAAGTTAATCTTTAAGAGAATGTCACATAAAATAAGGGCCAAAATATGTTTGCGAAAAAGTGAACCATTATTGATAAGATGAGAATACTAGAAATAATTATTAAAGAGAGTGTTGAAAATAAAGTGAAGAAAACAATGGGTGATAACATCCAAAAAAGGGATATAGGCTTCAAGAAGGGTAAGTCACATTACATAGTTTTTCTACTCTCCCTTAGCAAACATTATAACTCATTAATGTCCTATTTGATTCTTTTTAGCATACTTAATTAGTGGAGATGTACATAATGGGCAATTATATGGTTATTTGTGCAAACATATGAAATCTTTGGTGAGTGTGAGAGTTTAGCTTTGATGCAAGGTCCTTAAATTATATTCGACTATTTTTTATTGTGAGGACACATATTTCAAGATAGATAGGTGATGCTATTTTATTTCTTTGATAAGAGTAGATGAACAAACTTAAATTTGATTAGCTAGAGTTCGTTTTTGAGGTTAGAAGGTTACATATTTGTTGTTTGTTTATATTTCTTGCATAATGATCAAGTTTTGTTCTTGATGTTGTAATTGTGATGTATAAAAGAAGTGTTGGTGTTCCTAGCTTGATATTTTGACATAAGATCTAATGTTTGCTCGAGGATGAGAAGGATTCTAGGTGTGGGGTGGTGATGTTAGGCTAAATATATATATTTTTTACTCATTATTTATGTTACATTTAGTATTTTTATGTTACATTTAGTATTTTTATTTATCTTTTATTTGAGAATTGATTTTATATATTGTGTTTAATATTATATTTTTATATGTAGGATTAAAATAGTGTGAATATGAATAGATTTTGAGCCTAAATAAATTAAAGATGGAAGATTATAGAAGAAAATCAAGAAAACAACTTAATGAAATAAATTAAATTAAAAATTCAAAGGTGACATTTGAATTTCAATTTGAATTTGGCTGAATTGCAGTGGGTGTCCGCCTTTTTGGCATGACATGGAGCTTTTGTTCCACGTCATTGTAGTGGCACGGAGAAAGGTATTGCCTGGTTTTATTTTCCTAGTTTGTTTGGACTCAATAATTTTATATGATTATTTTTTCAATACCTATAAATATTTCATAAAATTAGTTTTTACACAACTTTTGACTAGAGAGATAGAAGCCACCACGAAGGCCAGAGAAATTTTGTTTAAGAGAAAATTGGTTTTACTACAAAAAAAAAATTGGTTTCATCTTTCATCTCATTTACTATTTGTTTTTTTTGTTAACTCTTTGGATGATTTTCTTAATTGCTCCAAGTCAATATGGAGTTAAACTTCTCATTCAAGTATTAGGGTAGCTAATTACATGACTGATTAGTAACTTCTTGATTTGATTTATTTGATTACCATCATAGTTGTTCTTATATCCTCGTTCTTACTATCTTAACGTTTCGCTAAGATTAAAATAAACTAATATTCTTAGTATGAACTTGGGAGAAGAAACAATGAGATAAAACGAAGAATAACAAAGTAAGATATTTTCTTTTGAAAAATAAAAAATTTATTTGTGGCTAGGATAGGAATACACCTAGATCGCCTTACTTGGTTACAAAATTGAAAGATATATAAAAGCATTCGAATTAGGTTATCACATCCTAACTCAATTATGTAGTTGTAAGGTTAATTTGCATAGACAATTAGAGTCTCAGAAGACCACAATCATATATTTAACACCATATATCAATAACTAAGATAATCAAATAAGTTGGTAAAATTGATGCTCGACATGATTGTTAGTG
The DNA here is from genome assembly GCA_030864225.1 of Capsicum baccatum var. pendulum. Classification (NCBI taxonomy): domain Eukaryota; kingdom Viridiplantae; phylum Streptophyta; class Magnoliopsida; order Solanales; family Solanaceae; genus Capsicum; species Capsicum baccatum. The sequence goes on from CM061558.1 coordinate 17,511,829, forward strand.
TATTCATAATCCTGGTTCGATTGTTCATTGATTGCATAAGATTTGGTTTTCACCTTTATTAATTGTTATTTATTAGTTATTTTCCTTTTATTATTTCAGTGTAGTAAATTCATGAATTTATCTTTAAAATTTATCGCTCAAGTAGATAATTAGAATTAGTCTAATTTAGTCAAATAGATAATCAATAAGTCCTTGTGTGTTTGTGTTCTAACTCGCAAGAGCCACTTTATTACTTGTTGACCACTTACACTTACATGTGTGTTTGGATGCAATAAGATGCTTTGATGGCTCGATGTGTTACTAGAGAGATGTTGTAAACTATGCTTTATTTCTTTTTGGGAAAGAGACTTATTTGCGACATTAAGGGATCAAAGCAATTGAAGAAGGAAAATGATACATGAGAAGTGACAAAAGGGTTTTACAACTTTTCAGTAGTTGGAGTTGTTTCCACCTTAACATTTGATACCAAACTACTTCACCTATTGGATTATCATAAGGCCTTAAAGAGGAATTTGTTTGAGACATTCTGAGTGAACTAGATCAATAAGTTAGGGAAGAGAATGTCTTAAGGACTTCTAGGGTTAGGGAGATAAACAATTTGAAAACATTTGTCTGAGTGACTTTAGAGAATTTAGATAGAGTGAATAAAGTATATATATTTTAGATTAGAAAAAGAATTATATGATAAGTCTAGAGGATGAAAGAAGATATTAGTTGGGTTTCCTTTGCTTGGACAGTGTTATAAAGAGTTGGGAACTAAAAGGGTTGATGTGGCAGTGCAAGATACATATAAAAACTTCATAAGAACATAAATTAGACTAACCATTAGAGGAACTAGGTCCCTTGATATTTTTCTATTCCTGTTTTGCATTTCCATAGCCTTTCTTTTACTTTTGTTGTTTGTTTTATAAAATGCATGTTGATGTCGCACAAATTACACCTCCCCAAAAGTATGAAACAGTTGCTGATCAAATATAGAATGCAACAAGGTTGGGGTCTATCCCACAGGGAATAAGTTAAATTTTTATTGGGTGTTTGTCTAAGTAGTATGCAAATAAATAAAAGAAGTGGGGTTGTTATAAAATAAAAGATCAATAGTAACAATGTTGATTTTTTTGTATTTGAAATTAATATGAGAAAGACACTAGGATTGTGTTCCTCAATAACTTCTTAACTTTATATGTTATCTATTCTTTAGTAATTTTTTTATGGTATTTAGAATACATAATTGATAGGTTATGTATCATCTAACCGACTAGACTATGACCTATTTAGATGAATCTCACGAAGCACAAAGGTTCATATGTCATGAGTTTTGCGTAACTAACCCTTATCTATGATCCTTACATAGTCTTCCCCATTTATCGTTTAAGCTTTGTACAATAATGTTATAGAACATAAAAATCATAAACCCTAATAAGAGTATTTATAGATACAAAAGGAATCCTATCCCAAACTATGTAGATTGCACTTTCTTAACATCTTTTCCATTGCTCAAGTGTATCAATTGTAGATTTAGTTCACATTATGGACATCATTTGTGAAAATCAGAATTTTATTTCTTTTACAAAATTTCATTCATGAAAAAGTTTGATAGTTTGTGGATGATTCCACGATCCGTGGATGATTGCATAAATTCTTTATTTGGACTATGAGGTTATGTTTGAGGTTCCCATATCTTGTGATGACCTTTTATCATGACTGGTCCAGACTGGTTGATAAGGAAACAACACCGATGAAGTTTTGTTTAAATAATATGCAGGTTACTTTTAACTTATGCTAATCCGCAAAGTAGCCAACGGACATGTGTGTGATATATGTGATTGATAGCATAGATGAATATGATTTGGTAGTTCCTATTAAGGAGAGACTTGGTGTTAAGGCCCTCATAGTAGTAATCAGGAACTTTGATAGTGATGGTATTGTTGAGTGTGATGAGATGTTGAAGCACACTTATTTGTAGGGGTTCATCTACCTATGCACCAACGAAATTGGATTTTGATTTAAAGAATAGTGTGATCTCACCTGCTAAACCTTCTATTGAGGATCCTCCTATTTTAGAGTTCAAGAATCTTCCTTCACATTTTCATTTTGTATTTTTATGGCCAAATATACTTTGTCGGTAATCATTGCAGCTGAATTGTTAGGGTAGCAAGTTGAGGCCATAGTTTCTATTTAGTAGAGGTTCAAATGTGATACGGCTAAGGCAGCCTCCACAGGTACACGGCCTTTCACACGAAGCCAAGCTCGGGAATTACAAACACTCCAAGCTTTGTTCATGCAAATGGCCGTGTATGAGTTGTTGATCGAACCAACTAAGGACCTAAACGTTTTCATGTGTGAAGAGGGGTCCTAAAGTGTAATAAACTAATCCCCAAGGATGCCACAAGAAAGCAAGGGTGGATGGGTCTTTTTACTCCTTTTGTTGTAGTATAAATAGAACATGATAGTGAGATATCCTTTAGTTTTTGAAAGCTGAAAATTGTAACCTAAAACACAAAACATTTTCCTCTCTCTTCTTCTCCAAGAAGCCGTCCCTAGATCTCACAAGTAGAGGGATACTTGTGTTGTCTCTTTGGCTAGAAACAAGGGTTTTGAGGTTGTGAGTGCCTCTTGGTCCTCGTAAGAACTTGGTGTTTATATTCATTAGACTTAGGGTCCTCTCTTGATGTTAGGGTTCTTAGTTTCTTGAATGTTATATGTCAAGTTATCTATCTTTCTTTATCTTGTGTTGTTGTTGATTTTGTTATCTTGAAAGTCTAGTGAAGCCGTGTGCGGCTCTTTCGATTCACTAGCATTTGTGTTTTATCTTGTTGTTCTCGGATTGTGGACTGAAAACCGAAACAAGTTCTTGTTGTAAGCTGAAAACCGAAAACTAAAACTTGTTGTTCTTGTGTTGTTGGACTGAAATCCGAAAATCTTGGTGTTGTTGGTTTGATCTTGTATCATTTGGTATCAAAGCAAGACCGGTTGTGTTCCAACATAACCCATCTTGGGCTAGTTCACGGATTAAACAAACTACAAAAAAAAAAAAATTTCTGAAATCTGTCCACTAAAAGTTGAAAACCGAGAATGATGTTGTATGCTTAGATCTAGGTGTTATTTTGCTTGTTTAGTGAGTTTCTAGTGTTGGTTTCTTTCTCACCAACACCAAGGTGTCTAGATCCGAAAGTCGAGCTTCAAAATTTGGACATTGTGTGGTGACTTGAAGTGGCCAAAGGTTGCATGTTGTTAAAAGCCAAAAGGAAAAAAAACATCGGTGGTTGTGTTTAAGTGCTAAAGAAAGTGTTGAAGTTTGTTGAGGTGTTCCTCTTTTGAACTTGTCATCTTGTTCATCTTGTTGAAGTGTTCATGTTGTTGTGTACTCAAGTGGGAAAATTATAAAGTTGTTGTGAAAGACTTGCACCCATCACTTTGTAATCTTGTCAATCAATTCCCCTAAATCAAGGAACCTTGTTTTGTGGAATTTGTCAACCAAACCCACTTGTCTTGAATTTGAAAAAGAGTTAAGACTTCAAATTTTAGTTTTTCCCACCAAAACACTTTTCGAATTAGCACAAGTTGTGTGAATATTGAATCAAGGCAAAAAAAAAAAAAAATATATATACATCCGATGAGAAGAAGAACGTGTGGGGGCCAATGCATGCTACCATGTCACTATAAGCTCAACTTAGGATATTCTTTGGTTGCTAATTGTTGATTCTTGGTTTCCCTTACTTGGTCTTAGAACTAATTAACAAACTAGTATTTTCCCACTAGGTTGTTAACTAGTTCCTTGAGCCGTTTGTTCGTGTCAACGGTTGTTTGTGTGCTTTTATTCGTTTGAATGAGTTGCTGATTTTGATTCTAGTCCGGCAAGAATTCTTTGAGTCTTCAAACAAGAATCCATTCCGGATAAGAGCTTACTCAAACCTTGTAAATCTCACGGTTACTAGCCAATTATACAACACTTGTGGAACACGAACTTGTGGTGACTAAAGCGGGTAATACCTTGACAATGGAAGGAACAACGTCTCATAATGCGGATACTAATGCCCTTGACTCAATGAGGGCCACTCTTGAGGCCGTTACTCGGACACTTGAAAGGATGAATTCGGAGTTTGGGGCCATGAGAGGGGACTTGGCAGCAATAAGGGGGGAAGTATCGACTATTAGCGGGAGATTAGATCAAGTGGAGAGTCAAAGGAACTCTCGTCCATCTACTCCTTTACACGTATCTACCAATGGTCATGATAGGACCTCCTCCGCAACCATCACCCCCAAAATGATCCACCAAATGCTAAATGCACCCCAAGCTCCACTAAATACCGCAAACCAATCTACCAATTTTCCTCCAAACCGAGACTCCACTAGACCACTACATTTCCAAGCTCCTCCAATTCCACAAGAGGGATTTGGGCGCCAAGTACCTCCACTGAATCCGAACCCTCCATTCCAAGCTCCATTAAACCAAAGACCGCAAGTTCCAAATCCTCCGAATCAAAATGGCCAAGGCCGACCAGCCCACTTTGAAGGGTACGGTAGAGAGGAGTATGATGGAGAGGGAGCCTTTGATGATGCTTATATGAGGGAGGAGGAGTTAAGAGGGGGCCGGGGAGAACCTAGGAGATACCGGGGGTATGGAGATAGGGGAAACCGACACCAAGAGAGAGACGTAGGCATCAACACCATCAAGTTGAGCCTACCTATCTTTAAGGGTGAAAGTGACCCCGAGGCCTACTTAACTTGGGAATCGGCTTGTGACAAAGTTTTCCAAGTTAATGACATCTCGGAAGAAAAGAAGAGTTGCTATGCTATAGCTCACCTCGAGGGCTATGCTAACACTTGGTGGGAGTATGTTAAACGATTTGGTAATGAATTGGTTGACGGGCAGCCACCACCTTGGTATCGGTTGAGGTATTTGATGAGACAACGATACCTTCCCGAGAGATACCAACATGAATTGCTTGCTAGATTATATGGCTTGTGGCAAGGAGACAAGAGTGTGATGGCCTATTTTGACGAGTTCCAACAACTCATGTTGAAACTTGATCACCGTGGGGAGCAAATCAGCCACGACATCATCCGGTTCAAGTGTGGATTGAACAAAGAGATCTCCACTCACTTGACCCTTCATCGGTTCGAAACTATTGACGGTATATTCCAAGCGGCCCTAGAGATTGAAAGGGAACTTAAGGAGAGATCAACCTTCAAGGCAAGGATCCAAACCCCCTCGGGTTGGGCCAAAAACAAGGACCAACCCGGTCCTACGAAGCTGCCCGAATCCAAAACGGTTCCTAAGTTTCCTCCGAAGCCGGAAGCTCACAAATATCCCAATCCAAAGGGTTTCCAATGCTTCAAGTGCCAAGGTTGGGGACATAAGGCCAATGAATGCCCGAACCGGCGTAATGTGATCCTACGAGAAGGGAAAGTGTACTACCTTGGTGAGGAGGTGGTTTCCGAAAGGGGGGAGGTTGAGGCCGAGCCTCAAGATGGAGAGGAAGCTGAAAAAGAACCGAGTGATGATGGATTGGGTGATGGTGAAGATGTCTACCCACAAGAAGGGGAGTGTGTGGTACCAAACTTTGTGGTTAGACGTGTCATGATTAGTAAGGCGGTTGATGACCCGAGTCAAAGGGAAAATCTATTCCATACTAAATGTCTTGTAAAGGGAAGTGTGTGCACTTTGGTGATTGATAGTGGTAGTTGTACGAATGTTGCTAGCCATGCTATGGTAAATTTCTTGAAGCTACCAACTACACCCCACACTAGTCCTTACAAGCTACAATGGTTGAACGATTGTGGTGAATTGAGGGTCACAAGGCAATGCGTGATTCGGTTTAAGGTGGGAAACTACCATGATGAAGTGCTTTGTGACGTGATCCCAATGCAAGCATGTCACTTGTTGTTAGGTAGACCATGGCAATATGATAGGTCTACTAAACACGAAGGGAGGACCAACCGGTACACACTTGAGAAGGATGGTCGAAAGGTCACACTTCACCCTCTTTCACCCTCCCAAGTAAATGAGTGGTATCAAAAAATGAGAGAGTTAAAGGGAAAGGGGAAGGAACCCGAGAAGGGAGAGAAGGGAAGGGAGGCCGTAGGTGAGGAGGTAGGGACATCCGAGGCTGTCCCAACGCCAATGGAAAGGTAAAACGTAGTGATGTTGGCTAGGAGAAAGGAACTTTTCGTGGACCATGATGAAAACAAGCCGATGCTACTTTTGGCCCATTGTTTTAATACTAACCCCACTAATTCTTCCATTTCCCCTTTGATTTCTTGTGTGTTGCAGGAGTATGAAGATGTATTTCCTCAAGAACTTCCGCAAGGATTGCCCCCGCTTCGGAGAATTGAGCACCAAATTGATTTGGTGCCGGGTTCACAGCTTCCAAACAAACCGGCCTATAGGAGCAATCCTATGGACACTAAGGAGCTTGAAAGACAAGTGGAGGAACTACTCAACAAGGGATACATCAAAGAAAGCAAGAGTCCGTGTGCTGTCCCGGTACTTTTGGTACCAAAGAAGGACAGAACGTGGCGCATGTGCGTCGATTGCCGAGCCATCAACAAAATCACTATAAGGTATCGTCATCCAATCCCTAGACTAGATGATATGTTAGATGAGCTCCACGGATCTTGTTTGTTTTCTAAAGTGGACCTTAGGAGCGGCTATCACCAAATTCGCATGCAACCCGGTGATGAGTGGAAGACCGCATTCAAGACAAAATTTGGTCTATATGAGTGGCTGGTCATGCCATTCGGCCTTACCAATGCTCCTAGCACATTTATGAGGCTAATGAATCATGTAATGAAGCCTTATATTGGAAAGTTTGTGGTGGTTTACTTTGATGATGTGTTGGTTTATAGTAAGTCTATTGATGATCATGTGATGCATTTGAGATGTGTGTTTGATATACTCCGAAAGGAAAAACTGTATGCCAACATGGAGAAGTGTTCTTTTCGTGTTGATAAAGTAGTATTCTTGGGTTTTGTCGTGAGCTCAAGGGGTGTGGAAGTGGACGACTCCAAGATAGACTCTATACGAAGTTGGCCGACCCCTAAAACTATTGGAGAAATCCGAAGTTTCCATGGGTTGGCAAGCTTTTATAGGAGGTTTGTCAAAGGATTTAGCTCCATAGCAGCCCCCTTGACCGAGGTAATTCGAAAGGACGGACCCTTTAAGTGGGGTGAAGAGCAAGCTAGGGCTTTTGAGGCCTTGAAAGCTACGCTCATCTCGGTGCCTTTATTGCAATTGCCCGATTTTAATAAGATGTTCGAAATAGAGTGTGATGCTAGTAAGGTTGGCATCGGGGCTGTTTTGATGCAAGTAGGTAAGCCCGTTGCTTATTTCAGTGAAAAGCTCAAAGGGGCAACTCTTAATTACTCGACTTATGATTTGGAGTTGTACGCCCTTGTTAGAGCCTTGGGAAATTGGCAACACTATTTGTGGCCTAAGGAGTTTGTGATACGAACAGATCATGAGTCGTTGAAACACCTTAAGAGCCAAGACAAGCTGAATAGGCGTCATGCTAAGTGGATTGAGTTCATCGAGACTTTCCCTTATGTAATTCATTACAAAAGGGGGAAGGAAAATGTTGTTGCCGATGCCTTGTCTCGGAAGCATGTGCTTGTTGCTACCTTGTCTTCAAAGTTGATGGGTTTTGAGAGCTTGCGGATGTTGTATCCTGAGGATCCTACCTTTGCTCCTATTTTTAGGGAATGCGAAGAGTGGGGAAGGGACCGTTGGCTTAAGGAAAATAACCATTCCTCCTACTCTCGGTTAGATGGGTATTTGTTCAAAGGGAGGAGGTTGTGTGTTCCTTCTAGTTCTTGGCGGGAATTATTTGTGAGGGAGGCCCATGACGGAGGCCTCATGGGTCACTTTGGGGTAGACAAGACCCTCGGCATCTTAGAGGAGAACTTCTATTGGCCCAAAATGCGCAAAGACGTCACTAAAATTTGTAGTCAATGCGTGGCCTGCCGGAGTGCGAAATCCCATCTCCAACCTCAAGGGTTATACACCCCACTCCCTACTCCCCTTAGACCTTGGCTGGACATCTCGATGGATTTCGTTTTGGGGCTGCCAAGGACTAGAAAGGGCCGAGATAGCATTTTTGTTGTTGTTGATAGATTCTCTAAAATGGCTCATTTTATTCCATGTGCTAAAACCGAGGACGCTCCTAGTGTAGCTTCATTATTTGTTGAACATGTTGTAAAGCTTCACGGGGTACCAAGGACCATTGTGAGTGATAGGGACTCCAAGTTCCTAAGTCTCTTTTGGAAGTCCATGTGGGGTAGGCTTGGCACGAAGTTACTTTTCTCCACGTCTTGCCACCCACAAACCGATGGCCAAACGGAGGTAGTAAATAGAACCTTAGGGTCTATGGTACGTTCTATGGTTAAAGGTAAACTGACTTCATGGGAAGAACACCTACCCTTGGTGGAATTTGCATACAATCGGGTAACACATTCGAGCACGGGAATGACTCCCTTTGAATGTGTTTACGGCCTAAATCCCCTTACCCCTTTAGATCTCACTCCTTTGTCTAGTGATGTCATGACCAGCTTAGATGGAAATAAAAGAGCCGAGGCCATGAAGAAATTGCATGAGACGGTGCGGATCAAGCTTGAAAAGAAGAACCAAGAGATTGCAAAAAGGGTAAACAAAGGGAGAAGGAGGCTTGTGCTTGAACCCGAAGATTGGGTGTGGGTGCATCTTCGGAAGGAGCGGTTTCAGCTCAAAGGATGTCCAAATTGCTGCCGAGGGGTGATGGTCCTTTCCAAGTACTTGAAAGAATCAATGACAACGCCTACAAGATTGACCTGCCACCGGAATATCAAGTGCACAACACCTTCAACGTCGGAGATCTCTCCCTCGTGGATGCGGTTGAAGATGACCAAATGCCGAATTTGAGGTCAAATTCCTCTCAAGATGGAGAGGATGATACGGCTAAGGCAGCCTCCACAGGTACACGGCCTTTCACACGAAGCCAAGCTCGGGAATTACACACACTCCAAGCTTTGTTCATGCAAATGGCCGTGTATGAGTTGTTGATCGAACCAACTAAGGACCTAAACGTTTTCATGTGTGAAGAGGGGTCCTAAAGTGTAATAAACTAATCCCCAAGGATGCCACAAGAAAGCAAGGGCGGATGGGTCTTTTTACTCCTTTTGTTGTAGTATAAATAGAACATGATAGTGAGATATCCTTTAGTTTTTGAAAGCTGAAAATTGTAACCTAAAACACAAAACATTTTCCTCTCTCTTCTTCTCCAAGAAGCCGTCCCTAGATCTCACAAGTAGAGGGATACTTGTGTTGTCTCTTTGGCTAGAAACAAGGGTTTTGAGGTTGTGAGTGCCTCTTGGTCCTCGTAAGAACTTGGTGTTTATATTCATTAGACTTAGGGTCCTCTCTTGATGTTAGGGTTCTTAGTTTCTTGAATGTTATATGTCAAGTTATCTATCTTTCTTTATCTTGTGTTGTTGTTGATTTTGTTATCTTGAAAGTCTAGTGAAGCCGTGTGGGGCTCTTTCGATTCATTAGCATTTGTGTTTTATCTTGTTGTTCTCGGATTGTGGACTGAAAACCAAAACTAGTTCTTGTTGTAAGCTGAAAACCGAAAACTAAAACTTGTTGTTCTTGTGTTGTTGGACTGAAATCCGAAACTCTTGGTGTTGTTGGTTTGATCTTGTATCAAAATGGTCCATTGAATGGTCTATTGCTGACATTATGGTAATTCCACCTGTAATTTGCATAGACAAATACAACTAGAGTCAGATCTTATAGCAACATTGAACACTAATGTAGATTTAATTCGCATATGCAAGAGGTTTGGAGGAAAGAGTTCATTGAGTGGTTAGGTGCAGGTGTGGTTTATCCTATTATTGATAGCAAGTGGGTAATCCCAATTCAAATTATTCCAAAGAAGGGTGGAATGACCGTGGTTATAAATGAAAAAATTATCTAATTTCAAAGAGGCTAGTCACCGAATGAAGTGTTTGTATGAACTATATATGCTGAATTCTTAGGATAAGAATGATTTCTTTCCTATGCCTTTTATGGACCAGATATTAGGCTATCTTGGTGGTAGAGGATGATTGTATTTTCATGATAGTTAATTGGGGTACAATAAGATTTTTATCACAACATAAGACAAATATAAGAAGACCACTTTCACTTGTCAATATGGGGCATTTGCAATTAGGAGGATATCATTTGGCCTATGTAACACTCCCACAACTTTTCATCATTGTATGATGTCCATTATTTCTGACATGATGGAGGATACTATTGAGGTTTTCATGGATGACTTCTTAATAGTGGGTGATATTTGATACAAAAAAAATCCTATCCTGAACTATGTAGAAAAAGAAAGTTGAAAGGTTTTCACAAATCGTGAACAAGGGTTGTAACCAATTTACCAATCATAAACTAGAGTCGTGGACATCAAACTCTACTTGAACTTCATATAGAATCTTTTCCACCGATCAAGTCTACCAATTGTGGACTCAGTTTATGGGTCGTGAACATCATTTGTGATAATTAGTATTTCAATTTTTTAATTAGAACTTCATTCATGAGCATGTTTGATAGTTTGTGGACGATTCCACAATATGTGGATTCTTTCCTCAATTATTACCTTGGTCATACTTAAGTCTTTTTTTGTTTTTCCTCAGAACCCTATTGTCCTGCAAAATATTACAAAAACACATCATACTATCAAACAACATAGAAGTTCTTGCATATTTTCCTTATCTTAAGCATCAAAAGTTCCATGAAACCATGACACTTAAACACCCTCAAATTAGAACGTTTACATTACCTCATGCAATTTTTTTTTATATGATGTACAACTCAAAGAAGCCTGAGACTTCAGAGACATATGCAGTCAATTCATTGCTTTTAGCCTAAAATTTCAACCCCCCTTTATAAGAAAATTAAAACCCACCATGTGGGTGTATATGTAACACATTTCCATGACACCAAAGTTATCAAGCGATGGAATTAGATTATTAATAAACAACCAAAAATCTATGCAAATATCATTACCCAAACAAATAACAACCAATATGCAATCCTTGTGCTCTCCTAAAAAATAATTCCCATACTCTCACAATCTATAGATGTAAATATAAATAGGGCTTGAATTAAGACAATTGCACTCTCAAAGATTTCAAATAATGGGGGTGAAATACCATAGGATTTTTCTTATTATCTGTGCCTTATTTTTAGGATTTTCGAAGTAGGATCACTGTAGGACTTTCATCGGCATGTAACATAGGCTTAGGGATGGGTACAATAGATATGGATGTAATGATTAAACCATTTATTACTTTGCACTATTTTTTACTCCACTTTTCGACCATACTCATTTTGTTCTCCCTTTTTCTCATTCACTTTTCTTCTGGTTTCAGGTGTGGTTTTCTCATTATACTTTGTATATTTTTTATATTTTTCTTTTGAAAACTTTATTCATCACACTTTTTTTATTTTATACCAAACCCAAATCTATTTTCTTTTCTTTTACCAATTTCTTATTCATACCTATCTCAACCTACTCATCCTTATGATAGCCACGCTAAACTTAGGTAATTTTCCTAAGTTGAGGTACATAATGTCCAAAATGGGACTAGGGCAAAGATAGGTTAATTGTAACTAGGAATAGGAAATTGTAATGACTTTTTATGTAATTTTATCAATTTTAATGTATTTATGATATTTCAAGCCTTCTCACATATGCAACAGGTCATTTATGACTTATCGGAACTTTTGGTTTGATCATCAGACAATTCATTTGAATTTTAGAGTTATTTACCTATTTTGGAGCTATCGGTGTTAAGTAATTAGTCTCAAACTAAACCTCTTATTTAATAACCTCGAAGGGGAATTTCAATAGCAACATCAACTTAGGAAGATTGATTTTAGGCTAGATGACCCTTGGTTTAGGTCTTAAGGCTTCTTAACTTATTTTGGGCAATAGGGTGGATTTTATGAAAAATAGAACCATAGGTATGAGACCTACATTCATCTAAAATGACATCGAATGAATATTTTAATGGTTCTATTGAGTCCGGAATGTCTAATTTAGTTTGATATCATTTTTTGTTTGCATACACGGGGTTCCAAACAAATCTCAAGCACCCAATCATAGTATATTTGGACATGGAAAAATCTGTTACCTAGTATCAGCTAATGCAACCGCTTAAGCAGACCTTTGGTCGCTTAAGAAATGGTCTCTGAAATGATGGACTCATCGCTTAAGTAGAGGTCACTTAAGTGGCACTCGACCACTTATGAGAAGATCAGATTTTCATGATGGATCACATAAGTGATCATTTGACCGCTTAAGAAATTATCTTTTTAGTTATCATTGGGTCACTTTAGAGGAATGTGAGGGGAATTAAATACCATTATTCACCTAATTTTATCCATATTTTCTTAACCCACTTCCACCATTTTAGAGCTTAGAGAATCAGAAGTGTAGGGAATTATCCATTAGAGCAAAGGTAAGTTAGTCGAACACTCCTTGGTCATTTTCTATTATTTACCTCATCCATTTTTATTTTGTGGTGTAAGAAATTAGGTCTTAAAATTCTTAGACCATAGGGGATGATTTGGACCCTAATTTATGCTTCATTGGTTCTCAACTTTTCAACACACATTCCTTGACCTTTGAGGGGCCTTATGATGAATCAATTTTGGTTTTTGTTTGCGGGCCTCGCTAGCCTATTCTTGACCTGAATTCTAACCCATCCTTTTTATAGGAATATGGGTCTTGGTTTACTCGTACTAATATTTAGGTTTATATTTTGATAGCAAGGAAGTATTTTGGGATCATGGAGCAAAGGAGAACACACTGTGGATGATTTAAGACTTGCAGTTTCAGTAATGAGGTATGCTCTGGTCTACTTTTCTCCATGAGTGATGTATGGTACAGATTGTATGCTAGGTAAGGATAATAGGACATGTTTATGACTAGTATATCAAGACTTTGCCTAATTAGGGAGTTTTGAGATAGAGATGTGGCCCGACCCATATAATGAATTACTTGTTATGGCTATGCAATCCTATCACACTAAATTACAAGTATGATAACAATAGTTTAGCATTAAGGATCCTTATTATAAGTTTTACTAATTGACTTAGTGAATTGGATCATAGTTTCTTGGATTATGGTATTACCATTATGATAATTATATGCTATTGGGCACGAGGTAATGGTTACGATACTAGTTGGACACTAGGTGAGTGTTATATCATTATAAAGGTCATCACTTTTGTCAATGGACTCTTAGATTCTTATGGATGTATTTTTTGTATACTAAATATATGTAACACCCTAATTTTCTGGAACCAAAATGCCACATGGTGCTCATGATCCTGAAGGACTATAAGCTAAATCTCTGCTTGTACCTATAACTGAGCACTGCATAATATATAGAAATAAATGCGGAAAATTAGGGGAATCTTGTCATAAGGTTCAAAACATCTAAAATACACAAAACTAAAACTGAAAAATGATATATCTATCCAAAAAGCCTCTAAACTATCTGAACTTTGGAGTTGATGGGATATGTCCCCAACTAACTCCATTTGCTTAAAATAAACCAAATCTAATTAAATAATAAAATATGGATCATCCTTGAATAAAGAGGATTCACTGCTATGTCTACTATAGTTGGCTGAGTCTGGACTGCTATGGGTGCTTTGAATCCCGTATGTCTGAACCTATGGTATAAGACACCATAGCACAGGAATGTATGCATCAGTACTTTGAATGTAATGGTATGCTAAATGAGGTAAGGCTGAATGCAAGGGCTTATGCATGAATATTACTTAAGTGAATATCATGAGAATATTGAATGGGGATATATGTATGAACATACAAACCAATACTAGAATCGCAGTAACACTGAATACGAACTCTGAATACTGGTTTCTGAATACTGACTTACTGATGACTGGGTCTACTAATACTAATATCTAAGTTTATTAACTCTGGAATATTGAATAACTGAATCTACTCATATAAATAACAGAGTTCTGAGCTTTCTACTATCAACTGACTAAATCTGAGATCAAACCTCTCTAACGAATGATCTCTAAATATACTAATAATGATAAGGAATGATTGTATTTGAGATAAGACCTATCTAGCGGTGATCTTCGAATCTTTTAATAATTGAAATGATGGACTGAGTTTGAGATCAGACCTATCTAAAGGGTGATCTCTGGATCTATTAGTACTGATATTGATTAAATTTATGTGAGACTAGGCCTATCTAGAGGGTGGTCATTAAAACTATGAAACTATCTAAGTTCTTACTGAGATGGGTGACTGAATCTAACAGTCCTAATTTTTTGAGTTTACTCTGAAGACTGATACTGAAATTGCAACTGTGGCAGGTCTTAACTGACATGCCCCAAATCTAAACTAGTGGGGTCCAAACTGTAACCCCAGATGGAAGAGTGTCAATACCATGCCACGAGTAAAGACCTCTACTATGGTCAAGCCTCTCTAATGGGTGATCCTGAACAAGAAGTCAAGCCTAAGGCAATACGATAGTGAAGCCTTAATCTAATGGGTGACTCCTGGTCCTATGCTGGCTATGAAGTTCTGGAGTTTAGAGAAATTTACTAACAACTCTACCTCTCTAACGGGGAAGCCGTCATCCATGTACTCGCTTTGTACTAGTCCTAATCCCAACTGAAGGACTCTGAACTGATTCTTAACTGAACTTAGACTGAGCTGAATCTGTTACTGTTTACATTTCTTGACTGGTTTGACTGAGTTCACTTTCTTCCATTATTGGATGGAATGCCACTTGGATTCTTCTATCTAGCAAAATGCTACTGAATTCTTGTTAGCCTACCGAGTCTTACTAAAGTCTGAGATAAATACTGAATACTATTGAGTACTACTAAATACTAATTACTTCTAAATATTGTTAAGTCGGCACTGACTACTAAGTCAGATTAGACTGTTACTGAGACTGGATTGCACTTATACTGAGATCACGAAATTTCCTTAAGTTCTATAACTGTCTGAATTCTACTGAGCATAGCACGACTAATATTATCTTGAGACTGACTAAGCTCTAGAAAACAGCTAAATTTCGGGTATTAAATACCCCTAGGACTCAATAACATAAATATCATAAAATAGGAAAACTCGTACATGACGTGATAATAGGCTATCATCCACAACATAATCAATGTGACATCTCGCCAATCACTTGAATATCATAAACATGTAACGGTATAGGAAGTGCATGCCAATATCTCAAAGTTCACTCAATAAGGAATACACATGAATGGGAATACATACAATATATCATAAATCATTCAATAAGGCTTTTCAACAAACACTTGGCTTACATGGACTTACACATAATTGGGGATTCCTTGCTAACCATGCTATATTGACTCTATTGCCTTCACATAAGCATTTTTCAATCATGTGGGGGGCAAGCTTTAGTTATACAACAAATACTACACCCAAGTATCATGATTACACCAACCAACTTGCAAAATTTAGGAATTTAATATGAACATGATGCAATTCAACCCATATCAAGATCAAGACTTGTAACTTGTATTCAAAAGCATAAATTAACTCAATAGTAACGTGAACAGGAACTTCGATTCACATAAATCATGAAAATCTCACAAAATTATAATTTTTGAATTTAGAAAAGGATTCTTGAACTTCTTGGTTGGAAGGGACCTAAGAATCAACATCTAACATACCTTAGGAGACTTTTTCTTGATGGTTATTGGGGAGATTCTTGGTTTCATGAGTTTTCTTGAAGAAGGATTTTGATCTTGTTTTTGTGTTTTTGATCATGAAATAAATCCTAGATTTTGATGTTATAGATGAATAATGAATTTAAGATCCTTGATCTGATATAAATACATGCTAAAAGGGGGTGGAAAAGACCTAAAAGCCCTTTTAAAAGTGACTTAAAATTACTGACCGGGACATGTGACGGTGGGGTACATGGTCCTTCATTGGGTCGATGGTCCGTCGGACTGACTGTCGCACCTGGACCATACTAGGACTTACTGCCTCATCGCGAAGGCCTGGGGAAATGGTCCATTCCTAGCCCGAAGGCCCGTCTGTCCTGGCCATCGCACATGGCCAGTTAATGGGACTACTGCCTCATGGCAACGACTATGGGCGATGGTTTGTTGTTAGCTCAACGGTCTTTCGGCATGTCCATCGCACCTAGGCAGTTCGGATAGCTTTTTGTAAAACGTCAATAACTTTTTACCTAGACATTCAATTTTGACGAATTTGGTATCTAAATGATTTAAAATGTTTCTCACTTGGGAAGTCATGCCTTACTCTTCTTAAGGATGAAACTCAACTTAAAGAAAGTTTGGGGTATTACAATATGGCATGCATAAATTTAGGTGCATTCATGCTCACTAAGGGGTACAATTCAAATTAAAAATCATAATTTTACTATTATTTTCTAAAAAATGATTAATTTCCACTTTTCACTTTTAAAACAAATTCTTTTAAAACGGGAATCATACAACCTTATTTAATGATTTATGAAATTTTGAAACTATAGATAATGTTTTGAAAAAATAGACCAAGATTGATTTCAGTCAACAATTTATCCACTCTTTTATCTTTATTATTTACTTTAGTCGAGAGAGATTCTTACCCCTTTATGCTATTATGGCAATTTAGTGCAAGAGTTGATCTTTGGCAATATATTTTATAAACTTATACTCCTTTAGTCATGGTTTATATCCGTTAACTTATAATATATAAACATCTCTCTGATAATGATAATGATTGTAATTCCTTGATTGAGACTAGACAATGTACACAGATATTCCAAAATCCCCAAGGGCCCCTTTAACATGACCAAAAACCGGGCCATATGGCATGAACACCTCAAGCCCACATGAATCAGAGGTCGTCCCGACAACCCAACCTAATCATCACATAAATCACAAGGGTCGGCTAAATCCCAACCATATAATAAGATAGCAGAAAGCATAAGACAAGTCATAACTTAAATATGTCTAAACACTTCATTTGATTAATCAAACTAACCAATATACCCAAGTCCACATTCATCAACAATACCTCTATACAACTGATATTTAGAATGGTATATGTTAGGATAAGCCCACGACAATAGCCAAACCAAGTAAAACTAAGACTAAGTCTAAAGATAGGAAATCGAAGATGGATTTCTCCTGAAGTAAAGAAGCTTACCACTACAAATTCAATGCATGAACAATTTTGATCACCTAATCACTATGCAGGAAAAGAAATTCTGCTCCTGCACCTATGTGACATAGGGAATAACATCCGGTGATGATTAGTGGCTGAAGCGCTAGCATGTAATATCAAGTATAAAGATAAAGTAACGTCATCAATCAACAACAAGTCAATATATCATATTCAACCATACTCATGACCTTATCCATACATATAGATATATATTATGTCAAATAAGTAAATAAGTCATAAAAAACATTCTCAGAGCACTTAATCATGGGACACAAGTGGTGGACTCTAACCTTTCACTCTTAGATTCAAATAATTATTATTGGGTATGGGACTTCAACTACATTCACAAATTACTTAGACAAGGAATTTAACCATGTATACACTTTTTAAGTAAGGGACTCTAACTGCATACACATCCATTTAGGCAATGGACTTTAACAACACACACACATTAATTTAGGCAAAAAACTCTAACCACTTGCCCACACATTAGGCAACTGATTCTAACCTCATGCTGTATCAGATAGGGGACTCTAACCCAAGATATTTCATTTGGCAAGACACTTTATCCTCAAGACATCTCATTGTGCAAGGGAATTTTACCACAAGCTATTTTATTAGGAAAGGGACTTTAAAGTCAAGCTATTTCATTAGGAAATGGACTTCAAACTCAAGCCATTGTGACTATCCTTTGTCGATATTTGGACTCTAACCCTTTGTCTATACATCATCATCCAGTAAATTCACACTTAGGTACTTTAACCCATTTAGACTATTCAAAACTATACATGACCACATGATTCTCATGGGAGCCTTTGTTGCTCAACCATTTCAACAGGCCAATCCCTAAATTCAATTCATCACAGAATTCAATTTATGGTCATCAAGATGCTCATAAATAATTAACCTTTTTCTAGTAATCTTATACCACATTATCACCACATTTAAGTTCAAGACACAATTCAAGTTCATTTTTATATCTAGGGACTTTAACCCCTCATTAGACATCAACCAACAAAATCATCAACTTTACAATACATGGCTCATAATACCTTTACAATATAATTTATAAACTCTTCATACAAATTAGGCCATTGCCATAGTTCAAAACATCATCAATATGTGACTAGACAATTCACTTAGAAATTTTTACAAACACCTTCTATGCATGCCTTTATCAAGGCTAATTTCAAAGTAGAAAGCATTATCATTAAGGTTAATCAAGATCCATATGTTTTACCATAAACAACAAGTACCTACATGTGCAAAATATCACCAATACAAAGTATTACACAAGTCTAAACAAGGGTAAACATCATAGCCCTTATCATATGATTAAAAAATCTCCATGTACACCAACTAATATAAGTGTAAAATATATATATTTTGAGTTATTTAGCAAGGAAGAGAGTTACATGCCTTAGACAACTTGATTCACCAAGAGTCTTGACTTCACTTTGGCTCTTAAAGATCACCCTTGAAACCCTAGCCTCCAATTCTTCACAAATGAGTTTAAGATAGTATTTAGGGTTTTGATCCATCAAAATGGATGTTTAGGAGGCTACAACCACTTATATAGTGAAGGGACATAGGGTAATGGGTTAAGGAAATGACCATAAGGTCCTCAACTTAAAGCTGGAAAATAAGCCTGTGTAGGGGTACGACTCACTTAAGGAACCATACCCTAGGGTACAAGAGGTCCCCTAACTCATATTCTACGATCCTTCTACGTCACCTATTGTAATACCCCATACTTTTCCTATCTTGATAAGTTTTCTAAGAATGTTAGAAGCTTTCTTTGAAAGATGAATCCACTTTTGTACACGTGGTATTTTCAAGATTTTCACTTTTTATCACGTGGGGAATAAAATAAGATTTCCATCGATACCAAATTCACCTAAATCTGACACCCGGGTGAAAGTTAGAGCCTTTTTAGTGAGACAGTGTATCGCCTGAGCCTTCAGTGCATGGCAAAAATAACTCAAATAACAATTGTCAATTTTTAGTGTTACTCCACAATAGAGGTGTATCGCTCCAAACTTCTCGGTCGTAGACAAGGTGGAAACAAGATAGATCTGCATCACGCCACCGCGTAATTTCTCATTTGTCACTGTCCAGTGACTTGGCGCGATAGTGGCGTGGCACACCAAGGATGAAAATTGGGAAATTTTTTCAAAAATTAAAGAAGCATCTAGGGTCAAAAGGGTTAATTTCCCACCCCTATATATACCTAATAACACGTGATTTAGTCATTCTTCACCCAAAATATACTAGTTTCTCTCAAGTTTCTCTCAAGAACAAGCAAGGGTTTCTATTGGGGATTCAAAATCAAGAAGGTTTCACCATCAATCCATAAGAAATCACATCCTAGGTATGCATAGTGTTCATTTATGGACTCTTTTCGTCCATTAAGACCAAGAGTCTCTTTTCTAAAGTCAAGATTTTAGATTTTCTTTATGAACTTCATGTTGGGTTTATTTTGTTTATGTTGTGAATGATCAATTAAATTCAAATCCATGTTGGGTGATTAATGTTATGTGGAAATTGATTTGTATAGATGTATATTCATGTGGACCTATGATTAAACCCTCGGATTATGAAATTAGATGTTGAGTCATGATGTGTAATTGATGTATAATGGTGTCTACATATATTATGCCTATCATGTGTTTGATTAAATGCCGATATGTAGGAAAAGTGCCCAACTAGCATGATATTATGAAATCCCCATGTTTGTACAAGTTTATGTATATCACATGTTTGATGAAGTGCTTTACTATATGAATTATGAATTATATTATTGGTCATGTGTTCACGTAAGTCATGATATATTTCTTTCAATTGAGTCCTGGGGGTACTTATACCCTACAATTTAGCTGTGTACCTAGAGCCATGTCATGTTATCAAGATATTCTTAGTCAAGCTATGATTCATAGAATTCAGTCAGTCATGTTACTCGAGAAAACCTAGAAATCTCAGTAATGTCAGTAATCTCAGTAGTTCAATAATCTCAGTGATCTCAGTACTCAATAACCTCAGTATTCCCAGTCAATCTTAGTAACTTCAGTATTATCAGTCAGTCCTCAGAACTCAGTACAATCTATCAGTCAAAGAAACTCAGTAAATTCAGTTTATTTTAGCACTGCTAACCAATACCACTAGTATCAGTTCAGCTCAGTTAATCAGTCCAGTGTCTTTCTGATGGGAGTAGGAGTTAGCACTACGTGATACCAAGGATGGGAACTTACCTGTTATTTTGAGAGTGTGATTCTTAGAAGTTATCCTTGCATTCCAAAACTACATATCCATCATAGGTTGAGATATCATATACTAACATACTATATGAGGGTTCCCATTATTCTCATTAGAGTAACCTATTATATGAGGGTCACTCACAGTTGTCTTTACTAGTGGCACGGTATTGACACCCTTTCAATCAGGGAAGAGATTGGACCCCAGCTTAGCGATAATTACATATATGGGGAATGTCAGTTAGATATCTACCTTCCACAGTTACATTTCAGTCTCAGTCTTAGCCTCAGTAAAAGAACTCAGATAGTTCTTCATATTTCAGTACTGTAAGATATAGTCAACTCAAATATAGAATAGAACTCAGATCGATCCATCAGATTCAGGACTTTTAGATACAGTTATTTATGTTATCAGTTATATCAGTTATCAAAACTCATGTCATTAGTATTCATCTTTAGGTCTGTCAGATACAGTCAACCAGACTAGTTTTTCATAATCATAACTGTCAAACACAGTTATTCATGTATCAGTAACATAGTAGCATTCCCTCAAATATCAGTAATTCCATGTTATTAGTAAAACTCAGTAGTTAGAACTTAGTATTCAGTCCTAGCATGATCTAAGTTATAGTTACGTATGCATGTATGTATTTTCACGTTCATGTTAGTCAGTTAGTTAGTATTGTTCATGCATATGAACCTATTGCATTCAGCCTGGTCCCTTGCATACCTGTACATTCAAAGTACTGACGTATTTGTGCTATTGTGTCATATACCATAGGTTTAGATGCATGAGCTCTAGAAAACCAATAACATTCCAATTCAGCAATCAGAGTTAGCAGTGAGTCCTCATCTTTTAAGGACCTGATGATTTCATTACTAATTCAGTTTTCAATTTATTTTAGTAGTCGAAGTTAGTTGGGTACATGTCCCATTAACTCCTTATTCATACAGTTTAGAGGCTTTCAGACTACAGTATATTCAGACAATTATCTATGTTGTTTTGGTATTGTTGTACCATACTTTTCAGTGATGTACTAGTATTGAACCTTATATCCTTTTAGTTCGTATTCTGCATTTATGATATTATTACTATTATTCATTACTGAATTTATAGATATCATTCATATGTTAGCTTGTGGTCTAGTGGGTCATGTGCACCGTGTAGCATTCCTGGTACCAAATTTGGGGTGTTACAAACTCAATATCAGAGCCTAAGGTTTAATAGTGTCCTAGGAAGTCTGAAAGCCATATCTAGTAGAGTCTTGTACATACGTGTATTGTGAATCACACTTATGTATAAGAGGCTATGAGATGTTTTAGAAACTGTTTTCCTTCTTTCATTTCTCAGATAGTGCTATAGAAAGGCTCTTTAAGAAACTCATGTAGATTCTCATCATGCTTTACATATGTCAAATTTACCTTACTTTTAAGGTAACAAAAGCAGTGAAGCTCAAATCCTAGAGATATGGACTTCTCAGACAGACCCTACAGTCAGTTATGGGATTGCCAATACGCTAAAAAATATCCTATCAGTTCAGTTATGTTCCAGAGTGTTACAATTCCTATTCATGATCACGATAACTTATATGTCATTAGATCCCTTATCAAAATTCTATGATAGCATATGACCTAGATTTAGAAGCATGAACTCAAGAGCTTAGCAGTAGTAGAGTTGGGATAACATGATCCAAGTTGAACAAATTATGTATTGATGGGGATAGTTGTACCAAAGTGAATCAGTAGTCTTGAACAGTGCGAGGAAGAATTTAAGTTTATTGACTTGACATTAGGCTTAAAGGTGTAGATATGATATTAGTAGTATATGATGAAACAGAAGCAGCTAATGTGTTTAGTATGGTAAGCATGTGTCGAACAGAGTATTAGTAGGTGACAATGATTACTGTTTAGTTTAGAGTTTAGTAAAGTGCTCACATACTTTTGATGATGGATTAAAGTTAAGCTGGAGATGATAGATCAAGTGACCAAGTAGGCTCTCAGATCTTAGTAATAATTCCATTATATATAGAAAAGTAGTAAGGGAAGATGATTCCTGACCCATCCTTATCTCAATGTAAAGTTTGGTACTTCAGTCATCATGAATACCTACGCATGCTTCACATCTAAGTTCTATGAACACAAATTATATTCATACGCTTCCTAAAGAATCATGTACAATTCAAGTTTCCAGCATAAAAAGTTTAGTTCTATTCCCCTCAAAAATACAAATCATGTCCCACGAATACAATAAACTCAAAAATCAGGTTATACAACTCATGACTCATGTACACATATCATGTTTTATAGTATACTCAGCTTTTATGGCTCATTCTATGCCTCTACTGATCAGTTAATTCAGACTATGTTACATATATCCTCAGTTTAGACCTCTTGGTAAATCAATGATATTTATATTCTATTCCTTAGGCATCAGTCAAGTGTCAAGTTCAATTAGTGTCCATTCATGCTTCATGTCCTCCTGATTTAACCCTTCAGTAAGCTCTTTCTGTGAAAATAGTGTAGCGGAGAGCAGTTGCATAGAAGGGAAAGAGTGGATATTTCATATTAAGAGAATATTGTTGCATGCTTATTTTACACAAGGGTGTAGTGGTGAAGATCGGCTTGAATATTATATTAGGGTGCAAGTAAATGGCTAGCAAGAGGTTGTATTTAGAAGTTAGGTAATTATAGAGTGTGGGTGTGCATTCGGATCCCTGACCTATATCATCCCTCATCGTGTAACTATCAGAATTTGTTTGCTATCTCAGTTAAAGTTTCAGTGTTCAGTACTCAGTAATCAGCGTTCAGTATCAAAATTAATCACTTCAGTATCAGTATAAACCATAGTTAATAGAAACCAATATTCAGTCCCAATTACATTCTTAGTTACAGTTATAGTCTCAAATACCGTTTTATCTATAATCTCAGTCCCAATCCTAATTCAGTAATCAGGTCGGTAAATTAGTTTAGTTTTGGGTTTACTCGACCATGGCATACAGTTATCAGCTACTCAGTTGTCAGCCTTCCAGTACCTCAGTTTACAAGACTGTTCTAGAAACATATTGTACTCTTGGTGTTGCATTCTCAAATACTACTATTGCCGTCATTTCATGCTCAGTATGCATGTCAACCAATCAGTGCTTATCTCCTATGAATGATGCTCGGCAGTTGCATTCTATTTATTCAAGACTAAGTACTGTTAAGTCTTACACGCCCGTATTGAGCTATCAACTATCCAGTTAATCAGATAAGTTAAGTATTTATACACTCGTGTTCAGACCCATGTGAATCTTTTCAGTAGCCTCTGTTGCGGTGCAAGAGACTTAGTCATTTTATCTTAAATAGTATTTGTAGGCCCCAAGTCATCTTACAAAACTTTAGCCATGTGATGATTTTCTTATTCACCTATTTTGTTTAGACAAGGCCAAGATTTCCTTGTGCCCTATAGCCATTAGAACTCTAGAGAAAGAGCGTTATACTGAGCGTAAGTTTTTAGCATGAGTTAGTTCAAAAACCAGAAAGTCAGTCTATCAGTTAGAAGGACAAGTTTGCATGGTTTGGGTTTTCGTCCCTTCTATCTAAATGTACTATCTTAAGCCTCATGAATATAACCACTCTCAAAAGAACTGACTAGATAGATGTAAGCTCATCCCAGTTCCTGTATCATGCTTTAGTTTTAGATCCCAGATATTCAGTTAAGACTCATCTCGTAGATGCCTTGTGTATTTCTTCAGTTTCCTTAGAGACTTAGCCAAGTCAGTATTCTTCGAGGGGCATAGCGTCCCAAGTGGGAGATACACTATAAATTCCCCAAGCTTTCATAACATAAGGATGCCAATATCTTTTTACGTAATGAATCCAATTTAGAGTAAGGGGTACTCATAAGTGACCCTCAAGCTCCAACTTCAGTGGTACTCCATGTATTTAAAACTCTGTTCAGTTCAAGAAAAATCAGTTCATGCTCCACGTTTCAGTCTCAATTATGTCCTCACGTTCTCGTTCATGTATACTCCTAGCATAATCATGGGTTCACCATATTTATTGTTTAAGTAATGGGTTTTTTCTTGCACTTAATCAGTTCCATGTTCAAATTACCATTACAAACTTGGTATTCAGTTCATTAACAGATTTCCATTACAAACTTAGTGTTCAATTCATTCTTAAATTTCCATTACAAACTTGTTACTCAGTACCCTTGCATATTTAGCCATGTATTCATATATCAGTTCAAACATGTAATTATGCATTAAACATGCACTCTCACTGTGAGAAATTTAGTTAATCAAAATATTAAGTCATGTACTCATAAGTCAATTATAAGTCATGGATAAGATATGCATGAAATCATCTTATTAGTCATGCATCAGATATACATGTTCAGTATGTTCTATTGATCCATCAGTAATGAAATCATGTTCCAGCCAGTCATGTTCAGTATGTATGTCAGTTCGTATTCTTTCCCTCTCACTCAGTCTCATTTTAGGACGAATGTTCTCAAGGGGGAGATATTGTAATACCCCGTACTTTTCCTAGATTGAAAAGTTTTCAAAGAATGTTAGAATCTTTCTTTGAAAGATGAATAGACTTTTTTACACGTGGTATTTTCAATATTTTCACTTTTTATCATGTGGCGAATCTAATAAGCTTTCCATTGATACCAAATTTGCCCAAATCCGACACCCGGGTGAAGAGTTAGAGCCCTTTTAGTGAGACAGTGTATCACCTGAGCCTTCAGCGCATTACGGAGATTGCTCAACTGGAAATTGTCAATTTCTAGTGTTTTTCCATGATAGTGGCATACCTCACCAAACTTCTAGGTCTCATACAAGGTGGCAACACGATAGCTCCACATCGCGCCACTGTGCAATTTCTTAATTGTCACTTTCCAGTGACTTGGCGTGATAGTGGCGCGTTGCGTAAAGGATGAAAATCAAGAAATTTTCTCAGAAATTAAAGATGCTTCTAGGGTTAATAGGGTCAATGTACCACCCCTATATATACCCAATAACACATGATTTAGTCATTCTTCACCCAAAATATACTAGTTTCTCTCAAGTTTCTCTCAAGAACAAGCAAGGGTTTCTATTGGGGATTCAAAATCAAGAAGCTTTCACCATCAATCCATAAGAAATGACATCCTAGGTATGCATAGTGTTCATTTATGGACT
This sequence comes from Capsicum baccatum var. pendulum, assembly GCA_030864225.1. Taxonomy (NCBI): domain Eukaryota; kingdom Viridiplantae; phylum Streptophyta; class Magnoliopsida; order Solanales; family Solanaceae; genus Capsicum; species Capsicum baccatum. The sequence continues at coordinate 17,537,488 of CM061558.1, forward strand.
CTTTTCGTCCATTAAGACCCAGAGTCTCTTTTCTAAAGTCAATATTTTAGATTTTCTTTATGCACTTCATGTTGGGTTTATTTTTTTTATGTTGTGAATGATCAATTAAATTCAAATCCATGTTGGGTGATTAATTTTATTTTGAAATTGATTTATATAGATGTATATTCATCTGAAACTATGATTAAACCCTAGGATAATGAAATTAGATGTTGAATCATGACATGTAATTGTTGTATAATGGTGTCTACATATATTATGCTTATCATGTGTTTGGTTAAATGCCGATATGAAGGAAAAGTGTCCAACTAGCATGATATTATTAAATCCCCATGTTTGTACAAGTTTATATATATCATATGTTTGATGAAGTGCTTCAATAGATGAATTACGAATTGTGTTGTTGGTACAATTCATGCTATGTCAGTTTCTTTCCATCGAGTCCTTGGGGTACTTATAGCCGACAATTTAGCTATGTGACTAGATCCAGGTCATATTTTCAAGATATTATCAGTCAAACTATGATTCATAGAACTAAGTCAGTCATGTGACTCAGGAAGACCCAGAAATCTGAGTAATCTCAGTGATCTCAGTACTCAGTAATCTCAATAACCTCAGTATTCCCAAATAATCTTAGTAACTTTAGTATTATCAGTTAGTCCTCAGAACTCAGTACATTCTATCAGTCAATGGAACTCAGTAAATTCAGTTTAGTTTACTCCACTAAACAACACCACTAGTATCAGTTCAGCTCAGTTAATCAGTCTAGTGTCTTTCAGATGGGAGTAGGAGTTAGCTCCGAAGGAGCCCAAGGATGGAAACGCACCTGTTATTTTGAGGGTTTGATTCTTAAAAGTCATCCTTGCATTCCAGAACTATGTAGCCAGCATAGGTTAAGACACATAGCCTGTTATATAAGGGTAGATAAGGGGGCCTAACCTACTATATAAGGGTTCCCACCATTCTCATTAGAGTAACCTATTTCATGAGGGTCACTCAAAGTTGTCTTTACTAGTGGCGTGGTATTGACACCCTTTCAGTCAAGGAAGAGTTAACTTAGATATATGAGGTATGTCGATTAGATGACTACGTTACACAGTTACACTTTCAGTCTCAGTCTCAGCCTTAGTAAAAGAACTTAGATAGTTCTTCAGATTTCAAGACTGTCAAATACAATCAACTTAGATATAGAATGAAACTCAGATAGTTCCTTAGAACATATGTCATCAGTATTCTTCTTCAGGACTGTCAGATACAGTCAACTAGACCTGTTCTTTATAATCAAAACTATCAGACATAATTATTCATGTATTAGTAACATAGTATTAGTCCCTCAGATATCAGTAATTCCATGTTATTAGTAAAACTTAGTAGTCGGAACTCAGTATTCAGTCCTAGCACGATCTCAATTACAATTAAGTATGCATGTATGTATTCTCACGTATATGTTAGTTAGTTAGTTAGTATTGTTCATGCCTATGAACCTATTGCATTAAGCTTATCTCACTTGCGTACTAGTACATTCAAAGTACTAACGTATTTGCCCTATGGTATCTTATACCGTAGGTTTAGAAGAACGAGCTCCAAAGAACCAGTATCATCCTAGTTCAGTAATCAGAGTTAGCAGTGAGTCCTCATCCTTTGAGGACATGATGATTTCATTACTAATTGAGTTTTTTCTTTATTTCAGTAGTCGGAGTTAGTTGGGGACATGTCCCATCAACTCTTTATTCAGATAGTTTAGAGGCTTTCAGACGACAGTATATTCAGAAAATTATCTCAGTTTTTTTGTTATTATTGTACCATACTTTTAAGTTATGTACTGTTATTGAACCTTATGGCCTTTCAGTTCATGTTTCTGCAATTACAAAATTATTACTATTATTCAGTGCTCAGTTTAAGATATCATTCATGGGTTAGCTTGTGGTCCTTCGAGGTCATAGGCACCATGTAGCATTCCGGGTACCAAATTCGTATCGTTACACCTATACATATTAGGGTATGACTATACACTATTGAGTCATATCCAAAGGGTAGGACTCATGCCCTAAGCTGTATCCATCAACTATACCAAAAATAGTTAACTACAAGCTAAGACTTCACGCTATACGATTTGTCTTGGTACGAATCATACCTTAAGGTACGGTTGGTTGGAGTATCATTCGTACCTAGGACAGTGAGTGACCCTCACTGTACTACCTAGGGAACGAGAGTTAAGAAAGAGAAGGATATGACTCGTATCCAAGGGGTAAAACTCATTCCCTTAGTCGTACCTTGCTTATGACATCCAATGAAGAAATTCTCCTTATGGTAAGAAGCCTAGGTGTTTAAATTCTCCCCCACTTAGAGCATTTATCCATGAATGACAGGTAAGGAAAGCATAAACACAAGTCGACACATTACTACACATCAAACAATCCTTTAAATAAGGTAGAACAAAGCACACCGCATGAATATAACATATATCATGCTCGTTATCAATCAATCATTCATTTCATCGACCTTGGGACTCGAGCCCACTAATTATCAAAATATTTACTTATTTCACAACATAAGGACTTTAACCCATCGACTCATCATAGGTACTTACTCAATTTAAAGACTAGGGACTCAAACACATCTTTTATCAAAGATATAAATCAATATAAATATGTTAGGGACTTAAACCCGTTACAGCCAGGGCACACATAATTTCAAGGCAGTAGGGACTTGAACCCATGGTCTAACAAGACCTAAATCATTTCAAATATTGGGGACTTTAACCCATTATCTAAACAAGGCATAACTTAATTCAAAATATTGGGGACTTTAACTCATTGTTTATCATGACATAAATCATGGTAAAAAGATTAACATATACCTTCATCATATGTTTTTGGGATGGGAAACAAATGCATATACTTGGACTTCATGTCCTCTTCTTCCTCCAAAGTAGCTTCCTCAAACTTTTGGTTCCTCCATAAGACCTTCACCGAAGCCACTTCTTTCATTTGCAATCGACGAACTTGCCGATCCAAGATCCTCATCAAGATCTCCTCATAGGAAAAAGATTCTGAGCTATCAACACCCCTTAAGGTAACAACCAACGATCTCTAATACATTTCTTTAACATAGAGACATGAAAAACTAATTGAATGGAGTTCATGCTAAAAGGAAAATCCAACTCATAGGCAATATTGCCAACCATCTTCAGAATCAAGTAGGGACAAACATACCACGGACTATGCTTCTTTTTTTGACCAAACTGCATTACTCCCTTTATGGGAGATACTTTTAAGAATACCAATTGCCAATACTAAACTCTAAGTCCATACGCCTAACATCCTCATAGGTATTTTGGCGACTTTGAGTTGTTTTTAATCTGTCAAGAATTACCTTCACCTTCTATAAGACTTGGTGAACTAAATTAGGGCCAAGTAACTTACCCTCACTAACTTTGTACCACCCAATAGGAGATCAAAATATCCAACCATACAATGTCTCACAAGAGATACCAATGCTTGGATGGTAACTCTTATTATAAGCGAACTCAATAAAAGGCAAGTGGTCATACTAACTGCCACCATATTCAATCACAGAAGCCCCTAACATATCCTCTAATGTTTGGATGGTTCTCTTCAATTGCCCAGCCTTCTATCGGTGGAAAGCAGTACTAAGGCACACTATAGTACCCAAACATTTTTTGAATGACTTCCTAAAGTGAGATGAAAATAGAGGACCACAATCTAGGATGATTGAAACCAAATCACTAGGAAACTTCACGAGGAAAAAGTGAGCGAACTTGGTAATTTTATCAACAATGACCCAAATAGAATCATATTGATTATGAGATTGAGGAATACTAGTAATGAAATCCATATTAATTTCTTCCCACTTCTATTCGGGTAATGGAATCTCTTAATACAATCCCCCAGGCCTCATGTGCTCAACTTTCACTTATTGGCACACTATACACTTGGCCACCCACGTAAATATACACATCTTGTTTTATATTACCCCACCAATAGAACTCTCTAAGATCATCATACATCTTGGTGGAACCACGGTGAAAAGGATAATGATATTCACGAGCCTCGTCCATGATTCTTTAAATTCAACGACATTGGGAGTACATAGTCTACCTTGGTATCTTAAGATACCATCACCACCAATCAAAAAGTTCACAACTTTGTGTTGACCTATATTACACTTAATCTTTATCAAGTCGAAGTCCAATACCTATTTTTCCTTTATCTCAGCACTAAAAGATGACCGAGAAACTGGATGCATACACCATCATGCTCGAAATCTGCAAGTTAAACTCTAAGGTTATCCAAATGGAGAACACTTGTAATGCCCCAAATCTGATACTCGAAATGCTACACAGTGCTCATGACCCCAAAGGACCATAAGCAAAACTATGACTGATATCTGTAACTGAGCACTAAATAATGTATTATAAATATGCGGAATATATGCTATAAGGCCATAAGATTCAAAACTGAACAAATACTGAATATAATACAATATCTGTAGGGGGTATCACAATGCCCAAAACTGAGATAAACTCTCTGAAACATGTTGTAGTCTGAAAGCCTCTAAACTGTCTGAAAACTGTGTAATTGGTGGGACATATCCCTAACTAACTCCAAACTATTGAAATTATAAATTAATAAAATAATCATGTTATCCTCAAATAATGAGGACTCACTTTAAGTTTGGTTGTTGAATGTCTGATTTACTAAGGATGCTCGAGAGCTCTGTTTCTAAACCTATGGTATAAAACACCATAGCGCAAATATGTCTGTACGTTGAATATACTAATATGCAAGTGAGGTGTGATGAATACAATGGTTCATATTCAAGAACAATACTAACTGACTGAATAATATGAACATGATAATACATGCATGAATAAGAGACTGTAACATAATTTGTGCTAACACTAACTCGTGAATTCTGATAACATGGATTTACTGATTCTGAGTGCTAATACTAGGAAACTGAATAGATGAATCTATAGAGTACTGAGGAACTAATGTTATAATATTAACAAAGAAAATAGTATTTTTGACAGTTCAGATTATAAAGAACTGGTCTGATTGACTATATCTGACAGTCCTGAAATTGAATACTGATAACATAGGATACTAATAATTGTATAACTAAAATAACTGATATTAAGCAACTGTATCTGATAGTCTAAGTTACGATAGAACTAGCTAAGTTCTGTACTGTTCTGATTTAACTGTATCTGACAATCCTGAAATCTAAAGAACTATCTGAGTTCTATTACTGAGATTGAATGACTCTATCTGACAGTCCTGATTCTGTAATTGAAACTGTGGGAAGTAGTCATCTAACTGACATGACCCTAATATGTCATTATGGCTAAGTTGGGGTCCAATCTATAACTCCAATTGAAAGGGTGTCAATACCGCACCACTGGTAAGGACAATCTTTGAGTAACCCTCATATAACAGGTAACTCTAGCTAGAATGGTGGGAACCCTCATATAATAGGTTCAGCTACCTCATCTTCCCTCATAAAATAGGCTATGATGTCTCAACCTACGTTGGCTACATTGTTCTAGAACGCAAGGATTGCTTCTAAGAATCACACCCTCATATAAAAGGTGAGTTCCCATCCTTGGGTTCACTCGGTGCTAATTTCTACTCCTATCTGAATAGACACTGGACATGATTAACTAAACTGGACTGATACTAATGGTATTGTTTAGCGGAGCTAAAATGAGTTCATTGAGTTTCATTGACTGACGAAATACTACTGAGATTTGAGGACTGACGGAGAGTACTAAATTTACTGAGATTTCTGGGAATACTGAGGTTACCGAGATTACTGAGTACTGATGTTACTGAGACCACTCAGGTCACTTAGATTACTGAGTAGGACTAGACTGATGCTGAATTTACTGGTTTTTCCTGAGTCATGAGACTGACTGAATTCTAAGGATCATGGCTTGACTGAGAGTATCGTGAAAACATGACACTGGCAATAGGTACACAGCTAAATTATCGGGTAGAAGTACCCCCAGGACTCGATAGCATTAAACTGATAGAGCATGACACTTTTTGAACATGCGACTAATATCAACAATTCATAATACATTAATTTGGTGATTTCATGAAGCACATGGTTATCATAGTCTTGTACCTGAATGGAATTGCATACAAACATGTCATACTTGCATCAACCTAATCTCATGGACGTTCCCTCAAGAGTTCATAATGCACACAATATCATGGAAGTCATTTTTAGTCATAAGGTAAAGCATACACTTGTCACTTGGGTCATAATTAAGCTATAATGCATAATTTCTATTCTCTTAGGCATTATATCAAACACCTAAGATGTATGAATTAGGGAATAGGCATGACCATCAAATTAATACAACAAACTCCATATTTCAACTTAATTTCACATGTTTTAGACCACATACTAGCATAGGTTCATAAACAACACATAAAGATCTCAACTTGGGGATCATACAACCATAATCACATGAACATAATTAACCCACAACAAAATATTCACAATACAAGATTTAAAACTTAATTCTTGGGCTTCATGGATGAAAGGAATCCATGAATGAACACTAGGCATACCTTAGTTCTTGATTCTACGAAGATTGATGAAGAGATTCTTATGTTTGAGTCTTGGATTTGAATCCCCAATTGAAAACCCTAGCTTGTTCTTGAGAGAAACTTGAGAAAAATGCAATTTTTTAGATGAAAAATGATTGAATCACGTGTTATTGGGTTTAAATAGGGGTGGGAAATTGACCCTTTTAACCCTTGGACGCGTATTTTATTTTTTGTGAAAATTTCCCAATTTTCACCCTAGGAGCGACGTGCCACTATCGTGCCAATTCACTGGAACTGGATAATTGGGAATCTGCATGGTGGCGCGATGCTGCATTATTGCGTTGCCATATTTTTTGTGACCTGGAAGTTTAGCACAAAGCAGAGACATTGCGCTGAGACACTGGTAAAAGGAAAATTCTAAATTTGAGCCATTGCACGATGCACCATAATCACGGAGGCTCACTGAATTTTGACGATTTCTATTTTGGCCTGCTCCGTGGTGCATTGATGGCTCAGGTAATACACTGCCTTACAAAAAATGCTCTAACTCTTCACCCGGGTGTCAAATTTGAAAGAATTTGGTATTGATGGAAAGCTTATTCAATTTCCCACATAATAAAAACTGAAAATCTTAAAAATACCATATATATAAAAGTGGATACATTTTTAAGACAAGTCTTCAACATTTCAGGGATGATTTTAAGCTTGGTAGAAGTACTGGGTGTTACAATGCCCTTCATAAATTTTTGCTTATCCACATCGACATGGGTCAAACATTCCATGGACAATCTACTAAGAACATCAGAGACTAGATTAGCCTTTCTTGGATGGTAATAAAAACTCATATAATAGTCTTTCAACAACTCAAGCTGCCTCTTTTGCCTAAGGTTCAACTCCTTTTGAGTAAACACATACTGGATATTCTTATGATCAAGAAAGAAATCAATATAAACCCCATAAAGATAATTTAATCAAATATTTAACGCAAAAACCACAAATAGAAACTCTAAGTCGTGAGTAGTGTAGTTCTTCTCATACACTTTAAATGCCTAGAAGCATAGGACACCACCCTACTATTCTGCATCAACACGCAACCGATACCAACCCGAGATGCATCACAATATACTACAAAACCATCATTACCTTCGGCCAAGGTCAAAACTGGGGCCGACGTTAATTTATCTTTCAACTTCTCAAAATTACCCTCATACGCATCCGACCACAAGAACTTGACCTTCTTTTAGGTCAACTTGGTCAATGGGGCAGCTATGGTAAAAAACCTCTCCACAAACCTTCTACAGTAACCGAATAGACCCAAGAAGTTCTGAATGCCAGTTAGAGTGGTAGGTCTAGGCAACTTTTTAATTGTCGCAACCTTTTGGGGATCTACCATGATCCCTTCACTAGAGATAACATGATTAAGAAATGCTACAGGTATAAATAAAAATGCACACTTAGAGAACTCGGCATACAAATGAAGATCCTTCAAAGTATGCAACACGACACGTAGGAGATCGACATGATCTACCTCACTCTTAGAACAGACTAAGATGTCATCAATGAAGACAATAACAAATATGCCTAAGAATGGATAGAAGACCATATTCATTAAGACCATGAATACCGTCGGGGCATTGGTCAACCCAAAAAACATAACGAGAAACTCATAGTGACCATCCAGGTCTTAAAGGCAGTCTTAAAGATATTCGCATCCCTAATTTTAAGCTGATAATAACCCGACCTAATATCAATCTTAAAGAAAAACTTGGCACCCTGAAGTTTATCAAGAAAATAATCTATCCTAGGATGAGGATAGTTATTTTTTATGGCCACTTTGTTCAACTGAGGATAATTAATGCACACGAGGGGAACCATCCTTCTTACGTACAAAAACTACGAGCACACCCCAAGGAGACATAATAGGTTGAATAAAACCTTTATTAAAAAGGTCCTTCAATTTCTCTTTAAGCTCCTTTAGCTTTACCAAAGCCGTTCCATATGGAGGGATGAAAATCAAAAGAGTGTCAAGAACAAGATCAATCCCAAAATCAGTTTCCCTATTGGGATAAACACCGGGAAAATCATTGGGAAAAAACTTGAGAAACTCATTAACCATGGGAATAAATTATAGAGAAGGCTCTTTTGAGTTTGAATCTTCAACTCAAATCAAATGATACAAACAACCCTTTGAAATCAACCTTTGCGATTTAAGATAAGATATAGACCTTTCTTTAGTCATTTAGGAACCACCTTCCCATACAATGACTGGCTTATTAGGGAATTTAAACATGACCCTACGAGTTTAACAATCTAAGGAAGCATAGAAAGAGTGCTACTAATCCATCCCTAGAATTGCATCGAAATCAACCATGCCCAACTCTATCAAGTCTATAAGAGTATCTCTAGCACTAATAGATACCACAAACCCCCTTATAGACATTTCTAGCAATCATAGAGTCTCCTACCAAGGTAGAATTAGTAAAAAAACTGATAGACTCTCGAGACCACATCAAGATACACAGCCATATACAGGGTCACATAAGAAGGTGTAGACCTTGGATCAAGTAAAAAATATACATCACGGGAAAAAAATCTTAACATACCCATGAAAACATCGGGAGATGCCTCAGAATCCTGGCGAGTAGCAAGTGCATACAAGCAGTTTGAGACAGCATTAGTTCTAGAAATAGGAGGAAAAGTAGACATAGCACCCTTTCATATAAGAGTAGGTGAAGTAGCAGTAGGATCCCTATTGGCCAAAGAACCTGCTAAAGATAGGCACTAACATTTCATGTGCCTGATCTAACCACAACTAAAACATTTGTTTCTCCCGTTCTCACAATAACTATGATGACTCTGACCATAGAATCTATAAGAAGGGTGGGGTGGAGTTGACTGGGCCCCACTAACCTTGAATTGGAAACCTTGTCCCCAAAACCCACCACTAAACTTAGACCAACAATGACCCAATGACTTTTGGTAAGATGAGTGAAAATTAGTCGAGAAGAATGAGCTTGAACTCGCCTAATTTTCCATGGACACTTGCCACCATCCCTACCACTTTGCTTAGAAATACTAAATTTCTTTCCTTGCTTTTCACTAAACTCAAATAAGTTTTTTTTTCTTTTTCCACTTGTTGTATATACACAATCAACCTAGAAATATCCATATTTTCAATCAAGAAAGTTGCCTTGCTCTCAAGGACTAACTCACTGAATAATCCAGAGACAAACTTACGCATCCTAGCCATTAGGTTAGAAACCATCTCGGCTGCATAACTTGACTATTGATGGAATTTTAAGGCATACGCTTGAAAAAACATCTTTCCTTACTTTAAGTTCACAAACTCTTCCACTTTTACTTCCCTCAATAATTGAGGAAAGAAGCAATCTAAGAAAGCCTCAAAGAAATCTTCCCACATAGCGGGACTAGAATTAACACCTTAAGAAAACTCCCACCCTTTGTACCATTATGTGCTACATCTTTTAGTTGGTAGAAAAAAATTCAACAGCCTCAAACTCTGAAGCATGTAGATTCAGAAGATCCTTCTTATTTCATTAATGAAGCCTTGAGGATCTTCCTTAACCTTTGTACTCATAAACATAGGAGGGATCAACCTCATGACTTGGCCGATTCTTGAGGCCTCAAAAGAAATTGAGAGGCTACCAATTGAGTTAAGAGGTTTATAGAGTGACAAAACTAATCATTAGTAGCATCCCCTTGACATGATGAGATAGAAGGGTCACTCTTATATTCGGGGTTAGTGGGGATGGGTGGAACCATCTAAAAATCATCAGATGCATAGCCCTACCTTAATTCTGAACTCAATAAATTGGATGAGCTTCATCCATAGGGACATCAGTCAGGGTAGAAGTGTTTACCTTAAACTCAGATATCCTTGGTGGCATAATCTTAAAGATAGGAAATAAATATTAGAGGAATCACAGAACTTAGACTCTATAGCCTGAGATTGAAACACAAGAATGGAAAACATTTCCTAAAATGTCTACTAGACCCTCTTTTATAAGTATGGTGCACTTCAAACCTCTAAAAAATATCTACTTGACACAAAATTATGGACACCCAATTGACCATGAACCTAGGCTCTAATACTAATGTGACATGACATAAAATTAGGCCATATTTTATGGGCACCTCAAGCCCACATAAATTGAAGGTCATCCCAATAACCCAACCTAATCATCATATCAATCACAAGGGTTGGATGAATCCCGATAATATAATAAGATAACGGAAAACATACTACAAGTTATAACTTAAATATTTCAAAAAGCTTCATTAGATTTATCAAACTAACCAATATAACCAAGTGAACAATAGTCTGCTATACCTCAATAAAACCGATATTTAGAAAGGTATATGTTGGGACAAACCCCCAACAATAGCCAAACCAAGTCAAAATAAGAGTAAGTCAAAAAAAAAGAGACCAATGATGAATGTCTCCCAAAGTAAGAAAGCTCACCACTCCAATGTCAATGTACGAGCCACTTCAATCACCTAATCACTACACAGAAAGATAAGATGATGCTCCGACCCCTATGTCACATGGGGACGTAGCATCCAAAAATGGTTAACGGTTGGAGCGCTAGTATGTAACTCAAGGAAAGGGATAAATTAGCCTAATCAATCAGTAATAAGTCAATATATCAGATTCAACCATACTCATGATCTTATCCATACATATAGATATATCATATGCCAAAAAAGAAAACAAGTCTTAAGACTTTTCTAAGAATACTCATTCATGAGACATAAGCGAAAGACTCCGACCTTCCACCCTTAGAATAAAATAATTCTTATTAGGTATGGGACTTCAACCACATTCACAAAATACATAGACGAAGGACTTTAACCATGTATACAATCATTAAACAAGGGACTCTAACCACATACACGTCCATTTGGGCAAGGGACTTTAACCAAACATACACATTAATTTAGGCAAGGGACTCTAACCACATACGCATAAATTAAGCTAAGGAATCTAACCCTATGTCATAATATATAGGGGACTCTAACCGAAGACTTTTAATTTGGAGAGGCACTTTCTCTTCTAGAGATCTCATTGTGCAAGGGACTTTAACCATAAACAATTTCATTAGGCTAGGCACTTTAACCTCAAGACATTTTATTAGGCAAGGGAATTCAACCTCAAGCCATTGCGACTATCCATAGTCGACATTAGGACTCCAACCATTTGTCCATACATCATCATCCATTAAATTCACACTTAGGTACTTTAACCTATTTAGACAATTCAACACTATACATGACCACATGGTCTTTTTAGAAGCCTTTGTTGCTCAACCATTTAAATAGTCCAATTCCTTAATTCAATTCATCACATAATTAAATTTATGATCGTCAAGACTCTTACAAACTATTCATATTTTACTAAATATCTTATAACACATTCTCACCATATTTTAGTTTAACACACAATTCAAGTTCATTTTCATAGCTTGGGACTTTAACCCCTCATTAGCCATCAATCAACAGGATTATAAACTTTACAAAAATGGGTTATAATAATTTTGCAATATCATTTATCAACTATTCATACTTATTAGGCCATTTCCCTAGTTCAAAACATCATCAACATATGACTAGATTCACTTGGATATTTTAATAAATACCTTGTGTGGATGCCTTTATCAAGGCCAATTTCAAAGTAGAAAAAATTATCATTAGAGTTACTCAAGATCCACATGTTAATCCACATACATAAAGATCTTGTACGTGCAAAAATCACCAATATCAAGCATCACACAAGCCCAAAAAAGGGTAAACATTATTCATCACAAGGCATCAAAGACCTTATCATTTGATTACAAAATCTCCATGTACACCTACTAATCCAAGTGTAAAATACATGGTTTTTGAGTTATTTTACAAGGTAGAGAGTTACATGTCTTAGATAACTTGATTCACCATGAGTATTGACTTCACTTTGCCTTTTAAAGATCACCCTTGAAACCGTAGCCTACAAATGATTACAAATGAGTTTGAGAGTGTATTTAGGGTGTTTGATTAAACAAAATGGATTTTAAAGAGGCTAAAAAAATTTATATAGTGAGGGAAATTAGGTTTTTATATGTATAAATGACCAAAATGTCCTCAACTTAAAGCAAGATAAGGAGCCCACATTGGGGTACGAACTACTTAAGAAACTATATCCTAGGGTATGCGTGGTTCCCGAAATCATACCCTAGGCTCCTTATAGATCACCTACACTGGTTAGGGTACGACTACACACTATTAAGTCAAATCCAAAGGGTACGATTCATGCCCAATACTGTATCCATTAATCGTACCAAAAATAGTGCACTCTAAGTTATGACTTGACTTTATACGATTAGTCTTGGTATGAATCATACCTTAAGGTTTGATTTGTTTGATGCTCACTTCTACCGAGGATAGTGAGTGACCCTCACCAAACTACCTTGGGTACGATAGAATATGAAAGAAGGATGCAATTTGTATCCAAGGGGTATGACTCATACCCCTAACCATACCTTGTTTAGTGACATCCAATGAAGAAATCATACTCATGGCTCAAAGCGTAGGTGTTTTACCCTTCATCCATTATCTATAGTGCCAAAGCAAAAAAGGTCATCGTAGGTTTTTTTGGTGAGCCATTGAGCTATAAAAGGTGTATACAATTGGTACATTATGGAACTCAGATCATATATTGTAGTATGGATTTACTTTATATTTATTGATCCATTCATCTGTATTTCCTATCACCATCATATGTTTGGTTCTCATATCTATTGGATTTAATAGAGGTTCTAAAGAATATGCTATGATTTTTTTTTATTGAGTGAATATAGAATCTTGATTATGGGGGCCCATTTAGGTATGCCTGTCAAGAATAATCAATTACTTTGTTATTGTTACTATATTTAGTTAATGACAGGATGATTATGGACTAGTACCCTAGGGTGTTGGTATGATTCTGATCCCTATACCTATTATGGTATATTACATTATTGATAGTTACCTCATGGTTAGACATAATGGTTAGGGTCCCTAATTTTTCTAGGACCAACTTTTCTACTTATTTAGGATGCCTAGAGATATTAGGTCGGATACATTAGGTTATTATATGAGTAGCCCTATATATATGCATGGCATTACTATGTATCCCTCTTTTCCTCACCTATTCATGTCATATATTTATTCATGGCCTTGTACACTACTATATAACTTTTGTTCATTTTTCCTTTGAATAATAACTAGTGATATACAGTATTGCAATTGTTGTCCCTAAAAACTATTAGGACATGAGTTATCCTTATTGCTCCTTTTGTATTATTATATTTAATTTCACGAAGAATTGTATGTAGTGTATATTTCTACTTTACATGTCATTGATGCTTGAATTATAATTGGTGCTCAATTGGATGATGACTACTGAGTACACATGTTTGGTATGCATACCATACTTCTGCAGTTTGCAAATCATAATTTGAGTTGTCACCATTGTTGTGTGTAATGACCAGAGAAGCTTTGTATGACATATTTGGGGTGATCTCCTAATATTTTGAGTATTACTTCTTGCCCTCTTATGTATTGGAATAATTTTTGCGTTGTATGCAGAGTTGGTCTGTATTTATATTACTTTGAACTTTACTTTATTCTTTTATTTTATTAGAAGCTCTTGTACTAACTTTACCAGGTCTTGCAGTTGCTTTATATATATATATATTAGCCTCTTTCTTATATTTATTCTATTGGTTTCTTCCATTTCTCTTGATACTCTTTTACAAGTGGTTATGAATTACGACTCTACTAGTGAGTTATAGGAGGGGCCATCATGACCAAAGAAATTGCATTGTGAAAAATTTGTATAAGAGCTCAAGTTTAATAGTGTGGTTGTATAAGAGCTAAGTGTCTAGTTGTGTTGTCCAAATCGGTATGGGTACATTTTTATCCAATCTTTTGAAGGATACAAGAAATTATTAGGAAATTCTATTTTTTAATCCTTGGCATATGTCCATTTTTATATGAACCTCTAGTACATTATTTCACTCTATTATGTTCCGGATAGATGATACAAAGTTATTAATAGATGAAGATAAGACTTTTGTATGCATTTTTAGAGTTCCAGTAGAATGTCAGATAGGGAGTCAAAAATTAATACCAAATATCTTCAGTGTCAACCAGATGATTTGAGGCCAACCTAGGTGTTAAGAGAGTATGATTACTTCAGACATTCAAAATATAGTATTGTTGATTTCGATCTTTTTACCAGATGACTCATATCCAAAGATGATATTTAATACATTGAGAAGTACTCATACCAGAGTTAGGTTTATTGGTATTCAACAAGGCTCCTTATTAGATTTAGAGAATGAGATGGGTTTCTTGAGTTGTCTAGACATACTCTTATCTTATTTTATTTGAATCATGAGATTGAGAATTATTGAATGATTCACATTGCCACTCAATTTGGCATCATATAATTTGATAGTAGCTGAACCTTTTTAATCTTACGTTATCGATCATAGGAGGGCCATATACAAAGAATGTATTTGGATATATGGAGATAACGATAAGAGGCTAGGTCATCAGTATAATATTTTTATATTTTATCTAGGAGTAGGGATCCTCCTAGCGGGGATCATCCTCATGTGTAGCCTATTTTGTCTCATGGGTAGCGTCTTTGACTACAGGTAGCTCTCAGATCAGTCATGGTTCTAAAACTATGTTGAGTTCTTATCAGAACTTGCAGAGTGTTTGATATAAATCTTTAGGTCATGGTGGTCATTCTAGACTAGTGGATGTGGTACATCAGAGTATTCTAGTATTTTGTTTTGGGTGATTTTATATTGACTGTTAGTCTAGAGAGTGCCCTGGATGTAAGTTAAATGTTCAGACAGGTTCAATATATTCTTCTCGCTAGCCTAGAGCTGCTAAGGTATGTTATGATTATGGGAAGGATGGTTATTTTAATATGGAGTGTCCCAAATTTTATTCGATTAGCCAATTGAGGTCAGCTCTTGTTTCTAACTAAGTTAGGTCTTTAGTATTTTTTATGACTATAGAAAGACTATTCATAAGACTAGAGAGTGTCCTTGTCATGGGATTATTAGTCTTTATATTCATCTTTAGTTAGAGGGAGTGTGCTTTATGCCTCAATAAGTGATTAGTTCCTCAATTAGTTATTTAGATGCTCACCAAGTTTGGATGTGCTCAAATTTCTCCTTTAAGCACATACAGCTTATGATTTTAAGTTTCAACCATAATAGGTTTTCTTTTAATCCCATCTTACTTTTCATTGAGTAAATTAGATATTTTGTACCTATCACTAATTCTATACCTTGGTAGGTTTATATTGGTTTTGGTATGCCTTGGTGTACAATTCATGATTATGTAACCACCCCTTAGATTTTTCCTTTAGTAGTGGATAGTGTAGATCAATATTGATATTTTCCTAGGGGTGTAGCATTTGGCCTTGAGTCCTATTTACCTTGGCATATTGGCCTTCTTATGGTCCTATGGTGGTGCCTATTATTTATTTTCATTTTTGGTACCATAAACACCTTACATTGAGTTTCTATTATTGTTGTTATTATTTTTATTATTTTTACATTGTTCAATCCTTTCTTGATAGATGACTAGATTTGCACTATATAGTTGGAATTCTCAACCTTAAGATTCTTGGTTGTTGTCCTTGGCGGCTAGCTCGATTGGATGGTTTTCTTTCTTTTAGTCACGTAAGGTTGGTCATTTTCCTCTTTTGTTGGTGAGGTTAGATTAGTTTTTGAGTGGGCTATGAAAGTAAATATAGGTTTGCCTTTTGAGGTTTTATTATGGGTTTGGAGTTGGCAATTTTATTGTATTGCCCCTTTTGAGTTTGACATTCATGGACTGACCTTCTTGTTTGCTGAAATTTAATATTGTCTATCCTCTCTATAGCCTAATTATGAAGATAATAAATTTGAGACTTGTTTTTTTAATTAGGCTAGTTAATCGCCTAGTAATAGTATTGATAATGATATTGGAAACTCTAGCATTTCCCTTTCTATTTCTTGGGTTTCTCTCCTAATGAGAAGTTTGATCTTAGTATTGGTGTAGACTTGGATATTTCGTTCTCCACGTAGTATAATTATCAATTCAGTTGAGTTAAAGTTAGTATAAATGGGTTATACTTTTCTATTGCACTTCTTAAGTTGTCTAATTAGGAATTACTAGCTGGATTTATGTGGTTTATTCTCCAATAGCTATCTTGACCTTACCATTGATGTTGATATTGGTACTCTATTCTTTTGATGCAATTTATGGTTTAATTGGGTTAAGGTTTCCTTACATAGATGGATTTAGGAATTTCTCTTTTTGATACTTGCTGGGCCTATTGTGACTTCATCGTGTGCTTCTCCTTTATGATATGTGACTATGGGTATTCATTGTCATCTATTGAACATGATATTCACAAAATTTAGGATAAGGTTGTATTTGACTGAGTTGCTCTAGTTTTGTTCATCACTAGTAATCTTTGAAACCTTGGTAAGTTCTTGATTATGCCTTGATGCATTATTCCTCCAGCAGATATGAAGTTGACTATTTGTTTCTTCAGCTGGCGGTTTTCCTAGTTGTGGTTATGTTCATCAATAACATTTCAATTTGTGTTTGCAAGGACCGTTAGGGGATATGATTGAATTATGATAATAAGGTCAATGTGGGTATTTGGCATCTGTTCAGACTGGTTTGCTGAAGTTCTGGAGTTTGACTCTTGTGATGACAACTTTGAAATTGTGCTAGGATTTTGTGTATAGACTCTTACTCATTTATACGATTAGTTTGGATAGTTAGGATTGAGTAGTTTAATTTCTATGTTGATATTATAGTTATGGATTGAATAACTTGATTGAAGCCCCATTTTATCTATTCATTTCAATTGGACATTCATTTATAGACTGGCTAAGCCTACTCCTTATCTACCTATTTAGTTCTCTTTAGTTAGATGGATTATGCATGATAGATACTCAAATGATAGTTCGTCAACACATAGTATTGGATTTTATTATTTTGACCTAGGTTCGTAGTTTTTGTTTGAATTTTAAATTGCCTGCTCAGCAAAAGTAGTAAGCTTAAGCTGGGCTTAGCATGATTACATCCTCAGTTGGTGGAACACCTTGGAGAAGATCATAGACATTTTAGTGTTTGTGATTTGAACTCCTAGCTGTTAGTTTTGAGGGTCATTTGATCTAGTTATAGCCTTGGGTGGAGATTGTAGGCTTTGACCATCTCTAATCAGTAAGGCTGGGAAGTTGCTTATGGGCTTATTGGTATGCCCGTCATTTTGAATTTTTGGTGGATTTGCTTTAGTTACTCATGGTTAATATGATGGGTTGGACAGACAGGACTAGGATGACCGTTTGGGTTGTTTAGAGTACTAGTTTGGAAAGAAAAAGAAGGTTAGATTTGGATAGTGGAGTTAGTCGCATGATTTTTGCCTTGTATTTCCTTTAGCATGGTTAATTTTTTAGTTGGTTGCACCTATATTGATGTTGTATTAGTGTGTCATGGTTTGGATTTGTGTGCATTAACCATTCACAATTTAGCTGGAGGCTACTTTGTTGTTGAGGTTGAGTGTGGTTGTTTTGGGAGTTAAGTTAGAGAGTTGGTACAAAAAGAGATTCCTTGGGTGAAACCCCTTGGAAAAATTATTTCTTTTCAGTGATTATTTTGGGTGTCTTGCTCAGAGCAAGTGGGCCCATTAACTTGTGCCTTTGAATTTTCGTACTCTTTCTATCCATTGACTTTTGCAGTCAAATGTTCTTATAGTACTGGATATTGTAATGATCCTCCAAGCTATTTCCTTAATTTTTGGGCATTTTTGGCATTTACAGCCTTTCCACAATGGCCACGTGTCATTTATGACTTGGGGAAAATATCGATTTGACTATCGTGATACAAGATCAAACCAACAACACCAAGAACAACAAGAAGGCTCGGATTTCAGTCCAACAACACAAGAACAACAAGTTTTAGTTTTCGGTTTTTTAGCTTACAATACAAGAACTAGTTTCGGTTTTCAACTTACAACACAAGAACAACAAGATGGATAATGATGCTAGTGAATCGAAAAGAGTCCCACACGGCTTCACTAGACTTTAAGATAACAAATCAACCACAACAAAAAGATAAAGAAAGATAGATAACTTGACATATAACATTCAAGAAACTAAGAACCCTAACATCAAGAGAGGACCCTAAGTCTAATGAATATAAACACCAAGTTCTTACGAGGACCAAGAGGCACTCAACGACCTCAAAACCCTTGTTTCTAGCCAAAGAGACAACACAAGTATCCCTCTACTTGTGAGAGACTAGGGACGGCTTCAATGAGAGAAGAGAGAGGAAATGTGTTTGTGTTTTTAGGTTACAACTTTCAGCATTCAAAAACTAAGGGACATCTCTCTAACATGTTCTATTTATACTACAACAAAAAAAGGTAAAATGAGCCATCCGCCCTTGCTTTCTTGTGCCACCCTTGGAGAGTAGTTTATTACACTTTAGGACCTCTCTTCACACATAAAAACGTTTAGGTCCTTGGTCGGTTCAATCACCAACTCACACACGGCCATTTGCATGAACAAAGCTTGGAGTTTTTGTAATTCCCGAGCTTGGCTTCTCGTGAAAGGCCGTGTACCTATGGAGGCTGCCCTAACCGTATCATCCTCTCCATATTGAGTGGAATTTGACCTCAAATTCAGCATTTGGTCATCTTCAACCGCATCCACGAGGGAGAGATCACCCACGTTGAAAGTGTTGTGCACTTGATATTCCGGTGGAAGGTCAATCTTGTAGGCGTTTTCATTTATCCTCTCAAGTACTTGGAAAGGACCATCACCCCTTGGCAACAACTTGGACTTTCTTTGAGCTGGAAACCGATCCTTTCGAAGATGCACCCACACCCAATCTCCGGGTTCAAGCACAAGCCTCCTTCTCCCTTTGTTTACCCTTTTTGCAATCTCTTGGTTCTTCTTTTCAAGCTTGATCCGCACCGTCTCATGCATTTTCTTCATGGCCTCGGCTCTTTTATTTCCATCTAAGCTGGTCATGAGATCACTAGACAAAGGAGTGAGATCTAAAGGGGTAAGGGGATTCAGGCCGTAAACACATTCAAAGGGAGTCATTCCCGTGCTCGAATGTATTACCCGGTTGTATGCAAATTCCACCAAGGGTAGGTGTTCTTCCCATGAAGTCAGTTTACCTTTAACCATAAAACGTGGCATAGACCCTAAGGTTCTATTTGCTACCTCCGTTTGGCCATCGGTTTGGGGGTGGCAAGACGTGGAGAAGAGTAACTTCGTTCCAAGCCTACCCCACATGGACTTCCAAAAGAGACTTAGGAACTTGGAGTCCCTATCGCTCACAATAGTCCTCGGTACCCCGTGAAGCTTTACAACATGTTCAACAAATACTGAAGCTACAATAGGAGCATCCTCGGTTTTAACACATGGAATAAAATGAGCCATTTTAGAGAATCTATCAACAACAACAAAAATGCTATCTCGACCCTTTCTAGTCCTTGGCAGCCCCAAAACAAAATCCATCGAAATGTCCAGCCAAGGTCTAAGGGGAGTAGGGAGTGGGGTGTATAATCCTTGATGTTGGAGACGAGATTTCGCACTCCGGCAGGCCATGCATTGACTACAAATTCTAGTGACGTCCTTGCGCATTTTGGGCCAATAGAAGTTCTCCTCTAAGATTCCGAGGGTCTTGTCTACCCCAAAGTGACCCATGAGGCCTCCGTCATGGGCCTCCCTCACAAATAATTCCCTCCAAGAACTAGAAGGAACACACAACCTCCTCCCCTTGAACAAATACCCATCGAACCGAGAGTAGGAGGAACGGTCATTTTCCTTAAGCCAACGGTCCCTTCCCCACTCTTCCCATTCCCTAAAAATAGGAGCAAAGGTAGGATCCTCGGGATACAACATCCGCAAGCTCTCAAAACCCATCAACTTCGAAGACAAGGTAGCAACAAGCACATGCTTCCTAGACAAGGCATCGGCAACAACATTTTCCTTTCCCCTTTTGTAATGAATTACATAAGGGAAAGTCTCGATGAACTCAATCCACTTAGCATGATGCCTATTCAGCTTGTCTTAACTCTTAAGGTGTTTCAACGACTCATGATCCGTTCGTATCAAAAACTCCTTAGGCCACAAATAATGTTGCCAATTTCCCAAAGCTCTAACAAGGGCGTACAACTCCAAATCATAAGTTGAGTATTTAAGAGTTGCCCCTTTGAGCTTTTCACTGAAATAAGCAACGGGCTTACCTTCTTGCATCAAAACAGCCCCGATGCCAACCTTACTAGCATCACACTCTATTTCAAACATCTTATCAAAATCGGGTAATTGCAATAAAGGCGCTGAGATGAGCGTAGCTTTCAAGGCCTCAAAAGCCCTAGCCTGCTCATCACCCCATTTAAAGGGTCCGTTCTTTCTAATTACCTCGGTCAAGGGGGCTGCTATGGAACTAAATCCTTTGACAAACCTCCTATAAAAGCTTGCCAACCCGTGGAAACTTCGGATTTCTCCAATAGTTTTGGGGGTCGGCCAACTTCGTATAGAGTCTATCTTGGAATCGTCCACTTCCACACCCCTTGAGCTCACAACAAAACCCAAGAATATAACTTTATCAACACCAAAAGAACACTTCTCCATGTTGGCATACAGCTTCTCCTTTCGGAGCACATCAAACACACATCTCAAATGCATTACATGATCATCAATAGACTTACTATACACCAACACATCATCAAAGTAAACCACCACAAACTTTCCAATATAAGGCTTCATTACATAATTCATTAGCCTCATAAAGGTGCTAGGAGCATTGGTAAGGCCGAAGGGCATGACCAGCCACTCATATAGACCGAATTTGGTCTTGAATGCGGTCTTCCACTCATCACCGGGTTGCATGCGAATTTGGTGATAGCCGCTCCTAAGGTCCACTTTAGAAAACAAACAAGATCCGTGGAGCTCATCTAACATATCATCTAGTCTAGGGATTGGATGACGATACCTTATAGTGATTTTGTTGATGGCTCGACAATCGACGCACATGCGCCAAGTTCCGTCCTTCTTTGGTACCAAAAGTACCGGAACAGCACACGGACTCATGCTTTCTTTGATGTATCCCTTGTTGAGAAGTTCCTCAACTTGTCTTTCAAGCTCCTTAGTGTCCATAGGATTGCTCCTATAGGCCGGTTTGTTTGGAAGTTGTGAGCCCGGCACCAAATCAATTTGGTGCTCAATTCCCCGAAGCGGGGGCAATCCTTGCGGAAGTTCTTGAGGAAAGACATCTTCATACTCCTGCAACACACAAGAAATCAAAGGGGAAATGGAAGCATTAGTGGGGTTAGTATTAAAACAATGGGCCAAGAGTAGCATCGGCTTGTTTTCATCATGGTCAACGAAGAGTTCGTTTCTCCTAGCCATCATCACTACGTTTTCCATCTCCCTTGGCGTGGGGACAGCCTCGGATGTCCCTACCTCCTCACCTACGGCATCCCCCCCTTTTCTCCCTTCTCGGGTTCCTTCCCCTTTCCCTTTAACTC
Organism: Capsicum baccatum var. pendulum; assembly: GCA_030864225.1. Lineage (NCBI taxonomy): Eukaryota > Viridiplantae > Streptophyta > Magnoliopsida > Solanales > Solanaceae > Capsicum > Capsicum baccatum. Next base: position 17,559,676 of record CM061558.1, read on the forward strand.
TCTCATCTTTTGATGCCACTCATTTACTTGGGAGGGTGAAAGAGGGTGAAGTGTGACCTTTCGGCCATCCTTCTCAAGCGTATACCGGTTAGTCCTCCCATCGTGTTTAGTAGACCTATCATATTGCCATGGTATACCCAACAACAAGTGACATGCTTGCATTGGGATCACGTCACAAAGCACTTCATCATGGTAGTTTCCCACCTTAAACCGAATCACACATTGCCTTGTGACCTTCAATTCACCACAATCGTTCAACCATTGTAGCTTGTAAGGACTAGTGTGTAGGGTAGTTGGTAGCTTCAAGAAGTTTACCATAGCATGGCTCGCAACATTTGTACAACTACCACTATCAATCACCAAAGTGCACACACTCCCCTTCACGAGACACTTAGTATGGAATAGATTTTCCCTTTGACTCGGGTCATCCACCGCCTTACTAATCATGACACGTCTAACCACAAAGTTTGGAACCACACACTCCCCTTCTTGTGGATAGACATCTTCACTACCCTCTAATTCATCATCATTCCACCCATTTTCAGCCCCCTCTCCATCTTGAGGCTCGGCCTCATCCTCCCCCCTTTCGGAAACCACCTCCTCACCAAGGTAGTACACTTTTCCTTCTCGTAGGATCACATTACGCCGGTTCGGACATTCATTGGCCTTATGTCCCCAACCTTGGCACTTGAAGCATTGGAACCCCTTTGGGTTGGGATATTTGTGAGCCTCCGGTTTCGGAGGAAACTTAGGGACTGTTTTGGGTTCGGGCAGCTTCGTAGGACCGGGTTGGTCCATGTTTTTGGGCCAACCCGAGGGGGTTTGTACCCTTACCTTGAAGGTTGATCTCTCCTTAAGTTCCCTTTCAATCTCTAGGGCCGCTTGGAATATACCGTCAATGGTTTCGAACCGGTCAAGGGTCAAGTGAGTGGAGATCTCTTTGTTCAATCCACACTTCAACCGGATGATGTCGTGACTGATTTTCTCCCCACGGTGATCAAGTTTCAACATGAGTTGTTGGAACTCGTCAAAATAGGCCATCACACTCTTGCCTCCTTGCCGCAAGCCATATAGTCTAGCAAGTAACTCATGACGATATCTCTCGGGGAGGTATCATTGTCTCATCAAATACCTCAACCGATACCAAGGTGGTGGCTGCCCATCAACTAATTCATTACCAAATCGTTTAACATACTCCCACCAAGTGTTAGCATAGCCCTCGAGGTGAGCTATAGCGTAGCAACTCTTCTTTTCTTCCGAGAGGTCATTAACTTGGAAAACTTTGTCACAAGCCGATTCCCAAGTCAAGTAGGTCTCGGGGTCACTTTCACCCTTAAAGATAGGTAGGCTCAACTTGATGGTGTTGATGCCTACGTCTCTCTCTTGGTGTCGGTTTCCCCTATCTCCATACCCCCGGTATCTCCTAGGTTCTCCTCGACCCCCTCTTAACTTCTCCTCCCTCATATAAGCATCATCAAAGGCTCCCTCTCGTTCATACTCCTCTCTACCGTATCCTTCAAAGTGGGCTGGTCGGCCTTGGCCGTTTTGATTCGGAGGATTTGGAATTTGCGGTCTTTGGTTTAATGGAGCTTGGAATGGAGGGTTCGGATTTAGTGGAGGTACTTGGAGCCCAAATCCCTCTTGTGGAATTGGAGGAGCTTGGAAATGTAGTGGTCTAGTGGAGTCTCGGTTTGGAGGAAAATTGGTAGATTGGTTTGCGGTATTTAGTGGAGCTTGGGGTGCATTTAGCATTTGGTGGACCATTTCAGGTGTGATGGTTGTGGAGGAGGTCCGATCATGACCATTGGTAGATACATGTAGAGGAGTAGAAGGACGAGAGTTCCTTTGTCTCTCCACTTGTTCTAGTCTCCCACTAATAGTCGACACTTCCCCCCTTATTGCTGCCAAGTCTCCTCTCACGGCCCCAAATTCCGAATTCAATCTTCCTAGTGTCCGGGTAACGGCCTCAAGAGTGACCCTCATAGAATCAAGGGCATTAGTATCCGCATTATGAGACGTAGCTCCTTCCATTGTCAAGGTGCTAGCCGCTTTAGTTCACCACAAGTTTGTGTTCCACAAGTGTTGTATAATTGGCTAGTAACCGTGAGATTTTAAGGTATGAGTAAGCTCTTATCCGGAATGGATTCTTGTTTGAAGACTCAAAGAATTCTTGCCGGACTAGAGTCAAAAATCAGCAATTCGTTCAAACGAATAAAAGCACACAAATAATCGTTGACACGAACAAACGGCTCAAGGAACTAGTTGACAACCTAGTAGGAAGGTACTAGTTTGTTAATTAGTTCTAGGACCAAGTAAGGGAAACCAAGGATCAACAATTAGCAACCAAAGAATATCCTAAGTTGATCTTATAGTGACGTGGTATCATGCAATGGTCCGCACGTTCTTCTTCTCTCGGTTTTTCTCTTTCTCTTTTTTTTTTGTTTTGAGTTAATATTCACACAACTTGTTATAATTTGAAAAGGGTTTTGGTGGGAAAACTAAAATTTGTAGTCTTTCACCCTTTTTCAAGCTCAAGAAAGTGGGGGTTGGTTGACAAAATCCCACAAAACAAGGCTCCTTGAATTAGGGAAAGTGATTGACAAGACTACAAAGTGATGGGTGCAAGTCTTTCACAACAACTTTATAGCTTAACCACTTGAGCACACAGCAAGATGAACACTCCAACAAGATGAACAAGTTCAAAAGATGAACACTTCAACAAACTTCAACAACTTCTTTAGCACATAAACACACAACCACCGATTTTCTTTTGGTTATCAACAACATACAACTTTCGGCCACTTCAAGTCACCACACAAAGTTCAAGTTTTTCAAGATCAACTTTCGGATCTAGACACCTTAGTGTTGGTGAGAAAGAAACCAACACTAGAAACTCACTAAACAAGCAAAACAACACCTAGATCTAAGCATACAACATCATTCTCGGTTTCAACTTTTAGCGGACAGATTTCAGAATTCCTTTTGGTGTAGTTGTTTGATACAAGATCAAACCAACAACACCAAGAGCTTCGAATTTCAGTACAACAACAAAAGACAACAAGTTTTAAGTTTCGGTTTTTCAATCCACAACCCGAGAGCAACAAGTTGAAGTTTCGGTTTTTCAGCACACAACAAGAAGAGCAACAAGATAGACAACAATGGTAGTGAATCGAAAAGAGCCCCACACGGCTCCACTAGTCTTTAAGATTACAAAATCAACAGCAACAACAAGATAAAGAAAGATAGATAACTTGACATATAACATTCAAGAAACTAAGAACCCTAACATCAAGAGAGGACCCTAAGTCTAATGAATATAAACACCAAGTTCTTACGAGGACCAAGAGGCACTCAACGACCTCAAAACCCTTGTTTCTAGCCAAAGAGACAACACAAGTATCCCTCTACTTGTGAGATGGTAATGGCGGCTTCAATGAGAGAAGTGAGAGGAAATATTTGGTGTTTTTAGGTTACAACTTTCAGATTTCAAAAACTAAGTCTAACTCTCTCTACATGTTCTATTTATACTACAAACACAAAAGGTAAAATGACCCTAACGCCCTTGCTTCTTGTGCCAACTTTGGAGATTAGTTAATTACACATTAGGACCCCTCTTCACACATAAAAACATTTAGGTCCTTGGTTGGTTCGATCACCAACTCACACACGGCCATTTGCATGAACAAAGCTTGGAGTGCTTGTAATTCCCGAGCTTGGCTTCGTGTGAAAGGCCGTGTACCTGTGGAGGATGCCCTAACCGTATCATCCTCTCCATCTTGAGAGGAATTTGACCTCAAATTCGGCATTTGGTCATCCTCGACCGCATCCACGAGGGAGAGATCACCAACGTTGAAAGTGTTGTGCACTTGATATTCCGGTGGAAGGTCAATCTTGTAGGCGTTGTCATTGATTCTCTCAAGTACTTGGAAAGGACCATCACCCCTCGACAGCAATTTGGACTTCCTTTGAGCTGGAAACCGATCCTTTCGAAGATGCACCCACACCCAATCTCCGGGTTCAAGCACAAGCCTCCTTCTCCCTTTGTTTACCCTTTTTGCAATCTCTTGGTTCTTCTTTTCAAGCTTGATCCGCACCGTCTCATGCATTTTTTTCATGGCCTTGGCTCTTTTATTTCCATCTAAGCTGGTCATGAGATCACTAGACAAAGGAGTGAGATCTAAAGGGGTAAGGGGATTTAGGCCGTAAACACATTCAAAGGGAGTCATTCCCGTGCTCGAATGTATTACCCGGTTGTATGCAAATTCCACCAAGGGTAGGTGTTCTTCCCATGAAGTCAATTTACCTTTAACCATAGAGCGTAGCATAGACCCTAAGGTTCTATTTACTACCTCCGTTTGGCCATCGGTTTGTGGGTGGCAAGACGTGGTGAAAACTAACTTCGTGCCAAGTCTACCCCACATGGACTTCCAAAAGAGGCTTAGGAACTTGGAGTCCCTATCACTCACAATGGTCCTCGGTACTCCGTGAAGCTTTACAACATGTTCAACAAATAATGAAGCTACACTAGGAGCGTCCTCGGTTTTAACACATGGAATAAAATGAGCCATTTTAGAGAATCTATCAAAAACAACAAAAATGCTATCTTGGCCCTTTCTAGTCCTTGGCAGCCCCAAAACGAAATCCATCGATATGTCCAGCCAAGGTCTAAGGGGAGTAGGGAGTGGGGTGTATAACCCTTGAGGTTGGAGACGAGATTTCGCACTCCGGCAGGCCACGCATTGACTACAAATTTTAGTGACGTCTTTGCGCATTTTGGGCCAATAGAAATCCTCCTCTAGGATACCGAGGGTCTTGTATACCCCAAAGTGACCCATGAGGCCTCCGTCATGGGCCTCTCTCACAAATAATTCCCTCCAAGAGCTAGAAGGGACACACAACCTCCTCCCTTTGAACAAATAACCATCGAACCGAGAGTAGGAGGAGTGGTTATTCTCCTTGAGCCAACGGTCCCTTCCCCACTCTTCGCATTCCCTAAAAATAGGAGCAAAGATAGGATCCTCGGGATACAACATCCGCAAGCTCTCAAAACCCATCAACTTCGAAGACAAGGTAGCAACAAGCACATGCTTCCGAGACAAGGCATCGGCAGCAACATTTTCCTTCCCCCTTTTGTAATGAATTACATAAGGGAAAGTCTCGATGAACTCAATCCACTTAGCATGACGCCTATTCATCTTGTCTTGGCTCTTAAGGTGTTTCAACGACTCATGATCCGTTCGTATCACAAACTCCTTAGGCCACAAATAATGTTGTCAATTTCCCAAGGCTCTAACAAGGGCGTACAACTCCAAATCATAAGTCGAGTAATTAAGAGTTGCCCCTTTGAGCTTTTCACTGAAATAAGCAACGGGCTTACCTTCTTGCATCAAAACAGCCCCGATGCCAACCTTACTAGCATCACACTCTATTTCAAACATCTTATCAAAATCGGGCAATTGCAATAAAGGTGCCGAGATGAGCGTAGCTTTCAAGGCCTCAAAGGCCCTAGCCTGATCATCACCCCATTTAAAGGGCCCGTCCTTTCTAATTACCTCGGTCAAGGGGGATGCTATGGAACTAAATCCTTTGACAAACTTCCTATAAAAGCTAGCCAACCCGTGGAAACTCCAGATTTCTCCAATAGTTTTAGGGGTCGGCCAGCTTCGTATAGAGTCTATCTTGGAATCGTCCACTTCCACACCCCTTGAGCTCACGACAAAACCCAAGAATATGACTTTATCAACACCAAAAGAACACTTCTCCATGTTGGCATACAGCTTCTCCTTTCGGAGCACATCAAACACACATCTCAAATGCATTACATGATCATCAATAGACTTACTATACACCAACACATCGTCAAAGTAAACCACCACAAACTTTCCAATATAAGGCTTCATTACATGATTCATTAGACTCATAAATGTGCTAGGAGCATTGGTAAGGCCGAATGGCATGACCAGCCACTCATATAGACCGAATTTGGTCTTGAATGCGGTCTTCCACTCATCACCGGGTTGCATGCGAATTTGGTGATAGCCGCTCCTAAGGTCCACTTTAGAAAACAAACAAGATCCGTGGAGCTCATCTAACATATCATCGAGTCTAGGGATTGGATGACGATACCTTATAGTGATTTTCTTGATGGCTCGACAATCGACGCACATGCGCCAAGTTCCGTCCTTCTTTGGTACCAAAAGTACCGGAACAGCACACGGACTCATGCTTTCTTTGATGTATCCCTTGTTGAGAAGTTCCTCAACTTGCCTTTCAAGATCCTTAGTGTCCATAGGATTGCTCCTATAGGCCGGTTTGTTTGGAAGTTGTGAACCCGGCACCAAATCAATTTGGTGCTCAATTCCCCGAAGCGGGGGCATTCCTTGCGGAAGTTCTTGAGGAAATACATCTTCATACTCCTGCAACACACAAGAAATCAAAGGGGAAATGGAAGAATTAGTGGGGTTAGTATTAAAACAATGGGCCAAAAGTAGCATCGGCTTGTTTTCATCATGGTCCACGAAAAGTTCCTTTCTCCTAGCCAACATCACTACGTTTTCCCTTTCCCTTGGTGTTGGGACAACCTCGGATGTCCCTACCTCCTCACCTATGGCATCCCTCCCCTTTTCTCCCCTTTCGGGTTCCTTTCCCTTTCCCTTTAACTCTCTCATCTTTTGATACCACTCATTTACTTGGGAGGGTGAAAGAGGATGAAGTGTGACCTTTCGGCCATCCTTCTCAAGCGTGTACCGGTTGAACCTCCCATCGTGTTTAGTAGACCTATCATATTGCCATGGCCTACCTAACAACAAGTGACATGCTTGCATTGGGATTACGTCACAAAGCACGTCATCATGGTAGTTTCCCACCTTAAACCGAATCACACATTGCCTTGTGACCCTCAATTCACCACAATCGTTCAACCATTGTAGCTTGTAAGGACTAGTGTGGGGCGTAGTTGGTAGCTTCAAGAAATTTACCATAGCATGGCTAGCAACATTCGTACAACTACCACTATCAATCACCAAAGTGCACACACTTCCCTTTACAAGACACTTAGTATGGAATAGATTTTCCCTTTGACTCGGGTCATCCACCGCCTTACTAATCATGACACGTCTAACCACAAAGATTGGTACCACACACTCCCCTTCTTGTGGATAGACATCTTCACTACCCTCTAATTCTTCATCATTCGGCCAATTCTCGTCTTCCTCTCCATCTTGAGGCTCGGCCTCATTTTCCCCCCTTTCGGAAACCACTTCCTCGCCAAGGTAATACACTTTCCCTTCTCGTAGGATCACATTGCGCCGGTTCAGACATTCATTGGCCTTATGCACCCAACCTTGGCACTTGAAGCATTGGAACCCCTTGGGATTGGGATATTTGTGAGCCTCCGGTTTCGGAGGGAACTTAGGGACTGTTTTGGGCTCGGGCAGCTTCGTAGGGGCGGGTTGGTCCTTGTTCTTTGGCCAACCCGAGGGGTTTGGTACCCTTGACTTGAATATCGATCTCTCCTTAAGTTCCCTTTCAATCTCCAAGGCCGCTTGGAATATTCCGTCAGTGGTTTCAAACCGGTGAAGTGTTAAATGAGTAGCGATCTCTTTGTTCAACCCACACTTGAACCGGATGATGTCGTGACTGATTTGCTCCCCACGGTGATCTAGTTTTAACATGAGTTGTTGGAACTCGTCAAAATAGGCCATCACACTCTTACTTCCTTGCCGCAAGCCATATAGCCTAGCAAGCAACTCATGCCGGTATCTCTCGGGAAGGTATCGTTGTCTCATCAAATACCTCAACCGATACCAAGGTGGTGGCTGCCCATCCACCAATTCATTACCAAATCATTTCACATACTCCCACCAAGTGTTTGCATAGCCCTCGAGGTGAGCTATAGCGTAGCAACTCTTCTTTTCTTCCGAGATGTCATTAACTTGGAAAACTTTGTCACAAGCCGATTCCCAAGTTAAGTATGCCTCGGGGTCACTTTCACCCTTAAAGATGGGTAGGCTCAACTTGATGGTGTTGATGCCTACGTCTCTCTCTTGGTGTCGGTTTCCCCTATCTCCATACCCCCGGTATCTCCTAGGTTCTCCTCGACCCCCTCTTAACTCCTCCTCCCTCATATAAGCATCATCAAAGGTTCCCTCTCCATCATACTCCTCTCTACCGTAGCCTTCAAAGTAGGATGGTCGGCCTTGGCCATTTTGATTCGGAGGATTTGGAATTTGCGGTCTTTGGGTTAATGGAGCTTGGAATGGAGGGTTCCGATTTAGTGGAGGTACTTGGCGCCCAAATCCCTCTTGTGGAATTGGAGGAGCTTGGAAATGTAGTGGTCTAGTGGAGTCTCGGTTTGGAGGAAAATTGGTAGATTGGTGTGCGGCATTTAGTGGAGCTTGGGGTGCATTTAGCATTTGGTGGATCATTTCGGGGGTGATGGTTGCGGAGGAGGTCCTATCATGACCATTGGTAGATACATGTAGAGGAGTAGACGGACGAGAGTTCCTTTGACTCTCCACTTGATCTAATCTCCCGCTAATAGTCGATACCTCCCCCCTTATTGCTGCCAAGTCCCCCCTCACGGCCCCAAATTCCGAATTCATCCTTTCAAGTGTCCGAGTAACGGCCTCAAGAGTGGCCCTCATTGAGTCAAGGGCATTAGTATCCGCATTATGAGATGTTCTTCCTTCCATCGTCAAGGTATTAGCTGCTTTAGTTCACCACAAGTTCGTGTTCCACAAGTGTTGTATAATTGGCTAGTAACAGTGAGATTTTAAAGGTATGAGTAAGCTCTTATCCGGAATGGATTCTTGTTTGGAAGACTCTAAGAATGCTTGCCAGACTAGAGTCAAAATCAGCAACTCGTTCAAACGAATAAAAGCACACAAATAATCGTTGACACGAACAAACGGTTCAAGGAACTAGTTAACAACCTAGTAGGAAGGTACTAGTTTGTAGATTAGTTCTAAGACCAAGTAAGGAAACCAAGAATCAACAATTAGCAACCAAAGAATATCCTAAGTTGAGCTTATAGTGACATGGTAGCATGCAATGGTCCCACACGGTTTTTCTTTTCTCGAATTTTTTTTTTTTTTTTTTGGTCTTGAGTTATTATTCACAAAACTTGTGATAATTTGAAAAGTGGTTTTGGTGGGAAAACTAAAATCATGAAGTCTTTCACTCTCTTTTCAAACTCAAGAAAGTGGGTTCGGTTGACAAATTCCACAAAACAAGGCTCCTTGATTTAGGGAAAGTGATTGACAAGACTACAAAGTGATGGGTGCAAGTCTTTCACAACAACTTTATAACTTTACCACTTGAGCACACAACAAGATGAACAAGATGACAAGTTCAAAAGATGAACACTTCAACAAGCTTCAACAACTTCTTTAGCACATAAACACAACCACCGATTTTCTTTTGTTTTTTTTTTTGTTTTAACAACATGCAACTTTCGGCCACTTCAAGTCACCACACAATGTCCAAATTTTCAAGCTCAACTTTCGGATCTAGACACCTTAGTGTTGGTGAGAAAGAAACCAACACTAGAAACTCACTAAACAAGCAAAATAACACCTAGATCTAAGCATACAACATCATACTCGTTTCAACTTTTAGTGGACAGATGGGTTATGTTGGAACACAACCGGTCTTGCTTTGATACCAAATGATACAAGATCAAACCAACAACACCAAGAGCTTCGGATTTCAGTCCAACAACACAAGACAACAAGTTTTAAGTTTCGGTTTTTCAATCCACAACCCGAGAGCAACAAGTTGAAGTTTCGGTTTTTCAGCACACAACAAGAAGAGCAACAAGATAGACAACAATGCTAGTGAATCGAAAAGAGCCCCACATGGCTTCACTAGTCTTTAAGATAACAAAATCAACAACAACAACAAGATAAAGAAAGATAGATAACTTGACATATAACATTCAAGAAACTAAGAACCCTAACATCAAGAGAGGACCCTAAGTCTAATGAATATAAACACCAAGTTCTTACGAGGACCAAGAGGCACTCAACGACCTCAAAACCCTTGTTTCTAGCCAAAGAGACAACACAAGTATCCCTCTACTTGTGATATGGTAATGGCAGCTTCAATGAGAGAAGTGAGAGGAAATATTTGGTATTTTTAGGTTACAACTTTCAGATTTCAAAAACTAAGTCTAACTCTCTCTACATGTTCTATTTATACTACAAACACAATAGGTAAAATGACCCTAACGCCCTTGCTTCTTGTGCCAACTTTGGAGATTAGTTAATTACACATTAGGACCCCTCTTCACACATAAAAACATTTAGGTCCTTGGTTGCTTCGATCACCAACTCACACGCGTCCATTTGCATGAACAAAGCTTGGAGTGCTTGTAATTCCCGAGCTTGGCTTCGTGTGAAAGGCCGTGTACCTGTGGAGGCTGCCCTAATAGTATCATTGTTTAAGCCGTGAACTAGCCCAAGATGGGTTATGTTGGAACACAACCGGTCTTGCTTTGATACCAAATGATACAAGATCAAACCAACAACACCAAGAACAACAAGAAGGCTCGGATTTCAGTCCAACAACACAAGAACAACAAGTTTTAGTTTTCGGTTTTTCAGCTTACAATACAAGAACTAGTTTCGGTTTTCAACTTACAACACAAGAACAACAAGATGGATAATGATGCTCGTGAATCGAAAAGATCCCCACACGGCTTCACTAGACTTTAAGATAACAAATCAACCACAACAAGAAGATAAAGAAAGATAGATAACTTGACATATAACATTCAAGAAACTAAGAACCCTAACATCAAGAGAGGACCCTAAGTCTAATGAATATAAACACCAAGTTCTTACGAGGACCAAGAGGCACTCAACGACCTCAAAACCCTTGTTTTTAGCCAAAGAGACAACACAAGTATCCCTCTACTTGTGAGAGACTAGGGACGGCTTCAATGAGAGAAGAGAGAGGAAATGTGTTTGTATTTTTAGGTTACAACTTTCAGCATTCAAAAACTAAGGGACATCTCTCTAACATGTTCTATTTATACTACAACAAAAAAAGGTAAAATGACCCATCCGCCCTTGCTTTCTTGTGCCACCCTTGGAGAGTAGTTTATTACACTTTAGGACCTCTCTTCACACATAAAAACGTTTAGGTCCTTGGTCGGTTCAATCACCAACTCACACACGGCCATTTGCATGAACAAAGCTTGGAGTTTTTGTAATTCCCGAGCTTGGCTTCGCGTGAAAGGCCGTGAACCTGTGGAGGCTACCCTAACCGTATCATATCGGGTATTATTTTTTATTTTATGTTCATTTCTATATTTTAGACATACTGTTGTCAAGGAATTGGTCTTGTACCAAAACTCATAGTTAATAGACCTCACATGGGAATTTCGATAGTTCCATCAATGTTGGAACGTTGATTTTATGTTAGGGGAACCCTTGGTTCAGGTGTCAAGGCTTCCGAACACATTTTGCACAATTGGGTGGACTTTATGAATATGGAACCATAGTTATGTGCACTAAATTTAGTCAAAATGATGTTGTATTAAAGTTTCAAATGTTCCTTTATGCCTTTAATATCTAATTTAGTATGGAAGCATAGACCTTTTATGCGCATGGGGTTTCAATGAATCGCGACCACCCAATCGGAGTCTATTTGGTCTTAAAAAATTGGGTGCCTCACCTCAGCTAGTGCAACTTCTTGAGCAGACCTTTGTTTTTTTAAGCTACCAATGGATCAATTTAGAAAACAATCTTGGTCCCACATAGTCACTTAAGCGATGGCCTCATCGCTTTAGCATAGGTTACTTAAGCGACACTAGACTGCTTAAGAAAGACCAAATTCTCTCGGGGGATCGCTTTAACAATTATTTGACCAATTAAGCGTTGATCGCTTAACTGTTCATTGGGTTGATTTCATGCTATGATTGTTTAAGCAATCATTAGGTCTCTTTAGAGAAATCTACAAGCGATTAAATCACCTTCTTTGCCTAATTTTCTCCTTATTTTCTTGATCCTTTTCCACTATTGTTTATAGATTGGATCATTGAAAGTGTGGGGAATCATCCATTGAAGCTAAAGTAAGCTAGCCTAACACTTCTTGGTTATTTCTCATATTTTTGCACATCAAATTCCATCATTTTTCATTGTAAATTATTAGAAATTAGGTCTTAAAATCCTTAAAACTTTAGGGGATGATTTGGGGCCCAATTTTTCTCTATTTGTGCCCAATTTTTTAGCACACGTTCCTTTTCCTCCGAGGGTCCTCATGACAAATTCAATGTTGGATTCCATTTGCGAACCTTATATGCTTGTTCTTGACTTGAATTCTGACTGGACATTTTATATATCAATATGGGTCATATTTTACTCCAATTGATGTGTAGGTTATTATTTTAATAGCGTGGTGATAATGGAGAAAAACCATACACTTGATGGGTGAGTCAAGACTTGCAATTTTGTCATTGAGATAGGCTCCATCTACTTTTCTTAATGAGAAGTTATGTCGTACTGATTGCATGTTGGGTGGGAATTATAGGAAATATTTATGAATAGTGTACCATGACTTAGCCTAATTGGGGAGATAGGGGGATAAAGATGTAACCATTACCTTAGGATGAATTACTTTTTATGGCTATAGAATCCTATCACCCTAGATTGCAGGAATGATAACCATAGTTTGACAGTAAGGATCCTTTAGTATAAAAGCGTATTTCACTTAGTGGGCTGGATCATAGTTTCCAGAATTATGGTATTAGTATTACGCTAGTTATATGCTACTGGGACCAAAGTCATAGTCATGATAGTAGTTGGACTCCATGAGAGTGTTCTATACTTAAAAATAATATGGCATTTGTTAGCAGATGCACAAACACTGATGGTTATATTGTTTGGATAATAGTGATGGCATACATACTTTTAGGTTTATTCATTCCCACTTAGGAAAATGATTCTAACAAAATATCATGTTTTTTTCTATTTTTTTTTCTAAAATGGGATTTATTTCCACTTTTCACTTTTAAAACAATTTTTTTTATAATGGGAATTGTACTGCCTTATTTAATGATTTCTGAGCTTTTGGAATTAAAGATGATGTTTTTAAAATTAGACTGAGATTGATTCTGATCCACAATTAATCCTTTCTTATACCACTGCTATTTACTTTGTTTGAGAGAATTTCGACCCTTCTATGCTATTACATTAATTTTGTCCCAGTGTTGATCCCAAACAATGGATTTACAGACTTACACTCTTCTAGTCACTGTTTTAGTCTATTCCCTTATTATGTATTTATATATACTAGTTACTAGATGGAGTGGATAGATGAAGATGATGATTGGAATACCTGGACCAGGACCAGGTATTGTAAATAGATATTCTCGAATCCCCTAGGGGCCCCTTCGTCCTTGAGCCAAATTGATAGAAAAGAGAGATCATCATAGGTCCTTCTTTTTAAAGATGTTGATCTAGATGAGGTGTATAGAATTGGTACGTTAAGGCACTTAGGTAAGATATAGTACTATGGATTTACTTTACATTCATTTATTCATATGCATTGCCTATTAAAAGTATATTGTTTTATGCTCATATATATTGACCTTATGGGGGGTAGTATAATATAGGCTAAGTGATACGGGAAAAACAACGGAAACACGAAACAACTCCAAAACAGTCCGCAAATCTTAAGGATTCGAGGACCAAGATGGAGACCACACTCGGATTCACTACCAACAACAAGAATACAAGATACAAGAGTATATTCTAACACCAAAACAGATACAATACGTGATAAACAAGATGAACAACAATAATACAAGTTTTGGATTCAATGAAGACACAAAAACAGTCCACTACACAACACATACACGATTTGCAAGAAAATAAAGATAGATAGTGAGACCAAGATTATTATAAGATTAAGAACCAAGTGTATTTCAACACTAACCCCTAATGAATGTAACAATCAAAACCACACTCTTACGGTGACCACCAAGGGAACGAACTCACCTCAAGATCTACCGTTTCCAAGCAAAGATCAATATTGGCTTTTCCAAGCCCTATGCTAAGGATGGCTTTTCCAAGCCCTACAACTAAGGGTGTTACACTCTCAAAAGAGACAAAATATGTCTTCAATTCTTCATCCTTCAAAAATCTGCCAAGAAATGAGCTAAAATAACCTATTTATAGTGTAATACAAAAGAATACAAAAAGACCACTTTGCCCTTAATGATAGGTGCGGCCATGGTGTGTAAATACACCATGTGTAATGTCCAAAATGCCCTTAATTAAGGTCCAAAACCGTGAGTCCTCACTCTTAAATGCTCCAAGCAATCTTCCATACGCGAGATTGCTTTAAGTTACGCTCAAAACGGGTCCTCCATGCATGTTCTTGTATTCTCGAGGTGACCAAGTCTTGAGCCTCTATGTGTTGGCCTCCAAAGATGGCATCAAAAGATAAGATTGCCATTTGTCCCGTATCATCCTCCCCTTCTTGAAAAGGATTCGACCTCGAATCCAAACCTTGCAAAACCGAAGAGAGGACAAACAAATACAAACTCCTCATGGCATGAGGGTTAGGGTTAGCATAACAAATTATCTCAACATGCCAAGGTTGCACATATTTGCAATATAACCAAGAATCCTTTGCAAGGAATATTAAAAACTCAATAAAAGATGTACAAAGGATTTGGTTATAGGATACATCAAGAGTGACACTTTGCTTGTCATGTAGACCAAGCAACAAGTTTGGTGCACCAACATCACCATTTCTAAATTTGGCACCGGGTTCAAATGGGAAAAGTGGCCATAGACACGGGTCTCGACAACACTTCCCTTTCCCGTGGTCTACACCCAAACTAAATGACATACTCACTACAATAATATACATATGATCCAAAGAAAATAGAGAGTACAGAAAAGTATCACTCAAATCGACTTCTACTAAGGTGCTCTCATGTGTGTACTCACTACTTGTTTCCCAATAATCACCATGAGTACTCTCAACAATGAAATCACACAAAGTAGAAGAAGAAGTAGCTTTCGCAACTACACATTCCTTACCCTTAAGAGGACTCTCATCTTCCAAGAAGAGATTTCCCTCTTTAGGAGGAATATTGTCACACCATAGTGGGTTAGCATATAGGCTATAGCTTCCAAGGCAAGCTATACCATCATTTTCACCACTTGGTTCATTAGGAGTGTTTAAATCATCTTCAAACAAGACATTGTACCTAAAAAGAGTGTGATCTACCTCACGGACAGATTTGGAATAAGCAAGTTCCTCACTCTCTAAATGATCAATATCAAGTTTCAAGGATGTTTCAAACACAATATTACCCCAAGAAGAGCTCTCGGGTTCATTCTCACTTTGATCAACATTTTCAACATCATCACACACTTGAGGTTCATTAATTACATCATACACATCCTCAAGTGGTGGGTAATTTTCACACATAAGTTGATCAACACAAATTTCAGAAGATAATGTACTTTCATTCAACATAATGGTTTCAACACTAGGTGGACATAAATCGATCTTACAAGAAGAGTCTATTCGGTCATCAATAGGATCAACTAGTGTATTCACACTCACAACATGTACATCATCATCAAGTGGCAAAGAAATAATACACTCACATATAGGCAAGCTACAACTCACACTCAATGGGCTACTAGCCACACAATTATCATTCACATGTACAAAAGTGTAAGAGTTTGCCATTTTACCTTGAAGTCCTTGAGTAGATTCTTCTTTGTCATGGTGTGAAGGTCCTCCAAAAGTTTGGGCAGCAACTTTCTTTTGGGATTGTTCTTCTTCGCTTTCCATGTTGCTACCTACACAAATGTCCTTAGAAATAGAAGGACAAACAATGTTAGCATGGTTTGGTGGTAATCCTCTTACTTTGCTCCACACAACCTCTCCTTTTTCCACTCTCGGATTACCACCTTTCACTCCCTTACTCCTCTCAATCTTTTGTCTCTCATAATAATTTGAATTGGAGTTGGTAGGAACTTCTTTTTGCGGCCCGGGCAGAATGTACGTCTCGAGGCAATTTCCCCATCGGTCTCTTACAATATTAGGCCAATTTTGCATATTTGGAACTTTATGTTGTGCAAACCAATCGGCGCCTAAGCTCACATGGCCATAGGTTATGGGAAAAACATCACACCACACCTCCTCATGGTAATTAAATTGGGAGAAGACTACTTTTACCCTCTCGGTAACCTTAAACCTGTCCAAGAAATATGGAACACGTAAAGGCTCACAAAATAACCCCAAGTAATCAACCATGGATGGAACAATGTAGTTTCTATAGTACCTATCATTTAACACAATGAGGCAGCCCGGTATCCCACAAATGTTCACCTTTCCGGAGTGTACACTCCTTCTCGGATCAACATTGTAAAGCACATGAGTACCCCTCGATTTTGGAGATGTATATCCTCTTCTTCCCATTGGAGAACCTACACTATAGCTAGTATAACCATTCACACTATATCGACCTTGATAAGAAGTACTACAAGGTGGAGAATATGAATCTTCACACTCCTCACGTGTACTCTCATCATAGCTCTCATAAGGTTTGCGAATGACAGGGTTATTCCTAACACCAAATCTAGGTTCGGAGTGGGGAGTGCAAGACTCCTCACATGTCCCAACTTCATCATAAGATCCATCACGAGGTCCTACATCATCTCCAAAGTCACCATAAGCACTAGGCAGTTCGTTCACCTCATTTTCTCCCTCAAAACAGTAATTTTCAAATCTGCCTATGTTTTGACCATGGCTATTTTGATAGCCTCCGCAATCTTCCTCAACTTCGTAGCCATAAAAACCCTCACTACAATCATAGTCTCCCATATTGTAGTCACAATAATCCCCGGCTATCAAAGTCATGTTCCTCTTACATCACCCTTTAAACCTACAAAATGAACAAACAAGATTAGTAGTAAAGCTCCTCACCAACTGATACAAAATCATACCAACAACACCAAGAGATTCAAGTAGGATCGGATTTCAGTCCAACAACACAAGCACAACAAGTTTTAGTTTCGGTTTTTCAGCCCACAACACAAGAACAACAAGATAGATAACAATGCTAGTGAATCGAAAAGAGCCCCACACGGCTTCACTAGACTTTAAGATAACAAAATCAACAACAACAACAAGATAAAGAAAGATAGATAACTTGACATATAACATTCAAGAAACTAAGAACCCTAACATCAAGAGAGGACCCTAAGTCTAATGAATATAAACACCAAGTTCTTACGAGGACCAAGAGGCACTCAACGACCTCAAAACCCTTGTTTCTAGCCAAAGAGACAACACAAGTATCCCTCTACTTGTGAGGTAATAGGGGCGGCTTCTATGAGTGGAAGAGAGAGGAAATGTTTTGTGTTTTTAGGTTACAAAATCAGCATTCAAAAACTAAGGGATAACCCTCTAACATGTTCTATTTATACTACAAACAAAAGGGGTAAAATGACCCATCCGCCCTTGCTTCTTGTGCCAACCTTGGAGAGTAGTTTATTACACATTAGGACCTCTCTTCACACATAAAAACGTTTAGGTCCTTGGTTGGTTCAATCACTAATTCACACACGGCCATTTGCATGAACAAAGCTTGGAGGTTTTGTAATTCCCGAGCTTGGCTTCGTGTGAAAGGCCGTGTACCTGTGGAGGCTGCCCGAACCGTATCATCCGCTCCATCTTGAGAGGAATTTGACCTCAAATTCAGCATTTGGTCATCTTCAACCGCATCCACGAGGGAGAGAACACCAACGTTGAAAGTGTTGTGCACTTGATATTCCGGTAGAAGGTCAATCTTGTAGGCGTTGTCATTGATTCTCTCAAGTACTTGAAAAGGACCATCACCCCTTGGCAGCAATTTGGACTTCCTTTGAGCTGGAAACCGATCCTTTCGAAGATGCACCCACACCCAATCTCCGGGTTCAAGTACAAGCCTTCTTCTCCCTTTGTTTACCCTTTTTGCAATTTCTTGGTTCTTCTTTTCAAGCTTGATCCGCACCGTCTCATGCATTTTCTTCATTGCCTCAGCTCTTTTATTTCCATCTAAGCTGGTCATGAGATCACTAGACAAAGGAGTGAGATCTAAAGGGGTAAGGGGATTCAGGCCGTAAACACATTCAAAGGGAGTCATTCCCGTGCTCGAATGTATTACCCGGTTGTATGCGAATTCCACCAAGGGTAGGTGATCTTCCCATGAAGTCAGTTTACCTTTAACCATAGAACGTAGCATAGACCCCAAGGTTCTATTTACTACCTCCATTTGGCCATCGGTTTGTGGGTGGCAAGAAGTGGAGAAAAGTAACTTCGTTCCAAGCCTACCCCACATGGACTTTTAAAAGAGACTTAGGAACTTGGAGTCCCTATCGCTCCCAATAGTCCTCGGTATTCCGTGAAGCTTTACAACATGTGCAACAAATAATGAAGCTACACTACTAGCATCCTCGGTTTTAGCACATGGAATAAAATGAGCCATTTTAGAGAATCTATCAACAACAACAAAAATGCTATCTCGGCCCTTTCTAGTCCTTGGCAGCCCCAAAACAAAATCCATCGAAATGTCCAACCAAGGCCTAAGGGGAGTAGGGAGTGGGGTGTATAATCCTTGAGGTAGGAGACGAGATTTCGTACTCCGGCAGGCCACGCATTGGCTACAAATTTTAGTGACGTCTTTGCGCATTTTGGGCCAATAGAAGTTCTCCTCTGAGATTCCGAGGGTCTTGTCTACCCCAGAGTGACCCATGAGGCCTCCGTCATGGACCTCCCTCACAAATAATTACCTCCAAGAACTAGAAGGAACACACAACCTCCTCCCCTTGAACAAATACCCATCGAACCGAGAGTAGGAGGAATGGTCATTCTCCTTAAGCCAATGGTCCCTTCCCCACTCTTCGCATTCCCTAAAAATAGGAGCAAAGGTAGGATCCTCGGGATACATCAACCGCAAGCTCTCAAAACATATCAATTTCGAAGACAAGGTAGCAACAAGCACATGCTTCCTAGACAAGGCATCGGCAACAACATTTTCCTTTCTCCTTTTGTAATGAATTACATAAGGGAAAGTCTCGATGAACTCAATCCACTTAGCATGACGCTTATTCAACTTGTCTTGGCTCTTAAGGTGTTTCAACGACTCATGATCCGTTCGTATCACAAACTCCTTAGGCCACAAATAATGTTGCCAATTTCCCAAGGCTCTAACAAGGGCGTACAACTCCAAATCATAAGTTGAGTAATTAAGAGTTGCCCCTTTGAGCTTTTCACTGAAATAAGCAACGGGCTTACTTTCTTGCATCAAAACAGCCCCGATGCCAACCTTACTAGCATCACACTCTACTTCAAACATCTTATCAAAATCGGGCAATTGCAATAAAGGCGCCGAGATGAGCCTAGCTTTCAAGGCCTCAAAAGCCCTAGCCTGCTCATCACCCCATTTAAAGGGTCCGTCCTTTCTAATTGCCTCGGTCAAGGGGGCTGCTATGGAACTAAATCCTTTGACAAACCTCCTATAAAAGCTTGCCAACCCGTGGAAACTTCGGATTTCTCCAATAGTTTTAGGGGTCGGCCAACTTCGAATAGAGTCTATCTTGGAATCGTCCACTTCCACACCCCTTGAGCTCACGACAAAACCCAAGAATATAACTTTATCAACACCAAAAGAACACTTCTCCATGTTGGCATACAGCTTCTCCTTTCGGAGCACATCAAACACACATCTCAAATGCATTACATGATCATCAATAGATTTACTATACACCAACACATCATCAAAGTAAACCACCACAAACTTTCCAATATAAGGCTTCATTACATGATTCATTAGCCTCATAAATGTGCTAGGAGCATTGGTAAGGCCGAAGGGCATGACCAGCCACTCATATAGAACGAATTTGGTCTTGAATGCGGTCTTCCACTCATCACTGGGTTGCATGCGAATTTGGTGATAGCCGCTCCTAAGGTCCACTTTAGAAAACAAACAAGATCCGTGGAGCTCATCTAACATATCATCTAGTCTAGGGATTGGATGACGATACCTTATCGTGATTTTGTTGATGGCTCTACAATCGACGCACATGCGCCAAGTTCCGTCTTTCTTTGGTACCAAAAGCACCGGAACAGCACACGGACTCATGCTTTCCTTGATGTATCCCTTGTTGAGAAGCTCCTCAACTTGTCTTTCAAGCTCCTTAGTGTCCGTGGGATTTCTCCTATAGGCCGGTTTGTTTGGAAGTTGTGAACCCGACACCAAATCAATTTGGTGCTCAATTCCCCGAAGTGGGGGCAATCCTTGCGGAAGTTCTTGAGGAAATACATCTTCATACTCCTGCAACACACAAGAAATCAAAGGGGAAATGGAAGAATTAGTGGGGTTAGTATTAAAGCAATGGGCCAAAAGTAACATCGGCTTGTTTTCATCATGGTCCACGAAGAGTTCTTTCCTCCTAGCCAACATCACTACGCTTTCCATCTCCCTTGTTGTTGGGACAGCCTCGGATGTCCCTACTTCCCCACCTACGGCATCCCCCCCTTTTCTCCCTTTCTGGATTCCTTCCCCTTTCCCTTTAACTCTCTCATCTTTTGATGCCACTCATTTACTTGGGAGGGTGAAAGAGGGTGAAGTGTGACCTTTCGGCGATCCTTCTCAAGCGTATACCGGTTGGACCTCCCATCGTGTTTAGTAGACCTATCATATTGCCATGGTCTACCTAACAACAAGTGACATGCTTACATTGGAATCACGTCACAAAGCACTTCATCGTGGTAGTTTCCCACCTTAAACCGAATCACACATTGCCTTGTGACCTTTAATTCACCACAATCGTTCAACCATTGGAGCTTGTAAGGACTAGTGTGTAGTGTAGTTGGTAGCTTCAAGAAATTTACCATAGCATGGCTCGCAACATTTGTACAACTACCACTATCAATCACCAAGGTGCACACACTCCCCTTTACAAGACACTTAGTATGGAATAGATTTTCCCTTTGACTCGGGTCATCCATCTCCTTACTAATCATGACACGTCTAACCACGAAGTTTGGAACCACACACTCCCCTTCTTGTGGATAGACATCTTCACTACCATCTAATTCATCATCATTCGGCCCATTTTTAGCTCCCTCTCCATCTTGAAGCTCGGCCTCATCCTCCCCCCTTTCGGAAACCACCTCCTCACCAAGGTAGTACACTTTCCCTTCTCGTAGGATCACATTGCCCCGGTTTGGACATTCATTGGCTTTATGCCCCCAACCTTGGCACTTGAAGCATTGGAACC
This sequence comes from Capsicum baccatum var. pendulum, assembly GCA_030864225.1. Taxonomy (NCBI): domain Eukaryota; kingdom Viridiplantae; phylum Streptophyta; class Magnoliopsida; order Solanales; family Solanaceae; genus Capsicum; species Capsicum baccatum. The sequence continues at coordinate 17,580,975 of CM061558.1, forward strand.
CCTTTGGGTTGGGATATTTGTGAGCCTCCGGTTTCGGAGGAAACTTAGGGTTTGTTTTGGACTCGGGCAGCTTCGTAGGGGCGGGTTGGTCCTTGTTTTTGGGCCAACCCAAGGGGGTTTGTACCCTTGCCTTGAAAGCTGATCTCTCCTTAAGTTCCCTTTCAATCTCCAAGGCCGCTTGGAATATACCGTCAATGGTTTCAAACAGGTGAAGGGTCAAATGAGTGGAGATCTCTTTGTTCAACCCACACTTGAACCGGATGATGTCGTGACTGATTTGCTCCCCACGATGATCAAGTTTCAACATGAGTTGTTGGAACTCGTCAAAATAGGCCATCACACTCTTGCCTCCTTGCCGCAAGCCATATAATCTAGCGAGCAACTCATGACGATATCTCTCGGGAAGGTATCGTTGTCTCATCAAATACCTCAACCGATACTAAGGTGGTGGCTGCCCATCCACTAATTCGTTACCAAATCGTTTAACATACTCCCACCAAGTGTTAGCATAGCCCTCGAGGTGAGCTATAGCGTAGCAACTCTTCTTTTCTTCTGAGATGTCATTAACTTGGAAAACTTTGTCACAAGCCGATTCCCAAGTTAAGTAGATCTCGGGGTCACTTTCACCCTTAAAGATGGGTAGGCTCAACTTGATGGTGTTGATGCCTACGTCTCTCTCTTGGTGTCGGTTTCCCCTATCTCCATACCCCCGGTATCTCCTAGGTTCTCCTTGACCCCCTCTTAACTCCTCCTCCCTCATATATGCATCATCTAAGGCTTCATCTCCTTCATACTCCTCTCTACCATATCCTTCAAAGTGGGCTGGCCGGCCTAGGCCGTTTTGATTCGGAGGATTTGGAATTTGCGGTCTTTGGGGTAATGGAGCTTGGAATGGAGGGTTCGGATTTAGTGGTGGTACTTGGCGTCCAAATCCCTCTTGTGGAATTGGAGGGGCTTGGAAATGTAGTGGTCTAGTGGAGTCTTGGTTTGGAGGAAAATAGGTAGTTTGGCTTGCGGTATTTAGTGGAGCTTGGGGTGCATTTAGCATTTGGTGGACTGTTTCGGGGGTGATGGTTGCGGAGGAGGTCCTATCATGGCCATTGGTAGATACATGTAGAGGAGTAGAAGGCCGAGAGTTCCTTTGACTCTCCACTTGTTCTAATCTCCCACTAATAGTCGACACTTCCCCCTTATCGCTGCCAAGTCCCCTCTCACGGCCCGAAATTCCGAATTCAACCTTTTCAAGTGTCCGGGTAACAGCCTCAAGAGTGACCCTCATAGAATCAAGGGCATTAGTATCCACATTATGAGACGTAGCTCCTTCCATTGCCAAGGTATTATCCGCTTTAGTTCACCACAAGTTCGTGTTCCACAAGTGTTGTATAATTGGCTAGTAACCGTGAGAATTTTAAGGCATGAGTAAGCTCTTATCTGGAATGGATTCTTGTTTGAAGACTCAAAGAATTCTTGCCGGACTAGAGTCAAAAATCAGCAATTCGTTCAAACGAATAAAAGCACTCAAATAATCGTTGACACGAACAAAAGGCTCAAGGAACTAGTTGACAACCTAGTAGGAAGGTACTAGTTTGTTAATTAGTTCTAGGACCAAGTAAGGGAAACCAAGGATCAACAATTAGCAACCAAAGAATATCCTAAGTTGAGCTTATAGTGACGTGGCAGCATGCAATAGTCCCACACGTTCTTCTTCTCTCTTTTTTTTTTTTGTTTTGTGTTAATATTCACACAACTTGTTATAGTTTGCAAAGTGTTTTGGTGGGAAAAATAAAATCTTGTAGTAGTTCACCCTTTTCAAACTCAAAAAAGTGGGGTTTGGTTGACTAATCCCACAAAACAAGGCTCCTTGAATTAGGGAAAAGTGATTGACAAGACTAAAAGGTGATGGGTGCAAGTCTTTCACAACACTTTATAGCTTGTCTTCCACTTGAGCACACAACAAGATGAACAATTTCAAAGGATGAACACCTCAACAAACTTCATCAACTTCTTTAGCACATAAACACACAACCACCGATTTTTTTTCTTTTTTTTTTTTTGGTTATCAACAACATAAAACTTTCGGCCACTTCAAGTCACTACACAATGTTCAAGTTTTTTTCAAGCTCAACTTTTGGATCTAGAAACTCACTAAACAAGCAAAATAACACCTAGATCTAAACATACAACATCATTCTCGGTTTCAACTTTTAATGGACAGATTTTCAGAATTTCTTTTGGTGTAGTTTGTTTAAGCCGTGAACTAGCCCAAGATGGGTTATGTTGGAACACAACCGGTCTTGCTTTGATACCAAATGATACAAAATCAAACCAACAACACCAAGAGATTCAAGTAGGCTCGGATTTCAGTCCAACAACACAAGCACAACAAGTTTTAGTTTCGGTTTTTCAGCCCACAACACAAGAACAACAAGATAGATAACAATGCTAGTGAATCGAAAAGAGCCCCACACGGCTTCACTAGACTTTAAGATAACAAAATCAACAACAACAACAAGATAAAGAAAGACAGATAACTTGACATATAACATTCAAGAAACTAAGAACCCTAACATCAAGAGAGGACCCTAAGTCTAATGAATATAAACACCAAGTTCTTACGAGGACCAAGAGGCACTCAACGACCTCAGAACCCTTGTTTCTAGCCAAAGAGACAACACAAGTATCCCTCTACTTGTGAGGTAATAGGGGCGGCTTCTATGAGTGGAAGAGAGAGGAAATGTTTTGTGTTTTTAGGTTACAAAATCAGCATTCAAAAACTAAGGGATAACCCTCTAACATGTTCTATTTATACTACAAACAAAAGGGGTAAAATGACCCATCCGCCCTTGCTTCTTGTGCCAACCTTGGAGAGTAGTTTATTACACATTAGGACCTCTCTTCACACATAAAAACGTTTAGGTCCTTGGTTGGTTCAATCACTAATTGACACACGGCCATTTGCATGAACAAAGCTTGGAGTTTTTGTAATTCCCGAGCTTGGCTTCGTGTGAAAGGCCGTGTACCTGTGGAGGCTGCCCGAACCGTATCACCAACACTCGTATACACTCACCTTTGTGATTCTCACAATTGGAGCGGCGAATATTGAAAGCTGCTTATACTCCGGTAGTCAATAGGATGTCAATTCCACTTGGTGGCCGGAATAGATTCTTGTTTGATCGACTCAAGACACAAAATAAAATTTCCTTACGAACTTGAAATAAAGAAGTTACAACGAATTAAAAATGAGAAAAGCTCACAAATAACGAAGACACGAAAGAAACGGATTCAACAATTAAACTACAACTAAGTAGGTGATTACTAGTTGTTAATTAATTGGAAGCAATAAAATTGAAACTAAGGAACAACAAAAGGAAACTACTAAAATCTGAAATTTGAGATTATTAATGACGTGAACAGTAGCAAATAGATGACGTGGCAGCATGCAATTGGTTTTGGTCCCACCCATTATAATCACAAATTCTGAAATTTTAAATCTACACATAATTTGGAAAGGATAACAATTTGTCTTTGGAGGGAAAACATAAATCTTGAAATAAGAAAAGTACCTTGTCCCACAGCACTAGGTTCTTGAAATAAGAAAAAGTACTTGTCCCATAACACAAGGTTCTTGAAATAAGAAAAAGTACTTGTCCCACAACACAAGGTTCTTGAAATAAGAAGAAGTACTTGTCCCACATCACAAGGTTCTTGAAATAAGAAAAAGTACTTGTCCCATAACACAAGGTTCTTGAAATAAGAAAAGTACTTGTCCCACAAAACAAAGTCTTTGAAATGAGGGAAAGCTGAAAAAGTAGTAGTCTAGGAAGTGTTGGGTTCAAGGTTTCTCACAACAAGCTTTACATCTTTTCATCTTCACCTTTTTGAATCTATATTGCCCTTTTGATTGTCTTAAGTTGTAAGAAAAGATGAAGAACTAGATGAACACCACAACAACCTTCAAGAACACAACAACAACTTCTTCAAGAACACCAACAATTCCAACGGCCAACTCCAATCCACAACAACAAACAACCAAGTCTCTTTAGTGTTGTGTCTTCGGTTTTAACAAGAGATGAAGGTTGTGAAGAGCTTCAAGAACAACAATATTCACCAAGAATAGCAACAACACTCCTTTCAATAACAACAACAACCAAATACACGGCCAATCAGGTTTCTCAACAATGTCTACCACAACAATGTTCAACAACAATGGGCCAAGCTCATGTTCACAATAACAACATCAAAATACAAGCTCAAATCAAGATATAGACTCAATGTGTTAGTGAGGAACAAAACTAACACCTAGAGACAACAAAGACAAATAAAAATCTCGGCCAAGACACAACAAGAACACAATTTTCGGCCAAGAACACAAAGTGGATAGATTGCTATTTTCTGGAATTTAAAGATTTCAGTTTTTTTTTTTTTTTTGTAGTTTTCAAGTCTCAAGCCCAAGATTGACCTTGTAGGAACAAGATCAAGCCATGCTTTGATACCAAATGATACGGGAAAAACAACGGAAACACGAAACAACTCCAAAACAGTCCGCAAATCTTAAGGATTCGAGGACCAAGATGGAGACCACACTCGGATCCACTACCAACAACAAGAATACAAGATACAAGAGTATATTCTAACACCAAAACAGATACAAAACGTGATAAACAAGATGAACAACAATAATACAAGTTTTGGATTCAATGAAGACACAAAAACAGTCCACTACACAACACATACACGATTTGCAAGAAAATAAAGATAGATAGTGAGACCAAGATTATTATAAGATTAAGAACCAAGTGTATTTCAACACTAACCCCTAATGAATGTAACAATAAAAACCACACTCTTACGGTGACCACCAAGGGAACGAACTCACCTCAAGATCTACCGTTTCCAAGCAAAGATCAATATTGGCTTTTCCAAGCCCTATGCTAAGGATGGCTTTTCCAAGCCCTACAACTAATGGTGTTACACTCTCAAAAGAGAGAAAATATGTCTTCAATTCTTCATCCTTCAAAAATCTGCCAAGAAATGAGCTAAAATGACCTATTTATAGTGTAATACAAAAGAATACAAAAAGACCACTTTGCCCTTAATGATAGGCGCGGCCATGGTGTGTAAATACACCATGTGTAATGTCCAAAATGCCCTTAATTAAGGTCCAAAACCGTGAGTCCTCACTCTTAAATGCTCCAAGCAATCTTCCATACGCGAGATTGCTTTAAGTTACGCTCAAAACGGGTCCTCCATGCATGTTCTTGTATTCTCGAGGTGACCAAGTCTTGAGCCTCTATGTGTTGGCCTCCAAAGATGGAATCAAAAGATAAGATGGCCATTTGTCCCGTATCACTAAGGGTTGTTGTTTTCTAAGTGTTAATTGAACATTCTAGTTTATGAGGCTCTATGAGGTATTGTTTGTTTGGACTAGCCAGTTTCTTCATTGTTGTAATAATGTTTAATTAATGGAAGCTTGATTATGGACTGTACCCAAGATTGTTGGTATGATTTTTATCCCTACCTCGTGATTAGACATTATAGTTAGGGACCTTAATTTTTTCTGCACTATCTGTCCTACTTTATTAGGATGCCTTGAGATAGTAGGTCGGTTACATTAGGTTAATACTTGAGTAGCCCTATATAAATATGCTTTTATGGCATTACTGCATATCTCTCTCTTCCTTGCCTATTCATGTAGTATATGTATTCTTGTCCTTGTATACTACTTTATAACTTTCTTTAACTTTTCCTTTGTATACTTACTAGTGAAATATGGTATTGCACTTTAGTTTAAGAATACTATTAGGATATGATAAGTTATCCTTATTGCTCCCTTAGAATTATCATGTTTAGTTTCCTGGATAGTTTCCTATAGTGTTTTTTTTTGACTTTACATGTCATTTATGCTAGTGTTATCTTTATATTTCATTTAGCCAATGCATATCTAGTACCATGTGTTTAGTACACATACTACACTTTTACGGACTACATATCATAGTATGAGTTCTTACCATTGTTGTGTGCATCGAGCTGAGCAGCTATGGATTAGAGCTTTTGGGTGATCTCCTGGTTATCTAAGTGTTACTTCTCTACCTCTTATAGATTGGACAGAAATCTATGTTGTATCCATAGATGGCTTGTACTTATGTTTAATCTATACTTTACCTTATGCTCTTATTTTATTAGAAGATCTTGTACTAACTTCACCGACTCTTTGGGTTGGTTTATATATATATAAGCCTCTTTATTATATTTATTCCGTTGTTTTCTTCTATTTCTCTTGATAGTCTATTACTAGTGGTTTTAGACAACAAGTTGACTTTTCTACTAGTGGGTTATAATAGTGTGTCATCATGACCTTAGAAATTGGGTCTTGACAGAAGATGAATTGGCTAATGAAAGAAAATGGTCAATTAAGGCTCAAATTCGGGATCAAATGATACATACTTCATTTGGTCAGACATTTAGGAAAAAAGTTAAGTTACTCAAGAATGCCTATAATTCTTATCTAACCAACATCCTACAACCTAGGCAAGACTATTTGGGAAACTTCTAGATTGCATACTCAAAGTGAACTCGGTAAACAATCTCACACCCATATAGCACAAGGTTAAACCATCGAATTCCATCTATCCAGTACATGAAGTGCTAAGCTGTGTTTATTTTTCTAATAATACTAATTTCATAACAAGATCAAATATACAACAATTTAACACCACCACAACACACTCTCTAAGATAAATTTTTTAAGGTTTATCCTTTAAACATCTAAAATTAAAATTAAAACATTCAACACTTGACTACATTAAGGTTCCTGATTTTTCCCCTAATCAAACATTAAAAAAAATAAAAAAATAACATCCTAGGTATGTTGGTTCTACTATGATACCACACCGGGGTGAAAATAAACATGACAACAAAGACCCTCAAGAAGTGGTATACCCCTACCCCCAACTATGAAATAATACATCATCCTCAGTGCATACTTGTGGTGCCCCATGCACCAGTGGTATACAACTGAGTCATGATATGTGAACTGAGATGAGCTTGCACCTATCTGGTTTGTTCATCTTAGAATGGTTACATTCTTTCATGAGATTTCGGTTAGGGCGCATAGCTGGGGACATGGAAACTGAAATATATGAATATGTCTATATAAGATAGCTGAGTAAGAAAATCATAACTTAATTAAGATTCGATAAGATGAGTTGAGGCCTATGAACATCATCTAAGATGAAGTAACTAAGATTTATGCACTGCAATTGAGACTACTGACAGATTTAGGAGGTGCTAAAATAAATGTATAAACATACTAACTTATCTGATTAATTGAATAACGGATAGCTGAATACTGGGCATGTGAGACGGGTCTGAACATAGTCTGAATAATTAGACTGAGACTAAAATGTATTTACGTAGGAGGTAAGGACTAAAAGAGTAACATGAGGTAACTGAGAATGGATTCATGAAGTCTGTATTATTTTCGAAAGTGAGACCAAGCGTACTAGATGATTTGGAAACATTCCATGTAATAAGGTACTAAAATACCTATAACTGAGTAACTGATAATTGTATGCTATGGTAAAGCAAGTCTAAAATTAAACTGAGTTTTTTGATCCGATTATGGATCTGAAGCTGACACTATAACTAAGACTGTAATTGAGATTCTTATTAAAACTAAATGCTGGGTTCTGGTAACTGAATGCTGATAACTGAGGTTTAGACTGATACTGAGAAACTGAATTCTGGAATTGAACACTGATTATTGGGTGCTGAATACTGAATCTATAAATAAGATAGCAACTGAGTTTTCATAGTACGCAATAGGGACTAACATAAGTTATGTATCCAAATATAGATTCACACTCTGTACTTTCCCAACTTTTGAATACTACCTCTTGTTATCCATTTACTTGCACAGTAACATGACATTAAAGACTATCTTTATAACTATACCCTCATGTATAATAATGATACAACAATCTTATATTAACATAATACATTTAATTTTTCCCATTTAAGCAACTACTTATCACTACACTATTTCCACAAAGAGAGCTCACTGAAGGGTTAAATCAGGAGGACCTGAAGCATGAATAGACACTGACTGAACTTGACACATAACTGAAACCTGAGGAATAGAATCTCAACAACATGGATTTACTAGAAAGGTCTGAACTGAGGATATACATAACATAGTCTAAATTTTTATGATTAAAGAGGGCGTAGTATTTGTCATGGAGGCTGAGTATACTTGTAAAGCATAATATATGTACATGAGTCATAAACTGCATGACCTGAGGTTGGAGTTTCTGTGTTCATGAGACATGATTCGTAATACTGAGTGAGCTGGAACTTCTTAATCGAGGAACTAGAAGCGCATAAGATTCTATGAAAAATGTGTAAATATAAGTTATGTTCATGGAACTAAGTTATGAAACATATGTAGGCATTATGCTGACTGAAGTACAAAACTTGTGCTGAGATAAGGATGGATTAGGAATTATCTTCCCTTACTACTTTTTCTATTCATACTAGCAATATTACTAGAATTCTGAGAGCCTGCCTTGGTTACTTGATCTATCATCTCTCCTTTTAACTTTAAGCCATCATCTTAAGTCTATGAACACTTTACTAAGATCTGGACTAAACTGCAATCATCACCACATACTTACACTCTGTTCGACATATTCTTGCCTTACTAAACACATTATCTACTACTATTTCCTCATATACTACTAATATCACATTCCTAATTCACATCCATCTCTACACACTTAATTTCAAATCAATAGTCTTATTTTTTTGCTTGCACTATTCAAGACTAATGATTCACTTTGGTATAACTATCCCCATGAATACATAATTTGTTCAATCTGGATGATATTATCCTAACTCTACTACTACCAAACTCCTGGGTTTATGCTTCTAACTCTAGGTCTATTCTATCATAGGATTCTGACAAGGGATCTGATGACATATCTAAATTCGGGTTCAAGAATAAGTTCTCATTTCATGAATGAAATCTGTATAACTTTGGGATAAAACTGGACTGATGGGATACTTTAGTCTGCAATCAGTCCCATAACTGACTACAGGGGGTGTCTGAGAAATCCGTATCTCTAGGACTTGAGCTTTACTATTTTTGATACCTTGAAAGTAAGGTGGAGTTTACATGAGTGGAGCATGATGAGAATCTACATGAGTTTCTTAGAGGACCTTTCTGTAGCATGATATGAAACGCGAAAGAAGGGAAACTGTTCCTAAAATATCTTATAGCCCCCTGCATGTAAGTGTGGTGCACAATACACCCATGTATAAGACTCTACTAGATGCAACTTTCAGACTTCCTAGGACACTGTTAAACCTTAGGATCTGATACCAAGTTTGTAAAACCCTAAATCTGGTACCCAAAATGCTACACAGTGCTCATGACCCCAAAGGACAACAAGGTAACCCATGACTGATAGCTGCACCTATACACTGCATAATATATGTATATAAATATGGAAAAATGAACTGAAAGGCAATAAGGTTCAATACTGAACATAATCTGAATAATAGTAATGTCTGAATAAAGTGGTATCACAATAACCAAACAAAATTGAAATACTGAAGTCTAAATCTAGTATGTAATCTAGTTTGAAAGCCTTTAACTATTTGAAGTAAGGAGTGGAAGGAACATGTCTAACTAACTCTTGACTACTGAAAGACGAACTAAAATACTGAAGTAATTAAGTTGTAATCATTTCCTCAGAGAATAAGGACTCACTGCTAATTTTGACTGCTGAAATCTGTAATGCTACTACTGCTCTGAAACTCGTGCCTCTGAACTGATGGGGTAAAATAAAACACCATAGCATGAATGTGTCAGTACGACTGAATATACTGAGTATATAAGTGAGGTAGGTTAAATGCAAAGGGTTGTAGGCATGAACAATGCTGGCTGATATGAATGTGAGAATACATACATGCATAATTAACTGTAACTGAACTCATGGTGATACTGACTACTAAGTCTGAATACTGACAACATGATTTTATAGACACTAAAATTGAGTCACTGAATAGTAAGGAATTAATACTGTGTTACCAAATACTGAGGGACTGATACTATATATATATTGCTAATACATGAATGACTATTTGTGACAGTTTTGATTATAAAGAAGTAGTCTAATTGACTGTATATGACAATACTAAATCTGAGTACTGATAACTTGTATGTACCGATAGCTAACATGACTGATATAACTGAAAACATGGGTAAATGTATCTAATAGTCCTAAATTTAATGGAACTATCTGAGCTCTATACTGTATCTAAGTGGACTGTATCTGACAGTCCTAAAATCTGAAGAACTATCTGAGTTCTTTTACTGAGACTGGGTGACTGTATCTAACTGTCCTAAAATCTATAACTGAAACTATGGGAAGTAGTTATTTAACCGACATGACCCATATATGCCATTATACCTAATCTAGGGTCCAATCTCTGCTCTGACTGGAAGGGTGTCAATACCATGTCACTAGTATAGACAACTATGAGTTACCCTCTTATAACAGGTTACTCTAATGAGAATGATGGGAACCCTCATATACAAAGTTAAGCACCTCATCTACCATCATATAACAGGATATAATGTGTCAATCTAGGGTGGCTACGTAGTTCTGGAGTGCAAGGATGATTGCTAAGAATCACACCCTCAAAATAATAGGTTAGTTCCTATCCTTGGGCCCCCTCGGTGCTAACTCCTACTCCCATTTGAATAGACTAATCATGTTTAACTGAACTGTACTTGGGCTGAGTTTACTGAGTTCCATGACTGATAGAATACTATTAATATCTGATAACTTGACTTAGTTCATGAGATTACTGAGATTAATGGGAATACTGAGGTTACTAATATTATTGAGTACTAAGAACACTAAGATTACTAATATTTCTGAGATTTTTAAGTTTTCCTGAGTTAGCTGACTGACTGAGTTCAATGGATCGTGGCTTGATTGAGGATATCATGAAAACACGACTTGGCTCTAGGTGCACAACTATATTTTTCAGGTACAAGTACCCCAGGACTCGATAGAAGGAAACTGACAATACTAGACATTCTTGAATACGTGACCAACATAAATAGTTCATTCTATAATAATTAGGGATAACTCATGTGGTTTTTTTATAATCATGATCTTGAACATAACATGGAATGCATATAGACACACTATGAATCCATTCTCCAATCATCATGTACATTCCATTACACATACATTGCACAACAATTACATGTGAGCCCTTTGAACATAATAGACTAGCATGAATTTATCATATAGTTCACCCATAAGCTATATTACATGATTTCTATCATTCTAGGCATTTTATCAAACACCTTACATGCACAAATTTGGGTATAGGTATACTTATCAATTTAACAATCTTAAGCCACCCAAGTTCATGGATTTCAACTAACATTCTTACATACTTCATTAAAATACATCAAGATGCCATCTTGAAAACCAAATAACAACCATCAACATGAACATAATCATACCACAAAAAGATAATCACAATTCATAATTTAAAACTTGATTATTGAGCTCCATGGTTGAAAGGGATCCATATATGAACACTACGCATACCTTAAAGATTGATCTTGAAAGAGATCTAATGTTTCTTGATGGTTCTTGAAGAAATCCTTAGGCTTGTTCTTGATTTTTCTTGACTAGGGTTTAACGCCTTTTGGGAGAGAATGTTAATGTTCTTGAGGAGAATGAAAAAATAATAGGATAATAGCAGTCTCAGGGTTTTAATACAGTGTTTAGAGTGAGGGAAAAAGACCCAAATACCCCTACGAAATCACTTCCCAGTTGCTGAAATTATCAGCTGACGACCAAGGCTGATAATCTGTTAGATTTGTGATAGCCCATCAGCCCAGGTAGTCCCCTGGAATCTGGAAGTTTTGGGTTCTGTCAAAGAGTAACAACATGGGATGGTAAGGCATCAGACTTACGATAAGTCATCAGCTCATGTCGTCACTCATTTGCCAGGTGGACATGGTGGAGTAAAATAGTTATAACGTTTTTCTTTGATATTGGATTTTGGCGAAATTGGTATCGTTGGAAATATAATTCAATTATAAATATTTTTGTGGGTCATGAGATGAAAATTTCATAGTATAACTAGATATATACTCATTTGAAGTTGACTATAGCAATATCCTTCCAAAGAATTCAATCGATAAGGAATGTTTTGAGTCATCCGATAGCTGGAAGTTATTTAAAGCCTTAATATATATATAAATTACTTATAAAACTATAAAAGGACCATGATATACCATGCATGAGCTTGAAGCATGGCGCTAATATTGGTTTGGATTTTTTGGGGTATTACACTAGCCCTAAATAAGATGTGCCAAATTGTTTGCTTAGTGATATATACCCTTGAACCTCACACTAATGTGTTGGTCTGTAACTCACTTCTCCTGAGGTGTGATCAAGTAAACCATAGTAAAATAAGAGGCATAAAACTCATGAACCAACTCTAGATTGTAACTCTTTAATGGTTTCCTTATCAACTAAACACTGTATAGATCAAATAATTCCTTTATCTCTAAGATCCTAGACAAATCCATTATACGGATGCTAGTGATACGGGACAAATGGCCATCTGATCTTTTGATGACATCTTTGGAGGCCAACACATAGAGGCTCAAGACTTGGTCACCTCGAGAATACAAGAACATGCATGGAGGACCCGTTTTGAGCGTAACTTAAAGCAATTTCGCGTATGGAAGATTGCTTGGAGCATTTAAGAGTGAGGACTCACGGTAGTGGACCTTAATTAAGGGCATTTTGGACATTATACATGGTGTATTTACACACCATGGCCGCACCTATCATTAAGGGCAAAGTGGTCTTTTTGTATTCGTTTGTATTACACTATAAATAGGTCATTTTAGCTCATTTCTTGGCAGATTTGGAAAGATGAAGAATTGAAAGACATATTTTCTCTTTTTTGAGAGTGTAACACCCTTAGTTGTAGGGCTTGGAAAAGCCATCCTTAGCATAGGGCTTGGAAAAGCCAATATTGATCTTTGCTTGGAAACGGTAGATCTTAAGGTTAGTTCATTCCCTTGGTGGTCACCGTAAGAGTGTGGTTTTGATTGTTACATTCATTAGGGGTTAGTGTTGAAATACACTTGGTTCTTAATCTTGTAATAATCTTGGTCTCACTATCTATCTTTATTTTCTTGCAAATCGTGTACGTGTTGTGTAGTGGACTATTTTGGGGTCTTCGTTGAATCCAAAACTTGTATTATTGTTGTTCATCTTGTTCATCACGTTTCATTGCTGTTTTGGTGTTAATATACACTCTTGTATCTTGTATTCTTGTTGTTAGTAGCGAATCCGAGTGTGGTCTCCATCTTGGTCCTCGGATCCTTAAGATTAGTGGACTGATTTGGTGTTTGTTTTGTGTTCCCTTCTCTTTCCCGTATCATTTGGTATCAAAGCATGGCTTGATATTGTTCCTACAAGATCAATCTTGGGCTTGCTTGTTATTAAATTAAAAAAAAAAAAAAAAAAACTGAAAACTGAAATTTTCAGAAAATAGCAATCTGTCCACTTTGTGTTCTTGGCCGAAAATTGTGTTCTTCTTGTATCTTGGCGGAGATTTTTACTTTTCTTAAGTGTTTCTAGTGTTAGTATTGTTCTTCACTAACACTTTGAGTCTATATCTTGATTTGAGCCTTTGTTGTTGATGTTGTTATTGTGAACTTGGACTTAACAGATTGTTGTTGGAATTGTTGTTGCGGATTTAAAGTTTGGACTGTTTTGGACGTGTGGTGTGTTGTTGGTTCAAGGTTTGAACGTGTATTGTGGAGATTGTGTAGTGGAGTTTAAGCTTGGAAAAGTGTTTTTTGATGTTTGGGGTCCAACTTGAACCTTGGAACTTCAAGACTCAAAGTTTGTGTTCTTGGTGTTCTTCACCATCTCTATATGTTGTTGAAGAAAAGGTGGTTGTTGATCTTATAAGTTGAACAAAGAGAGTGTGAATTGATGTTAGTCTTGCAAGGCATAAATCCAAGATTTAAGGTGTAAGACTTGTGGCTCAAAGACTTTTCCTACAACCACAAAAGACTTTATCAACCATTCCCCAACACTTCCTAGACTAGACTTCTACTTTTTCAGCTTTTCCTCATTCCAAAGACCTTGTTTTGTGGGACTACTTTTTCTTGTTTCAAGAACTTTGTTTTGTGGGACAAACCCACTTTTTCTTGGTTCAAGAACCTTGTCTTGTGGGACTAGTACAAGACAAAAGTCATCCTTTTAAGAGTGGACTTGTAGAGATTCAAGACTTGTGTTTTCCCTCCAAAACCAATTGTCACCCTTTCCAAATAGTGTGAAGATTTAAAATTTCAGAATTTGTGATTATATTGGGTGGGATCAAAACCAATTGCATGCTGCCACGTCATCCATTTGCTACTGTTCACGTCATTAATAAGCTCAAATTTCAGATTTTAGTAGTTTCCTTTTGTTGTTCCTTAGTTTCAATTTTATTACTTCCAATTAATTAACAACTAGTAATCACCTACTTAGTTGTAGATTAATTGTTATTTGTTTCTTTCGTGTCTTCGTTATTTGTGAGCTTTTCTCATTTTTAATTCTTTGTAACTTCTTTATTTCAAGTTCGTAAGGAAATTTTATTTTGTGTCTTGAGTCGATCAAACAAGAATCTATTCCGGCCACCAAGTAGAATTGACATCCTATTGACTACCGGAGTATAAGCAGCTTTCAATATTCGCCGCTACAATTGTGAGAATCACAAAGGTGAGTGTATACGAGTGTTGGTGAGGAGCTTTACTACTAATCTTGTTTGTTCATTTTGTAGGTTTAAAGGGTGATATAAGAGGAACATGAATTTGATAGCCGGGGATTATTGTGACTACAATATGGGAGACTATGATTGTAGTGAAGGTTTTTATGGCTACGAAGTTGAGGAAGATTGCGGAGGCTATGAAAATAGCCATGGTCAAAACATAGGCAGATTTGAAAATTACTGTTTTGAGGTGAGTGAAGTGCCTAGTGCTTATGGTGACTTTGGAGATGATGTAGGACCTCGTGATGGATGTTATGATGAAGTTGGGACATGTGAGGAGTCTTGCACTCCCTACTCCGAACCTAGATTTGGTGTTAGGTATAACCCTGTCATTCGTAAACCTTATGAGAGCTATGATGAGAGTACACGTGAGGAGTGTGAAGATTCATATTCTCCACCTTGTAGTACTTCTTATCAAGGTTGATATAGTGTGAATGGTTATACTAGCTATAGTGTAGGTTGTCCAATGGGAAGAAGAGGATATACATCTCGAAAATCGAGGGGTACTCATGTGCTTTACAATGTTGATCCGAGAAGGAGTATACACTCCGGAAAGGTGACCATTTGTGGGATACCGGGCTGCCTCGTTGTGTTAAATGATAGGTACTATAGAAACTACATTGTTCCATCCATGGTTGATTACTTGGGGTTATTTTGTGAGCCTTTACTTGTTCCATACTTCTTGGACAGGTTTAAGGTTACCGAGGGGGTAAAAGTTGTCTTCTCCCAATTTAATTACCATGAGGAGGTGTGGTGTGATGTTTTTACCATAACCTATGGTCATGTGAGCTTAGGAGCCGATTGGTTTGCACAACATAAAGTTCCAAATATGCAAAATTGTCCTAATATTGTAAGAGACCGATGGGGAAATTGCCTCGAGACGTACATTCTGTTCGGGCCGCAAAAAGAAGTTCCTACCTACTCCAATTCGAATTATTATGAGAGAAAAAAGATTGAGAGGAGTAAGGGAGTGAAAGGTGGTAATCCGAGAGTGGAAAAAGGAGAGGTTGTGTGGAGCAAAGTAAGAGGATTACCACCAAACCATGCTAACATTGTTTGTCCTTCTATTTCTAAGGACATTTGTGTAGGTAGCAACATGGAAAGCGAAGAAGAACAATGCCAAAAGAAAGTTGCTGCCCAAACTTTTGGAGGACCTTCACACCATGACAAAGAAGAATCTACTCAAGGACTTCAAGGTAAAATGGCAAACTCTTACACTTTTGTACATGTGAATGATAATTGTGTGGCTAGTAGCCCATTGAGTGTGAGTTGTAGCTTGCCTATATGTGAGTGTATTATTTCTTTGCCACTTGATGATGATGTACATGTTGTGAGTGTGGATACACTAGTTGATCCTATTGATGACCGAATAGACTCTTCTTGTAAGATCGATTTATGTCCACCTAGTGTTGAAACCATTATGTTGAATGAAAGTACATTATCTTCTGAAATTTGTGTTGATCAACTTATGTGTGAAAATTACCCACCACTTGAGGATGTGTATGATGTAATTAATGAACCTCAAGTGTGTGATGATGTTGAAAATGTTGATCAAAGTGAGAATGAACCCGAGAGCTCTTCTTGGGGTAATATTGTGTTTGAAACATCCTTGAAACTTGATATTGATCATTTAGAGAGTGAGGAACTTGCTTGTTCCAAATCTGTCCGTGAGGTAGATCACACTCTTTTTAGGTACAATGTCTTGTTTGAAGATGATTTAAACACTCCTAATGAACCTAGTGGTGAAAATGATGGTATAGCTTGCCTTGGAAGCTATAGCCTATATGCTAACCCACTATGGTGTGATAATATTCCTCCTAAAGAGGGAAATCTCTTCTTGGAAGATGAGAGTCCTCTTAAGGGTAAGGAATGTGTAGTTGCGAAAGCTACTTCTTCTTCTACTTTGTGTGATTTCATTGTTGAGAGTACTTATGGTGATTATTGGGAAACTAGTAGTGAGTATACACATGAGAGCACCTTAGTAGAAGTCGATTTGAGTGATACTTTTCTCTACTCTCTATTTGCTTTGGATCATATGTATGTTATTGTAGAGAGTATGTCATTTAGTTTGGGTATAGACCACGGGAAAGGGAAGTGTTGTCGAGACCCGTGTCTATGGCCACTTTTCCCATTTGAACCCGGTGCCAAATTTAGAAATGGTGATGTTGGTGCACCAAACTTGTTGCTTGGTCTACATGACAAGCAAGGTGTCACTCTTGATGTATCCTATAACCAAATCCTTTGTACATCTTTTATTGAGTTTTTAATATTCCTTGCAAAGGATTCTTGGTTATATTGCAAATATGTGCAACCTTGGCATGTTGAGATGATTTGTTATGCTAACCCTAACCCTCATGCCATGAGGAGTTTGAATTTGTTTGTCCTCTCTTCGGTTTTGCAAGGTTTGGATTCGAGGTCGAATCCTTTTCAAGAAGGGGAGGATGATACGGGACAAATGGCCATCTTATCTTTTGATGACATCTTTGGAGGCCAACACATAGAGGCTCAAGACTTGGTCACCTCGAGAATACAAGAACATGCATGGAGGACCCGTTTTGAGCGTAACTTAAAGCAATTTCGCGTATGGAAGATTGCTTGGAGCATTTAAGAGTGAGGACTCACGGTTGTGGACCTTAATTAAGGGCATTTTGGACATTATACATGGTGTATTTACACACCATGGCCGCACCTATCATTAAGGGCAAAGTGGTCTTTTTGTATTCTTTTGTATTACACTATAAATAGGTCATTTTAGCTCATTTCTTGTCAGATTTGGAAAGACGAAGAATTGAAAGACATATTTTCTCTCTTTTGAGAGTGTAACACCCTTAGTTGTAGGGCTTGGAAAAGCCATCCTTAGCATAGGGCTTGGAAAAGCCAATATTGATCTTTGCTTGGAAACGGTAGATCTTAAGGTTAGTTCATTCCATTGGTGGTCACCGTAAGAGTGTGGTTCTGATTGTTACATTCATTAGGGGTTAGTGTTGAAATACACTTGGTTCTTAATCTTGTAATAATCTTGGTCTCACTATCTATCTTTATTTTCTTGCAAATCGTGTATGTGTTGTGTAGTGGACTGTTTTGGGGTCTTCGTTGAATCCAAAACTTGTATTATTGTTGTTCATCTTGTTCATCACGTTTCATTGCTGTTTTGGTGTTAATATACACTCTTGTATCTTGTATTCTTGTTGTTAGTAGCGAATCCGAGTGTGGTCTCCATCTTGGTCCTCGAATCCTTAAGATTAGTGGACTGATTTGGTGTTTGTTTTGTGTTCCCTTCTCTTTCCCGTATCAGCTAGGTTCCTCAATAATGTTCCTCTTTAATTAACCTCTTGCAATTGGTGTTGCATCTCTATCACAAATGAGTTTAATATCTTAAACACACCACTTTTTATTTTACCAGCTTTGGTTGACCAGGCCCTTTGCTCGGCCAAGGGTGCAATCGATGTATTAGTTGAACTTTGTATCCTAGTACTATAATTATCGGTAGAAGGATTTTTCTCCTCACTACCAAAACATTAGATTATTTCTCTTCTTTTTCAGATTAGGGAGAGAGGTATTGGATGCCTGCCTAGTAATTTAAGATGGAACCTATGTCTGAGGCTGTAAAGTAGTTTGATGTGTGCCATATGTTGCATATTTCTCCTTTTTTATTTTCCTCATATATCGAGGAACAAGTGGGGTGTCATCGTGCTTGATTTTAGATTAATCCTTAGACCCACTTCTCCCAGGCTAAGAAGACTCACCTCTTATTCTAGAATTAGTTTCTAAAGTTTAGGCTTTTTTTTAGTATTATTGAGTATCACCTCATTTTTTATTCCTTTGGGGGGGGGCATTTTCCCTACGTAAGTGTAACTCCCCAATATATTGAATCAGAATGCTACATGATGCTCATGACCCCGAAGGACCACAATAGACCCATGACTGATATCTGTACCTATAATTGCATAATATACATATAAAATATAAAAACATAAACAAAGAGGGCGTAAGGTTCAATCTTGAATTATAAAATATCTGAAATAAGGTGGTATCACAGTATGAAAACAAAAATGAAATTACTAAAGTGTAAATCTAAAAACTCTATAATCATCTGAAAGCCTCTAAACTGTCTGAATAAGGAGTTGAAGGAACATGTCTCCAACGAACTTCCTAAACTGAAAATAAATAAAATACTAGAATAATAAATGAAAAAATCATGTCCTCGAAAGATGAGGACTCACTGCTGACTGAACTGCTATCGCTGATCTGGAATCTGCACCTCAGAACCTATGGTGTAACAAAAAAAGAAAGCACCACAGTGCAAATGCATCAGTTCAACTAAAGTACTGAGTATACGTGGGGATAGGCTAAATGCATGGGGTTTATATACATGAACATGCTGATTAATATGAACATGAGAATACAAACATACATACATACGTAACTGCTACTGAACTCATGGAGATACTGACTACTTGAGTTTGAACTCTGATAACATGAGTTTCGTAATACTGAGATACTGAATGACTGATAACATAGATGACTGTATCTAACAGTCCTAATTATGGGGAAAACTATTTAATTTCCAAACTGTATCTGAACATCTAAGTCTAAGATCAGTCCTAGCTAACGAGTGATCTCTAAAACTGATAATGAGAATACTTGACTGAATCTAAGATTGAGCTGAAGCCTGTCTGCCGGGTGACCTCTAGATCTAATAATAAGCATCTGTATATGGGACCAAGCCTATCTGACGCGATGGTCTAGGAATTAATGGAACTATCTGAGTTCCTTACTGAGATCGATGACTGTATTTGACAGTCCTGATTCCTGATTTCTACTTTGAAGACTGATACTGAAACTGTAACTATAACTGTGACTATGAGAGGTAGTAACCTAACTGACATGCCCCGATACTGTACTGGTGGAGTCCAATATTTTCCCTGATTAGAAGGGTGTCAATACCGTGCAACGGGTAGAGACCTCTACTATGCTCAAGCCTCTCTGACGGGTGACCCTGAATAGGAAATCAAGCCAAAGGCAATATATTAGTCAAGTATAGCCTTAATCTAACAGGTGACTCCTGTCCTGCACTGGTTACATAGTTCTGGAGTATAGGAATTACTGCTAACGGCTCTGCCTTTCTAACGGGAAAAACCGCCATCCCTACACTCGCTCGGTGCTAGTCCCTACTCCCAACTGAAAGACTCTAAAAGGATTAACTGCATTGAACTGACTAACTGAACTGAACTGATTTATACACTGATTAACTGAGCTGATAATATTTTCGTAGCTGAACTAAGCTAAATTCACTAAGTTTCGTTGACTTATGGAAAAGCTGCTTGAGATGTGAGTCTGACTGAGAGTATGGAAAGTACTGGGACTATTGAACTACTAAGATTTCTGAGTTTTTCTGAGTTATGTGACTAACTGAAATCTATGCAGCATAGCTTGACTGAGGATGTCTTAAAACATGACACTAGCTCTAGGCACACAGCTATAGTTTTCAGGTACAAGTACCCCCAGGACTCGATGTAAGGAAACTGACACACGAATGACATGATCATAAGAGTAGAGTCCACAATTCACAATATCATAAGTAAGGATTTCATAATAAGAATGATTCTCAACAAACTATCACATGATCGGGAATGCACACAACATGTATATACTTGCATGGCTTCAATAACATGGTCATTCCATATAACAAAAATATCATGAGCATCTTATACAACATCTTTAATTCAAGACAATAGCATGGGGATCGTTGAACATAAACTTAGAACATGGAATAGTCATTTAGGACTTATTATGTCATAAAAGCATGATTTCTATTCCCTTAGGTATTTTCACAAATACCTTACATGCACATCTTAGGCATAGGTGGATTCATCAAGATTACAAATATTCAATCACCAATTTCATATATTTATACATTAAATACCACCATATCCTCACACAAAACATACAAAGATCCCATCTTAGGCATCATCAAACTCCAACCACATGAACATCAACCACCAACAACATAAACATCATAATACATAATTTTAACAGATGGTTCTTGAGCTTCATGGAAAAAAAAAGTCCATGAATCAACTCACTCATACCTTATAAGGAAGATTCTTGATGATTGACGGGGAATTTCCTTGAAATTGGATCTTTAAGCTTAATTATGCAACCCTAGTTGTTTTTATCTTTTAGTGCTCTTGGATGATGAAATTAAAATTTTAGTACGGTTGTAATGTAATTAGGAGCTATATATTTCATAGGGTTAAGTTTAGGGACGTGTAAGGAGTGTTAAAAGACTTAACTACGCTCAAAATAACTCCAAACGGAGTGTTTAAGTCACTGAAACCATAAGATATGCACCACATATGATATCACATATATTTACATAGGCGCAACATAAGATATCACCTAAATTTACATAGGCACCGCATATGATATTACCTATATCTACATAGGCGCCGCATATACTATTGCCTATATTTACATAGGCGCCGCATATGCTATCGCATATGCTTTCCAGTGGCCATGTGTGATTAGTTAGGCGATGCACTCTACTTCGCAAAGCCATAACACATAGGCATCATCAAACTCCAACCACATGAACATCAACCAACAACAACATAAACATCATAATCCATAATTTTGGAAGATGGTTCTTGAGCTTCATAGACGAAAAAAGTCCATGAATCAACTCACGCATACCTTAGAAGGAAGATTCTTGATGATTGATGGAGGAATTTCCTTAAAATTAGATCTTCAAGCTTAATTATGCAACCCTAGTTGTTTTTCTCTTTTAGTGCTCTTGGATGAGGAACTTAAAATGTTAGTAGGGTTGTAATGTAATTTGGAGCTATATATTTTATAGGGTTAAGTTTAGGGACATGTAAAGAGTGTTAAAATACTTGATTACCCTCAAAATAACTCAAAACGGAGTGTTTTAGTCACTGGAAACCATAAGATATGCGTCGCATATGATATCGCATATATTTACATAGGTGCCGCATATGATATCATCTAAATTTACATAGGTGCCGCATATGATATCACCTATATCTACATAGGTACTGCATATGCTATGGCCTATATTTACATAGGCGCCACATAGCATATGCTTTCTAGTGGCCATGTGCGATTGGTTAGGTGATGCACTCTACTTTGCAAAGCCATAACTCCTAGATCGGATGTTGGATTTTGATGAAATTAGTATCGTTCGAAAGGTAATTCGACTATCTATAATTTGGTGGGTTGAAATATGAAGAAATACAACATTAACATCGAGTTATACTCATTGAAATATGACCTGTACGAAATCGAACACTAAAAATTGATGGATTCAAAAACTCTTAGCTTGTATTACCTTAAGTGACTCATATGAACAAGCTTAATGCATCATAAGTTATCTTATAACTAGGATACTCATTGTAATTTATGTACTCAAGTATGAATCACATGATAGGAGATTTCTTATGTAGGAAAAATGGTTCGCCTCCTATCTTAGAAACATGCGGGGTATTACAATATCTCCCCTTTAGAAACATTCGTCCTCAAATGGAAATTAACTAAGGCGGGAGAGATGATAAGATGAAGTACATACAAGAAATACACTACTAAAACATGGGTTCATGGCTGACATGACTTAAAGCTGAGCACAACATACTGAACATGCATGTCTGATACATGGGAAGATGATTCATGAATATAAGACTGAGGATTCTAATAAAGTGAGTTTTCTCAAAATGAGAATACATATTTGATGCACAACTAAAGGGCTGAATCCATGCTGATACAAAATCAAGCCAACAACACCAAGAGCTTCAAGTAGGTTTGGATTTCAGTCCAACAACACAAGAACAACAAGTTTAAGTTTCGGTTTTTCAGCCCACAACACAAGAACAACAAGATAGATAACAATGCTAGTGAATAAAAAAGAGCCACGGCTTCACTAGACTTTAAGATAACAAAATCAACAACAACAACAAGATAAAGAAAGATAGATAACTTGACATATTACATTCAAGAGACTAAGAACCCTAACATCAAGAGAGGACCCTAAGTCTAATGAATATAAAAACCAAGTTCTTACGAGGACCAAGAGGCACTCAACGACCCCAAAACCCTTGTTTCTAGCCAAAGAGACAACACAAGTATCCCTCTACTTGTGAGATAATAGGGGCAGCTTCTATGAGAGGAAGAGAGAGGAAATGTTTAGTGTTTTTAGGTTACAAAAAAAATCAGCATTTGAAAACTAAAGGATAACTCTCTAACATGTTCTATTTATACTACAAACAAAAGGGGTAAAATGACCCATCCGCCCTTGCTTCTTGTGCCAACCTTGGAGAGTAGTTTATTACACATTAGGACCTCTCTTCACACATAAAAACGTTTAGGTCCTTGGTTGGTTGAATCACCAACTCACACACGGCCATTTGCATGAACAAAGCTTGGAGTTTTTGTAATTCCCAAGCTTGGCTTCGTGTGAAAGGCCGTGTACCTGTGGAGGCAGCCCTAACCGTATCATCCTCTCCATCTTTAGAGGAATTTTACCTCAAATTCAGCATTTGGTCATCTTCAACCGCATCCACGAGGGAGAGATCACCAACGTTGAAAGTGTTGTGCACTTGATATTCCGGTGGAAGGTCAATCTTGTAGGCGTTGTCATTGATTCTCTAAAGTACTTGGAACGGACCATCACCCCTTGGCAGAAATTTGGACTTCCTTTGAGCTGGAAACCGATCCTTTCGAAGATGCAACCACACCCAATCTCCGGGTTCAAGCACAAGCCTTCTTCTCCCTTTGTTTACCCTTTTTGCAATCTCTTGGTTCTTCTTTTCAAGCTTGATCCGCACCGTCTCATGCATTTTCTTCATTGCCTCGACTCTTTTATTTCCATCTAAGATGGTCATGAGATCACTAGAAAAAGGAGTGAGATCTAAAGGGGTAAGGGGATTCAGGCCGTAAACACATTCAAAGGGAGTCATTCCCGTGCTCAAATGTATTACCCGGTTTTATGCGAATTCCACCAAGGGTAGGTGATCTTCCCATGAAGTCAGTTTACCTTTAACAATAGAACGTAGCATAGACCCCAAGGTTCTATTTACTACCTCCGTTTGGCCATCGGTTTGTGGGTGACAAGAAGTGGAGAAAAGTAACTTCGTTCCAAGCCTACCCCACATGGACTTCCAAAAGAGACTTAGGAACTTGGAGTCCCTATCGCTCACAATAGTCCTCGGTAACCTGTGAAGCTTTACAACATGTGCAACAAATAATGAAGCTACACTACGAGCATCCTCGGTTTTAGCACATGGAATAAAATGAACCATTTTAGAGAATCTATCAACAATAACAAAAATGCTATCTCGGCCCTTTCTAGTCCTTGGCAGCCCCAAAACAAAATCCATCGAAATGTCCAACCAAGGCCTAAGGGGAGTAGGGAGTGGGGTGTATAATCCTTGAGGTAGGAGACGAGATTTCGCACTCCGGCAGGCCACGCATTGACTACAAATTTTAGTGACGTCTTTGCGCATTTTGGGCCAATAGAAGTTCTCCTCTAAGATTCCGAGGGTCTTGTCTACCCCAAAGTGACCCATGAGGCCTCCGTCATGGGCCTCCCTCACAAATAATTCCCTCCAAGAACTAGAAGGAACACACAACCTCCTCCCCTTGAACAAATACCCATCGAACCGAGAGTAGGAGGAATGGTCATTCTCCTTAAGCCAACGGTCCCTTCCCCACTCTTCGCATTCCCTAAAAATAGGAGCAAAGGTAGGATCCTCGGGATACAACAACCGCAAGCTCTCAAAACCCATCAATTTCGAAGACAAGGTAGTAACAAGCACATGCTTCCTAGACAAGGCATCGGCAACAACATTTTCCTTTCCCCTTTTGTAATGAATTACATAAGGGAAAGTCTCGATGAACTCAATCCACTTAGCATGACGCCTATTCAACTTGTCTTGGCTCTTAAGGTGTTTCAACGACTCATGATCCGTTCGTATCACAAACTCCTTAGGCCACAAAAAATGTTGCCAATTTCCCAAGGCTCTAACAAGGGCGTACAACTCCAAATCATAAGTTGAGTAATTAAGAGTTGCCCCTTTGAGCTTTTCACTGAAATAAGCAACGGGCTTACCTTCTTGCATCAAAACAGCCCCGATGCCAACCTTACTAGCATCACACTCTACTTCAAACATCTTATCAAAATCGGGCAATTGCAATAAAGGCGCCGAGATGAGCGTAGCTTTCAAGGCCTCAAAAGCCCTAGCCTGCTCATCACCCCATTTAAAGGGTCCATCCTTTCTAATTGCCTCGGTCAAGGGGGATGCTATGGAACTAAATCCTTTGACAAACCTCCTATAAAAGCTTGCCAACCCGTGGAAACTGCGGATTTCTCCAATAGTTTTAGGGGTCGGCCAACTTCGAATAGAGTCTATCTTGGAATCGTCCACTTCCACGCCCCTTGAGCTCACGACAAAACCCAAGAATATAACTTTATCAACACCAAAAGAACACTTCTCCATGTTGGCATACAGCTTCTCCCTTCGGAGCACATCAAACACACATCTCAAATGCATTACGTGATCATCAATAGATTTACTATACACCAACACATCATCAAAGTAAACCACCACAAACTTTCCAATATAAGGCTTCATTACATGATTCATTAGCCTCATAAATGTGCTAGGAGCATTGGTAAGGCCGAAGGGCATGACCAGCCATTCATATAGACCGAATTTGGTCTTGAATGCGGTCTTCCACTCATCACCGGGTAGCAT
The DNA here is from genome assembly GCA_030864225.1 of Capsicum baccatum var. pendulum. Classification (NCBI taxonomy): domain Eukaryota; kingdom Viridiplantae; phylum Streptophyta; class Magnoliopsida; order Solanales; family Solanaceae; genus Capsicum; species Capsicum baccatum. The sequence continues at coordinate 17,606,615 of CM061558.1, forward strand.
GTGAATTTGGTGATAGCCGCTCCTAAGGTCCACTTTAGAAAACAAACAAGATCCGTGGAGCTCATCTAACATATCATCTAGTCTAGGGATGGGATGACGATACCTTATCGTGATTTTGTTGATGGCTCTACAATCGACGCACATGCGCCAAGTTCCGTCCTTCTTTGGTACCAAAAGCACCGGAACATCACACGGACTCATGCTTTCCTTGATGTATCCCTTGTTGAGAAGCTCCTCAACTTGTCTTTCAAGCTCCTTAGTGTCCATGGGATTGCTCCTATAGGCCGGTTTGTTTGGAAGTTGTGAACCCGACACCAAATCAATTTGGTGCTCAATTCCCCGAAGTGGGGGCAATCCTTGCGGAAGTTCTTGAGGAAATACATCTTCATACTCCTGCAACACATAAGAAATCAAAGGGGAAATGGAAGAATTAGTGGGTTTAGTATTAAAACAATGGGCCAAAAGTAACATCGACTTGTTTTCATCATGGTCCACGAAGAGGCCTTTCCTCCTAGCCAACATCACTACGTTTTCCATCTCCCTTGTCGTTGGGACAGCCTCGGATGTCCCTACTTCCTAACCTACGGCATCCCCCCCATTTTCTCCCTTTCCGGATTCCTTCCCCTTTCCCTTTAACTCTCTCATCTTTTGATTCCACTCATTTACTTGGGAGGGTGAAAGAGGGTGAAGTGTAACCTTTCGGCCATCCTTCTCAAGCGTATACCAGTTGGACCTCCCATCGTGCTTAGTAGACCTATCATATTACCATGGACTACCTAACAACAAGTGACATGCTTGCATTGGGATCACGTCACAAAGCACTTCATCGTGGTAGTTTCCCACCTTAAACCGAATCACACATTGCCTTGTGACCTTTAATTCACCATAATCGTTCAACCATTGTAGCTTGTAAGGACTAGTGTGTAGTGTTGTTTATAGCTTCAAGAAATTTACCATAGCATGGCTCGCAACATTTGTACAACTACCACTATCAATCACCAAGGTGCACACACTCCCCTTTACAAGACACTTAGTATGGAATAGATTTTCCCTTTGACTCGGGTCATCCATTGCCTAACTAATCATGACACGTCTAACCACAAAGTTTGGAACCACAAACTCCCCTTCTTGTGGATAGACATCTTCACTACCATCTAATTCATCATCATTTGGCCCATTTTCAGCTCCCTCTCCATCTTGAGGCTCGGCCTCATCCTCCCCCCTTTCGGAAACCACCTCCTTACCAAGGTAGTACACTTTCCCTTCTCGTAGGATCACATTGCGCCGGTTCGGACATTCATTGGCCTTATGCCCCCAACCTTGGCACTTGAAGCATTGGAACCCCTTTGGGTTGGGATATTTGTGAGCCTCCGGTTTCGGAGGAAACTTAGGGACTGTTTTGGACTCGGGCAGCTTCGTAGGGGCGGGTTGGTCCTTGTTTTTGGGCCAACCCGAGGGGGTTTGTACCCTTGCCTTGAAGGCTGATCTCTCCTTAAGTTCCCTTTCAATCTCTAGGGCCGCTTGGAATATACCGTCAATGGTTTCAAACCGGTGAAGGGTCAAATGAGTGGAGTTCTCTTTGTTCAACCCACACTTGAACCGGATGATGTCGTGACTGATTTGCTCCCCACGATGATCAAGTTTCAACATGAGTTGTTGGAACTCGTCAAAATAGGCCATCACACTCTTGCCTGCTTGCCGCAAGCCATATAATCTAGCGAGAAACTCATGACGATATCTCTCGGGAAGGTATCGTTGTCTCATCAAATACCTCAACCGATACCAAGGTGGTGGCTGCCCATCCACTAATTCATTACCAAATCGTTTAACATACTCCCACCAAGTGTTAGCATAGCCCTCGAGGTGAGATATAGCATAGCAACTCTTCTTTTCTTCCGAGATGTCATTAACTTGGAAAACTTTGTCACAAGTCGATTCCCAAGAACGTGTGGGACCATTGCATGCTGCCACGTCGCTATAAGCTCAACTTAGGATATTCTTTGGTTGCTAATTGTTGATCCTTGGTTTCCCTTACTTGGTCCTAGAACTAATTATCAAACTAGTACCTTCCTACTAGGTTATCAACTAGTTCCTTGAGCCGTTTGTTCGTGTCAACAATTATTTGAGTGCTTTTATTCGTTTGAACGAATTGCTGATTTTTGACTCTAGTCCGGCAAGAATTCTTTGAGTCTTCAAACAAGAATCCATTCCGGATAAGAGCTAACTCATACCTTTAAAATCTCTCGGTTACTAGCCAATTATACAACACTTGTGGAACACGAACTTGTGGTGAACTAAAGCGGGTAATACCTTGACAATGGAAGGAGCTACGTCTCATAATGTGGATACTAATGCCTTTGATTCTATGAGGGTCACTCTTGAGTCCGTTACCCGGACACTTGAAAGGTTGAATTCGGAATTTGGAGCCGTGAGAGGGGACTTGGCAGCAATAAGGGGGAAGTGTCGACTATTAGTGGGAGATTAGAACAAGTGGAGAGTCAAAGGAACTCTCGACCTTCTACTCCTCTACATGTATCTACCAATGGTCATGATAGGACCTCCTCCGCAACCATCACTCCCGAAACAGTCCACCAAATACTAAATGCACCCCAAGATCCACTAAATACCGCAAGCCCAACTACCTATTTTCCTCCAAACCGAGACTCCACTAGACCACTACATTTCCAAGCCCCTCCAATTCCACAAGAAGGATTTGGACGCCAAGTACCTCCACTAAATCCGAACCCTCCATTCCAAGCTCCATTAACCCAAAGACCGCAAATTCCAAATCCTCCGAATCAAAACGGCCAAGGCCGGCCAGCCCACTTTGAAGGATACGGTAGAGAGGAGTATGAAGGAGATGGAGCCTTTGATGATGCTTATATGAGGGAGGAGGAGTTAAGTACGTCTCGGGGTCACTTTCACCCTTAAAGATGGGTAGGCTCAACTTGATGGTGTTGATGCCTACGTCTCTCTCTTGGTGTCGGTTTCCCCTATCTCCATACCCCCGGTATCTCCTAGGTTCTCCTCGACCCCCTCTTAACTCCTCCTCCCTCATATAAGCATCATCAAAGGCTCCATCTCCTTCATACTCCTCTCTACCGTATCCTTCAAAGTGGGTTGTCCGGCCTTGGCCGTTTTGATTCGGAGGATTTGGAATTTGCGGTCTTTGGGTTAATGGAGCTTGGAATGGAGGGTTCGTATTTAGTGGAGGTACTTGGCGTCCAAATCCTTCTTGTGGAATTGGAGGGGCTTGGAAATGTAGTGGTCTAGTGGAGTCTCGGTTTGGAGGAAAATAGGTAGTTTGGCTTGCGGTATTTAGTGGAGCTTGGGGTGCATTTAGCATTTGGTGGACTGTTTCGGGGGTGATGGTTGCGGAGGAGGTCCTATCATTACCATTAGTAGATACATGTAGAGGAGTAGAAGGTCGAGAGTTCCTTTGAGTCTCCACTTGTTCTAATCTCCCACTAATAGTCGACACTTCCCCTCTTATTGCTGCCAAGTCCCCTCTCACGGCTCCAAATTCCGAATTCAACCTTTCAAGTGTCTGGGTAACGGCCTCAAGAGTGACCCTCATAGAATCAAGGGCATTAGTATCCACATTATGAGACGTAGCTCCTTCCATTGTCAAGGTATTACCCGCTTTAGTTCACCACAAGTTCGTGTTCCACAAGTGTTGTATAATTGGCTAGTAACCGAGAGATTTTTAAGGTATGAGTTAGCTCTTATCCGGAATGGATTCTTGTTTGAAGACTCAAAGAATTCTTGCCGGACTAGAGTCAAAAATCAGCAATTCGTTCAAACGAATAAAAGCACTCAAATAATCGTTGACACGAACAAACGTCTCAAGGAACTAGTTGACAACCTAGTAGGAAGGTACTAGTTTGTTAATTAGTTCTAGGATCAAGTAAGGGAAACCAAGGATCAACAATTAGCAACCAAAGAATATCCTAAGTTGAGCTTATAGCGATGTGGCAGCATGCAATGGTCCCACACGTTCTTCTTCTCTTTTTTTTTTTTTTTTGTTTTGTGTTAATATTCACACAACTTGTTATAGTTTGCAAAGTGTTTTGGTGGGAAAAATAAAATCTTGTAGTATTTCACCCTTTTCAAACTCAAGAAAGTGGGGTTTGGTTGACTAATCCCACAAAACAAGGCTCCTTGAATTAGGGAAAAGTGATTGACAAGACTAAAAGGTGATGGGTGCAAGTCTTTCACAACAACTTTATAGCTTGTCTTACCACTTGAGCACACAACAAGATGAACAAGGTGAACAAGTTCAAAAGATGAACACCTCAACAAACTTCATCAACTTCTTTAGCACATAAACACACAACCACCGATTTTTTTTATTTTATTTTTTTTGGTTATCAACAACATACAACTTTCGGCCACTTCAAGTCACCACACAATGTTCAAGTTATCAAGCTCAACTTTTGGATCTAGACACTTTAGTGTTGGTGAGAAAGAAACCAACACTAGAAACTCAATAAACAAGCAAAATAACACCTAGATCTTGATACAAAATCAAGCCAACAACACCAAGAGCTTCAAGTAGGTTCGGATTTCAGTCCAACAACACAAGAACAACAAGTTTAAGTTTTGGTTTTTCAGCCCACAACACAAGAACAACAAGATAGATAACAATGCTAGTGAATCGAAAAGATCCCCACACGGCTTCACTAGACTTTAAGATAACAAAATCAACAACAACAACAAGATAAAGAAAGATAGATAACTTGACATATAACATTCAAGAAACTAAGAACCCTAACATCAAGAGAGGACCCTAAGTCTAATGAATATAAACACCAAGTTCTTACGAGGACCAAGAGGCACTCAACGACCTCAAAACCCTTGTTTCTAGCCAAAGAGACAACACAAGTATCCCTCTACTTGTGAGATAATAGGGGCGGATTCTATGAGAGGAAGAGAGAGGAAATGTTTAGTGTTTTTAGGTTACAAAAATCAGCATTTGAAAACTAAGGGATGACTCTCTAACATGTTCTATTTATACTACAAACAAAAGGGGTAAAATGACCCATCCGCCCTTGCTTCTTGTGCCAACCTTGGAGAGTAGTTTATTACACATTAGGACCTCTCTTCACACATAAAAATGTTTAGGTCCTTGGTTGGTTCAATCACCAACTCACACACGGCCATTTGCATGAACAAAGCTTGGAGTTTTTGTAATTCCCGAGCTTGGCTTCGTGTGAAAGGCCGTGTACCTGTGGAGGGTGCCCTAACCGTATCATCCTCTCCATCTTGAGAGGAATTTGACCTCAAATTCAGCATTTGTTCATCTTCAACCGCATCCACAAGGGAGAGATCACCAACGTTGAAAGTGTTGTGCACTTGATATTCCGGTGGAAGGTCAATCTTGTAGGCGTTGTCATTGATTCTCTCAAGTACTTGGAAAGGACCATCACCCCTTGGCAGCAATTTGGACTTCCTTTGAGCTGGAAACCGATCCTTTCGAAGATGCACCCACACCCAATCTCCGGGTTCAAGCACAAGCCTTCTTCTCCCTTTGTTTACCCTTTTTGCAATCTCTTGGTTCTTCTTTTCAAGCTTGATCCGCACCGTCGCATGCATTTTCTTCATTGCCTCGGCTCTTTCATTTCCATCTAAGCTGGCCATGAGATCACTAGACAAAGGAGTGAGATCTAAAGGGGTAAGGGGATTCAGGCCGTAAACACATTCAAAGGGAGTCATTCCCGTGCTCGAATGTATTACCCGGTTGTATGCAAATTCCACCAAGGGTAGGTGATCTTCCCATGAAGTCAGTTTACCTTTAACCATAGAACGTATCATAGACCCCAAGGTTCTATTTACTACCTCCGTTTGGCCATCGGTTTGTGGGTGACAAGAAGTGGAGAAAAGCAACTTCGTTCCAAGCCTACCCCACATGGACTTCCAAAAGAGACTTAGGAACTTGGAGTCCCTATCGCTCACAATAGTCCTCGGTACCCCGTGAAGCTTTACAACATGTGCAACAAATAATGAAGCTACACTATGAGCATCCTCGGTTTTAGCACATGGAATAAAATGAGCCATTTTAGAGAATCTATCAACAATAACAAAAATACTATCTCGGCCCTTTCTAGTCCTTGGCAACCCCAAAACAAAATCCATCGAAATGTCCAACCAAGGCCTAAGGGGAGTAGGGAGTGGGGTGTATAATCCTTGAGGTAGGAGACAAGATTTCGCACTCCGGCAGGCCACGCATTGACTACAAATTTTAGTGACGTCTTTGCATATTTTTGTCCAATAGAAGTTCTCCTCTAAGATTCCGAGGGTCTTGTCTACCCCAAATTGACCCATGAGGCCTCCGTCATGGGCCTCCCTCACAAATAATTCCCTCCAAGAACTAGAAGGGACACACAACCTCCTCCCCTTGAACAAATACCCATCGAACCGAGAGTAGGAGGAATGGTCATTCTCCTTAAGCCAACGGTCCCTTCCCCACTCTTCGCATTCCCTAAAAATAGGAGCAAAGGTAGGATCCTCGGGATACAACAACTGCAAGCTCTCAAAACCCATCAATTTCGAAGACAAGGTAGCAACAAGCACATGCTTCCTAGACAAGGCATCGACAACAACATTTTCCTTTCCTCTTTTGTAATGAATTACGTAAGGGAAAGTCTCGATGAACTCAATCCACTTAGCATGACACCTATTCAACTTGTCTTGGCTCTTAAGGTGTTTCAACGACTCATTATCCATTCGTATCATAAACTCCTTAGGCCACAAATAATGTTGCCAATTTCCCAAGGCTCTAACAAGGGCGTACAACTCCAAATCATAAGTTGAGTAATTAAGAGTTGCCCCTTTGAGCTTTTCACTGAAATAAGCAACGGGCTTACCTTCTTGCATCAAAACAGCCCCGATGCCAACCTTACTAGCATCACACTCTACTTCAAACATCTTATCAAAATCGGGCAATTGCAATAAAGGCGCCGAGATGAGCGTAGCTTTTAAGGCCTCAAAAGCCCTAGCCTGCTCATCACCCCATTTAAAGGGTCCGTCCTTTATAATTGCCTCGGTCAATGGGGCTGCTATGGAACTAAATCCTTTGACAAACCTCCTATAAAAGCTTGCCAACCCGTGGAAACTTCAGATTTCTCCAATAGTTTTAGGGGTCGGCCAACTTCGAATAGAGTCTATCTTGGAATCGTCCACTTCCACACCCCTCGAGCTCACGATAAAACCCAAGAAAATAACTTTATCAACACCAAAAGAACACTTCTCCATGTTGGCATACAACTTCTCCTTTCGGAGCACATCAAACACACATCTCAAATGCATTACATGATCATCAATAGATTTACTATACACCAACACATCATCAAAGTAAACCACCACAAACTTTCCAATATAAGGCTTCATTACATGATTCATTAGCCTCATAAATGTGCTAGGAGCAATGGTAAGGACGAAGGGCATGGCCAGCCACTCATATAGACCGAATTTGGTCTTGAATGCGGTCTTCCACTCATCACCGGGTTGCATGCGAATTTGGTGATAGCCGCTCCTAAGGTCCACTTTAGAAAATAAACAAGATCCGTGGAGCTTATCTAACATATCATCTAGTCTAGGGATTGGATGATGATACCTTATCGTGATTTTGTTGATGGCTCTACAATCGACGCACATGCGCCAAGTTCCATCCTTCTTTGGTACCAAAAGCACCGGAACAGCACACGGACTCATGCTTTCCTTGATGTATCCCTTGTTGAGAAGCTCCTCAACTTGTCTTTCAAGCTCCTTAGTGTCCATGGGATTGCTCCTATAGGCCGGTTTGTTTGGAAGTTGTGAACCCGACACCAAATCAATTTGGTGCTCAATTCCCCAAAGTGGGGGCAATCCTTGCAGAAGTTCTTGAGGAAATACATCTTCATACTCCTGCAACACACAAGAAATCAAAGGGTAAATGGAAGAATTAGTGGGGTTAGTATTAAAACAATGGGCCAAAAGTAACATCGGCTTGTTTTCATCATGGTCCACGAAGAGGCCTTTCCTCCTAGCCAAATCACTACGTTTTCCATCTCCCTTGTTATTGGGACAGCCTCGGATGTCCCTACTTCCTCACCTACGGCATCCCCCCTTTTCTCCCTTTCCGGATTCCTTCCTCTTTCCCTTTAACTCTCTTATCTTTTGATGCCACTCATTTACTTGGGAGGGTGAAAGAGGGTGAAGTGTGACCTTTCGGCCATCCTTCTCAAGCGTATACCGGTTGGACCTCCCATCGTGCTTAGTAGACCTATCATATTGCCATGGCCTACCTAACAACAAGTGACATGCTTGCATTGGGATCACGTCACAAAGCACTTCATCGTGGTAGTTTCCCACCTTAAACCGAATCACACATTGCCTTGTGACCTTTAATTCACCACAATCGTTCAACCATTGTAGCTTGTAAGGACTAGTGTGCAGTGTAGTTGGTAGCTTCAAGAAATTTACCATAGCATGGCTCGCAACATTTGTACAACTACCACTATCAATCACCAAGGTGCACACACTTCCCTTTACAAGACACTTAGTATGGAATAGATTTTCCCTTTGACTCGGGTCATCCATCGCCTTACTAATCATGACACGTCTAACCACAAAGTTTTGAACCACACACTCCCCTTCTTGTGGATAGACATCTTCACTACCATCTAATTCATTATCATTCATTCCATTTTCAGCTTCCTCTCCATCTTGAGGCTCGGCCTCATCCTCCCCCCTTTCGAAAACCACCTCCTCACCAAGGTAGTACACTTTCCCTTCTCGTAGGATCACATTGCGCCGGTTCGGACATTCATTGGCCTTATGCCCCCAAACTTGGCACTTGAAGCATTGGAACCCCTTTGGGTTGGGATATTTGTGAGCCTCCGGTTTCGGAGGGAACTTAGGGGCTGTTTTGGACTCGGGCAGCTTCGTAGGGGCGGGTTGGTCCTTGTTTTTGGGCCAACCCGAGGGGGTTTGTACCCTTGCCTTGAAGGCTGATCTCTCCTTAAGTTCCCATTCAATATCTAGGGCCGCTTGGAATATACCGTCAATGGTTTGAAACCGGTGAAGGGTCAAATGAGTGGAGATCTCTTTCTTCAACCCACACTTGAACCGGATGATGTCGTGACTGATTTGCTCCCCACGATGATCAAGTTTCAACATGAGTTGTTGGAACTCGTCAAAATAAGCCATCATACTCTTGCCTCCTTGCCACAAGCCATATAATCTAGCGAGCAACTCATGACGATATCTCTCAGGAAGGTATCGTTGTCTCATCAAATACCTCAACCGATACCAAGGTGGTGGCTGCCCATCCACTAATTCATTACCAACTCGTTTAACATACTCCCACCAAGTGTTAGCATAGCCCTCGAGGTGAGCTATAGCGTAGCAACTCTTCTTTTCTTCCAAGATGTCATTAACTTGGAAAACTTTGTCGCAAGCCGATTCCCAAGTTAAGTAGGTCTCGGGGTGACTTTTACCATTAAAGATGGGTAGGCTCAACTTGATGGTGTTGATGCCTACGTCTCTGTATTGGTGTTGGTTTCCCCTATCTCCATACCCCCGGTATCTCCTAGGTTCTCCTCGACCCCCTCTTAACTCCTCCTCCCTCATATAAGCATCATCAAAGGCTTCATCTCCTTCATACTCCTCTCTACCGTATCCTTCAAAGTGGGCTGGCCGGCCTTGGCCGTTTTGATTCGGAGGATTTGGAATTTGCGGTCTTTGGGTTAATGGAGCTTGGAATGGAGGGTTCGGATTTAGTGGAGGTACTTGGCATCCAAATCCTTCTTGTGGAATTGGAGGGGCTTGGAAATGTAGTGGTCTAGTGGAGTCTCGGTTTGGAGGAAAATAGGTAGTTTGGCTTGCGGTATTTAGTGGAGCTTGGGGTGCATTTTGCATTTGGTGGACTGTTTCGGGGGTGATGGTTGCGGAGGAGGTCCTATCATGACCATTGTTAGATACATGTAGAGGAGTAGAAGGACGAGAGTTCCTTTGACTCTCCACTTGTTCTAATCTCCCACTAATAGTTGACACTTCCCCCCTTATTGCTACCAAGTCCCCTCTCACGGCTCCAAATTCCGAATTCAACCTTTCAAGTGTCCGGGTAACGGCCTCAAGGGTGACCCTCATAGAATCAATGGCATTAGTATCCACATTATGAGACGTAGCTCCTTCCATTGTCAAGGTATTATCCGTTTTAGTTCACCACAAGTTCGTGTTCCACAAGTGTTGTATAATTGGCTAGTAACCGTGAGATTTTTAAGGTATGAGCAAGCTCTTATCCGGAATGGATTATTGTTTGAAGACTCAAATAATTCTTGCAGGACTAGAGTCAAAAATCAGCAATTCGTTCAAACGAATAAAAGCACTCAAATAATCGTTGACACGAACAAACGGCTCAAGGAACTAGTTGACAACCTAGTAGGAAGGTACTAGCTTGTTAATTAGTTCTAGGACCGAGTAAGGGAAACCAAGGATCAACAATTAGCAACCAAAGAATATCCTAAGTTGAGCTTATAGCGACGTGGCAGCATGCAATGGTCCCACACGTTCTTCTTCTCTCTTTTTTTTTTTTTGTTTTGTGTTAATGTTCACACAACTTGTTATAGTTTGCAAAGTGTTTTGGTGGGAAAAATAAAATCTTGTAGTATTTCACCCTTTTCAAACTCAAGAAAGTGGGGTTTGGTTGACTAATCCCACAAAACAAGGCTCCTTGAATTAGGGAAAAGTGATTGACAAGACTAAAAGGTGATGGGTGAAAGTCTTTCACAACAACTTTATAGCTTGTCTTACCACTTGAGCACACAACAAGATGAACAAGGTGAACAAGTTCAAAAGATGAACACCTCAACAAACTTCATCAACTTCTTTAGCACATAAACACACAACCACCAATTTTTTTTTTTTTTTGGTTATCAACAACATACAACTTTCGGCCACTTCAAGTCACTACACAATGTTCAAGTTTTCAAGCTCAACTTTTGGATCTAGACACTTTAGTGTTGGTGAGAAAGAAACCAACTGATACAAGATCCAACCAACAACACCAAGAGCTTTGGATTTCAGTCCAAGAACAACAAGTTTTAGTTTTCGGTTTTTCAGCTTACAACAAGAACTAGTTTCGGTTTTCAACTTGCAACACAAGAACAACAAGATAGAGAACAAATGCTAGTGAATCGAAAAGAGCCCCACACGGCTTCACTAGACTTTCAAGATAACAAAATCAACACAACAACAACAAGATAAAGAAAGATAGATAACTTGACATATAACATTCAAGAAACTAAGAACCCTAACATCAAGAGAGGACCCTAAGTCTAATGAATATAAACACCAAGTTCTTACGAGGACCAAGAGGCACTCAACAACCTCAAAACCCTTGTTTCTAGCCAAAGAGACAACACAAGTATTCCTCTACTTGTGAGATCTAGGGACGGCTTCTTGGAGAAGAAGAGAGAGGAAAATGTTTTTGTTTTTTTAGGTTACAATTTCAGATTTCAAAAACTAAGTCTAACTCTCTCTACATGTTCTATTTATACTACAAACACAAAAGGTAAAATGACCCTAACGCCCTTGCTTCTTGTGCCAACTTTGGAGATTAGTTAATTACACATTAGGACCCCTCTTCATACATAAAAACGTTTAGGTCCTTGGTTGGTTCGATCACCATCTCACACACGGCCATTTGCATGAACAAAGCTTGGAGTGCTTGTAATTCCCGAGCTTGGCTTCGTGTGAAAGGCCGTGTACCTGTGGAGGCTGCCCTAACCGTATCATCCTCTCCATCTTGAGAGGAATTTGACCTCAAATTCGGCATTTGGTCATCCTCGACCGCATCCACGAGGGAGAGATCACCAACGTTGAAAGTGTTGTGCACTTGATATTCCGGTGGAAGGTCAATCTTGTAGGCATTGTCATTGATTCTCTCAAGTACTTGGAAAGGACCATCACCCCTCGGCAGCAATTTAGACTTCCTTTGAGCTGGAAACCGATCCTTTCGAAGATGCACCCACACCCAATCTCCGAGTTCAAGCACAAGCCTCCTTCTCCCTTTGTTTACCCTTTTTGCAATCTCTTGGTTCTTCTTTTCAAGCTTGATCCGCACCGTATCATGCATTTTTTTCATGGACTCGGCTCTTTTATTTCCATCTAAGCTGGTCATGAGATCACTAGACAAAGGAGTGAGATCTAAAGGGGTACGGGGATTTAGGCCGTAAACACATTCAAAGGGAGTCATTCCCGTGCTCGAATGTATTACCCGGTTGTATGCAAATTCCACCAAGGGTAGGTGTTCTTCCCATGAAGTCAATTTACCTTTAACCATAGAGCGTAGAATAGACCCTAAGGTTCTATTTACTAGCTCCGTTTGGCCATCGGTTTGTGGGTGGCAAGACGTGGAGAAAAGTAACTTCGTGCCAAGCCTACCCCACATGGACTTCCAAAAGAGGCTTAGGAACTTGGAGTCCCTATCACTCACAATGGTCCTCGGTACTCCGTGAAGCTTTACAACATGTTCAACAAATAATGAAGCTACACTAGGAGCGTCTTCGGTTTTAGCACATGGAATAAAATGAGCCATTTTAGAGAATCGATCAACAACAACAAAAATGCTATCTCGGCCCTTTCTAGTCCTTGGCAGCCCCAAAACGAAATCCATCGATATGTCCAGCCAAGGTCTAAGGGGAGTAGGGAGTGAGGTGTATAACCCATGAGGTTGGAGACAAGATTTCGCACTCCGGCAGGCCACGCATTGACTACAAATTTTAGTGACGTCTTTGCGCATTTTGGGCCAATAGAAATTCTCCTCTAGGATGCCGAGGGTCTTGTCTACCCCAAAGTGACCCATGAGGCCTCCGTCATGGGCCTCTCTCACAAATAATTCCCTCCAAGAACTAAAAGGAACACACAACCTCCTCCCTTTGAAAAAATAACCATCGAACCGAGAGTAGGAGGAGTGGTTATTCTCCTTGAGCCAACGGTCCCTTCCCCACTCTTCGCATTCCCTAAAAATAGGAGCAAAGATAGGATCCTCGGGATACAACACCCGCAAGCTCTCAAAACCCATCAACTTCGAAGACAAGGTAGCAACAAGCACATGCTTCCGAGACAAGGCATCGGCAACAACATTTTCCTTCCCCCTTTTGTAATGAATTACATAAGGGAAAGTCTCGATCAACTCAATCCACTTAGCATGACGCCTATTCAGCTTGTCTTGGCTCTTAAGGTGTTTCAACGACTCATGATCCGTTTGTATCACAAACTCCTTAGGCCACAAATAATGTTGCCAATTTCCCAAGGCTCTAACAAGGGCGTACAACTCCAAATCATAAGTCGAGTAATTAAGAGTTGCCCCTTTGAGCTTTTCACTGAAATAAGCAACGGGCTTACCTTCTTGCATCAAAACAGCCCCGATGCCAACCTTACTAGCATCACACTCTATTTCAAACATCTTATCAAAATCGGGCAATTGCAATAAAGGCGCCGAGATGAGCGTAGCTTTCAAGGCCTCAAAAGCCTTAGCCTGCTCATCACCCCATTTAAAGGGCCCGTCCTTTCTAATTACCTCGGTCAAGGGGGCTGCTATGGAACTAAATCCTTTGACAAACCTCCTATAAAAGCTTGCCAACCCGTGGAAACTCCAGATTTCTCCAATAGTTATAGGGGTCGGCCAACTTCGTATAGAGTCTATCTTGGAATCGTCCACTTCCACACCCCTTGAGCTCACGACAAAACCCAAGAATATAACTTTATCAACACCAAAAGAACACTTCTCCATATTGGCATACAGCTTCTCGTTTCGGAGCACATCAAACACACATCTCAAATGCATTACGTGATCATCAATAGACTTACTATACACCAACACATCATCAAAGTAAACCACCACAAACTTTCCAATATAAGGCTTCATTACATGATTCATTAGCCTCATAAATGTGCTAGGAGCATTGGTAAGGCCGAATGGCATGACCAGCCACTCATATAGACCGAATTTGGTCTTGAATGCGGTCTTCCACTCGTCACCGGGTTGCATGCGAATTTGGTGATAGCCGCTCCTAAGGTCCACTTTAGAAAACAAACAAGATCTGTGGAGCTCATCTAACATATCATCGAGTCTAGGGATTGGATGACGATACCTTATAGTGATTTTGTTGATGACTCGGCAATCGACGCACATGCGCCAAGTTCCGTCCTTCTTTGGTACCAAAAGTACCAGAACAACACACGGACTCATGCTTTCTTTGATGTATCCCTTGTTGAGAAGCTCCTCAACTTGCCTTTAAAGCTCCTTAGTGTCCATAGGATTGCTCCTATAGGCTGGTTGGTTTGGAAGTTGTGAACCCGGCACCAAATCAATTTGGTGCTCAATTCCCCGAAGCGGGGGCAATCCTTGCGGAAGTTCTTGAGGAAATACATCTTCATACTCCTGCAACACACAAGAAATCAAAGGGGAAATGGAAGAATTAGTGGGGTTAGTATTAAAACAATGGGCCAAAAGTAGCATCGGCTTGTTTTCATCATGGTCCACGAAAAGTTCCTTTCTCCTAGCCAACATCACTACGTTTTCCCTTTCCCTTGGCGTTGGGACAGCCTCGGATGTCCCTACCTCCTCACCTACGGCATCCCACCCCTTTTCTCCCCTTTCGGGTTCCTTCCCCTTTCCCTTTAACTCTCTCATCTTTTGATACCACTCATTTACTTGGGAGGGTGAAAGAGGATGAAGTGTGACCTTTCGGCCATCCTTCTCAAGCGTGTACCGGTTGGACCTCCCATCGTGTTTAGTAGACCAATCATATTTCCATGGCCTACCTAACAACAAGTGACATGCTTGCATTGGGATTACGTCACAAAGCACTTCATCATGGTAGTTTCCCACCTTAAACCGAATCACACATTGCCTTGTGACCTTCAATTCACCACAATCGTTCAACCATTGTAGCTTGTAAGGACTAGCGTGGGGAGTAGTTGGTAGCTTTAAGAAATTTACCATAGCATGGCTAGCAACATTCGTACAACTACCACTATCAATCACCAAAGTGCACACACTTCCCTTTACAAGACACTTAGTATGGAATAGATTTTCCCTTTGACTCGGGTCATCCACCGCCTTACTAATCATGACACGTCTAACCACAAAGTTTGGTACCACACACTCCCCTTCTTGTGGATAGACATCTTCACTACCCTCTAATTCATCATCATTCGGCCCATTCTCGTCTTCCTCTCTATCTTGAGGCTCGGCCTCATTTTCCCCCCTTTCGGAAACCACTTCCTCGCCAAGGTAATACACTTTCGCTTCTCGTAGGATCACATTGCGCCGGTTCGGACATTCATTGGCCTTATGCCCCCAACCTTGGCACTTGAAGCATTGGAACCCCTTTGGATTGGGATATTTGTGAGCCTCCGGTTTCGAAGGGAACTTAGGGACTGTTTTGGGCTCGGGCAGCTTCGTAGGGGCGGGGTGGTCCTTGTTCTTTGGCCAACCCGAGGGGTTTGGTACCCTTGCCTTGAAGGTCGATCTCTCCTTATGTTCCCTTTCAATCTCCAAGGCCGCTTGGAATATTCCGTCAATGGTTTCAATTCGGTGAAGTGTTAAATGAGTAGCGATCTCTTTGTTCAACCCACACTTGAACCGGATGATGTCGTGACTGATTTGCTCCCCACGGTGATCTAGTTTCAACATGAGTTGTTGGAACTCGTCAAAATAGGCCATCACACTCTTACTTCCTTGCCGCAAGCCATATAGCCTAACAAGCAACTCATGTCGGTATCTCTCGGGAAGGTATCGTTGTCTCATCAAATACCTCAACCGATACCAAGGTGGTGGCTGCCCATCCACCAATTCATTACCAAATCGTTTAACATACTCCCACCAAGTGTTAGCATAGCCCTCAAGGTGAGCTATAGCATAGCAACTCTTCTTTTTTCCGAGATGTCATTAACTTGGAAAACTTTGTCACAAGCCGATTCCCAAGTTAAGTATGCCTCGGGGTCACTTTCACCCTTAAAGATGGGTAGGCTCAACATGATGGTGTTGATGCCTACGTCTCTCTCTTGGTGTCGGTTTCCCCTATCTCCATACCCCCGGTATCTCCTAGGTTCTCCTCGACCCCCTCTTAACTCCTCCTCCCTCATATAAGCATCATCAAAGGTTCCCTCTCCATCATACTCCTCTCTACCGTAGCCTTCAAAGTGGGCTGGTCGGCCTTGGCCATTTTGATTCGGAGGATTTAGAATTTGCGGTCTTTGGTTTAATGGAGCTTGGAATGGAGGTTTCGGATTTAGTGGAGGTACTTGGCGCCCAAATCCCTCTTGTGGAATTGGAGGAGCTTGGAAATGTAGTGGTCTAGTGGAGTCTCGGTTTGGAGGAAAATTGGTAGATTGGTTTGCGGCATTTAGGGGAGCTTGGGGTGCATTTAGAATTTGGTGGATCATTTCGGGGGTGATGGTTGCGGAGGAGGTCCTATCATGACCATTGGTAGATACATGTAGAGGAGTAGATGGACAAGAGTTCCTTTGACTCTCCACTTGATCTAATCTCCCGCTAATAGTCGATACTTCCCCCTTATTGCTGCCAAGTCCCCTCTCACGGCCCCAAATTCCGAATTCATCCTTTCAAGTGTCCGAGTAACGGCCTCAATAGTGGCCCTCATTGAGTCAAGGGCATTAGTATCCGCATTATGAGATGTTGTTCCTTCCATCGTCAAGGTATTAGCCGCTTTAGTTCACCACAAGTTCGTGTTCCACAAGTGTTGTATAATTGGCTAGTAACCGTGAGATTTTCAATGTATGAGTAAGCTCTTATCCGGAATGGATTCTTGTTTGAAGACTCAAAGAATGCTTGCCGGACTAGAGTCAAAATCAGCAACTCGTTCAAACGAATAAAAGCACACAAATAATCGTTGACACGAACAAACGGTTCGAGGAACTAGTTAACAACCTAGTAGGAAGGTACTAGTTTGTTAATTAGTTCTAAGACCAAGTAAAGGAAACCAAGAATCAGCAATTAGCAACCAAAGAATATCCTAAGTTGAGCTTATAGTGACATGGTAGCATGCAATGGTCCCACACGATTTTTCTTTTCTCGGATTTTTTTTTTTTGTCTTGAGTTATTATTCACACAACTTGTGATAATTTGAAAAGTGGTTTTGGTGGGAAAAACTAAAATCTTGAAGTCTTTCACTCTCTTTTCAAACTCAAGAAAGTGGGTTTGGTTGACAAATTCCACAAAATAAGGCTCCTTGATTTAGGGAAAGAGATTAACAAGACTACAAAGTGATGGGTGCAAGTCTTTCACAACAACTTTATAACTTTACCACTTGAGCACACAAAAAGATGAACACTTCAACAAGATGAACAAGATGACAAGTTCAAAAGATGAACACTTCAACAAGCTTCAACAACTTCTTTAGCACATAAACACAACCACCGATTTTCTTTTGGTTTTTTTTTTTAACAACATGCAACTTTCGGCCACTTCAAGTCACCACACAATGTCCAAATTTGCAAGCTCAACTTTCGGATCTAGACACCTTAGTGTTGGTGAGAAAGAAACCAACACTAGAAACTCACTAAACAAGCAAAATAACACCTAGATCTAAGCATACAACATCATTCTCGGTTTCAACTTTTAGTGGACAGATTTCAGAATTTTTTTTTTTTTTGTAGTTTGTTTAATCCGTGAACTAGCCCAAGATGGGTTATGTTGGAACACAACCGGTCTTGCTTTGATACCAAATGATACAAGATCCAACCAACAACACCAAGAGCTTCGGATTTCAGTCCAACAACACAAGAACAACAAGTTTTAGTTTTCGTTTTTTCAGCTTACAACAAGAACTAGTTTCGGTTTTCAACTTGCAACACAAGAACAACAAGATAGAGAACAAATGCTAGTGAATCGAAAAGAGCCCCACACGGCTTCACTAGACTTTCAAGATAACAAAATCAACACAACAACAACAAGTTAAAGAAAGATAGATAACTTGACATATAACATTCAAGAAACTAAGAACCCTAACATCAAGAGAGGACCCTAAGTCTAATGAATATAAACACCAAGTTCTTACGAGGACCAAGAGGCACTCAACAACCTCAAAACCCTTGTTTCTAGCCAAAGAGACAACACAAGTATTCCTCTACTTGTGAGATCTAGGGACGGCTTCTTGGAGAAGAAGAGAGAGGAAAATGTTTTTGTTTTTTTAGGTTACAATTTCAGATTTCAAAAACTAAGTCTAACTCTCTCTACATGTTCTATTTATACTACAAACACAAATGGTAAAATGACCCTAACGCCCTTGCTTCTTGTGCCAACTTTGGAGATTAGTTAATTACACATTAGGACCCCTCTTCACACATAAAAACGTTTAGGTCCTTGGTTGGTTCGATCACCAACTCACACACGGCCATTTGCATGAACAAAGCTTGGAGTGCTTGTAATTCCCGAGCTTGGCTTCGTGTGAAAGGCCGTGTACCTGTGGAGGCTGCCCTAACCGTATCACCAACACTAGAAACTCACTAAAAAAGCAAAATAACACCTAGATCTTGATACAAAATCAAGCCAACAACACCAAGAGCTTCAAGTAGGTTCGGATTTCAGTCCAACAACACAAGAACAACAAGTTTAAGTTTCGGTTTTTCAGCCCATAACACAAGAACAACAAGATAGATAACAATGCTAGTGAATCGAAAAGAGCCCCACACGGCTTCACTAGACTTTAAGATAACAAAATCAACAACAACAACAAGATAAAGAAAGATAGATAACTTGACATATAACATTCAAGAAACTAAGAACCCTAACATCAAGATAGGACCCTAAGTCTAATGAATATAAACACCAAGTTCTTACGAGGACCAAGAGGCACTCAACGACCTCAAAACCCTTGTTTCTAGCCAAAGAGACAACACAAGTATCCCTCTACTTGTGAGATAATAGGGGTGGCTTCTATGAGAGGAAGAGAGAGGAAATGTTTAGTGTTTTTAGGTTACAAAAATAAGCATTTGAAAACTAAGGGATGACTCTCTAACATGTTCTATTTATACTACAAACAAAAGGGGTAAAATGACCCATCCGCCCTTGCTTCTTGTGCCAACCTTGGAGAGTAGTTTATTACACATTAGGACCTCTCTTCACACATAAAAACGTTTAGGTCCTTGGTTGGTTCAATCACCAACTCACACACGGCCATTTGCATGAACAAAGCTTGGAGTTTTTGTAATTCCCGAGCTTGGCTTCGTGTGAAAGGTCGTGTACCTGTGGAGGCTGCCCTAACCGTATCAGATCTAAACATACAACATCATTCTTGGTTTCAACTTTTAATGGACAGATTTTCAGAATTTCTTTTGGTGTAGTTTGTTTAAGCCGTGAACTAGCCCAAGATGGGTTATGTTGGAACACAACCGGTCTTGCTTTGATACCAAATGATACAAAATCAAGCCAACAACACCAAGAGCTTCAAGTAGGTTCGGATTTCAGTCCAACAACACAAGAACAACAAGTTTAAGTTTCGGTTTTTTCAGCCCACAACACAAGAACAACCAGATAGATAACAATGCTAGTGAATCGAAAAGAGCCCCACACGGCTTCACTAGACTTTAAGATAACAAAATCAACAACAACAACAAGATAAAGAAAGATAGATAACTTGACATATAACATTCAAGAGACTAAGAACACTAACATCAAGAGAGGACCCTAAGTCTAATGAATATAAACACCAAGTTCTTACGAGGACCAAGAGGCACTCAACGACCCCAAAACCCTTGTTTCTAGCCAAAGAGACAACACAAGTATCCCTCTACTTGTGAGATAATAGGGGCGGCTTCTATGAGAGGAAGAGAGAGGAAATGTTTAGTGTTTTTAGGTTACAAAAAAAATCAGCATTTGAAAACTAAAGGATAACTCTCTAACATGTTCTATTTATACTACAAACAAAAGGGGTAAAATGACCCATCCACCCTTGCTTCTTGTGCCAACCTTGGAGAGTAGTTTATTACACATTAGGACCTCTCTTCACACATAAAAACGTTTAGGTCCTTGGTTGGTTCAATCACCAACTCACACACGGCCATTTGCATGAACAAAGCTTGGAGTTTTTGTAATTCCCGAGCTTGGCTTCGTGTGAAAGGTCGTGTACCTGTGGAGGCTGCCCTAACCGTATCACATGCATGTCTTATGCATGATTCACGAATGACATGATATGTAAATGTATGAGTGAAGATACTGATAAATAGTACTTTCTCTACTGATTACGTATATCTAATACCTGAATATTTGACTGAGCTGACTCTTGAAAGCTTGACTGATTATGCCATGGCACTGGATAACTAATTTATAACGGGAAAATGAAAGCATCAAGAAAAGTTATGGTATCTCCCCCTTTGTACACTATGTCCCTCTAGGAATGTTTACCTTGCTGAGATACTGGGGTGATGTACAGGGCATCTACAAACTAGATTATAACTAAACATTGTAGAGCTGAGACTAATGCATGATGCATAAACTGAACTAGACCTTCTAATGTTACTGACTAACTCATGTGGAAACATAAGCTTAAACGAGCGTAAGATATCTAACAATGCATACAATGATCATGAAAAAATTGTAACGTACCCGTATCTAGGTTTGGGAAAATTTTTGGATCATGGTGAGTCTGGAGTGAATAGAGTCGATTCTGACCCTGACCACTATTAGTGCTGGGATTTGTGGCCTGCTCACGTGAATCTCTACCTTCTTTGCTAACACTCTACACTCCCGCATTCTATGGCCTAGTTACCACACCCAAAACATACTTGACTATTAGTTTTGCATACAACTAGATAATTCTTGCCACACTCTCCATAAAGCAGATAAATACGCTCACTTCTAACATACTCTGGGCTTTGGAGACTGGCACCCCACCATGACTAACATCTCTAAAGTTAGGTGTTGGCAAACTACCTGAAGATGGAACAGGGGTTGAATTTTTCCGACTATGGTGAGAACGATTACCACCCTGTGAACTAGCCAGAGAAAAGTTGTAACTACCTATTCTGAATCTCTTATTAGATCTATCCCTCTCTATAGACTTATCTTCCTCTATCTACTGAGCATACATCATTAACCTAGCAAGGTCCATGTCCCTATTGAGCATAGCTGCTCTACACTCTTTCAATACTAACCCTAACACACCAGTCACAAACTTATTCATACTCGCTCTGGGGTCAACTATCAAGTCAGGAGCATACTTAGCTGACTGTTTGAACTTAAGGCAATACTCCTTCACTGTCATATAGCCTTGTATCAGGTTCATAAACTCTTCTATCTTCTCTCATCTCTAATGGGAAAAACTTATCTAAGAAGGCATCCTAAAATATCTGCCAAGTCATGGGAGTTGCATCTTCCCCTCTACTCTTCTTCCACAACACTACCCAATCTTGAGCAATATCTTTCAGCCTATAGGACGCTAATTCCAGACTCTCCTCCTCTGACATATGCATGATTTAGGTGATCTTCTTTACCTCTTACAAATACAGTTGTAGGTCCTTACCTGTCACTGACCCAAAGAATTCTGGAGGGTCCATTCTCATAAAATTTCTAATTCTGGCTGTAGTTGAATCCCTATCTTGCTGGGGTGGGGCTGCAGTATGTCGGTTTCTCTTAACACTAGTGGTCACAGCCTTGGCTAGCACCTGAAAAGCTGCCCAAAATTTTGCATGTGACACATTCTCATTCAAAAGATCTGCGGGCTGTGGGGCTGACTGACTCCCTGGGGAAAACTATCTGAGTTACAAAATGTATCTGAACATCTAATTCTGAGATTAGTCAAACCTAACAAGTGATTTCTAAAATTGATAATGAGAATACTCGACTGAATCTGAGATTGAGATCAAGCCTGTCTGTTGGGTGAACTCTAGATCTAATAATAAGCATCTGCATATGGGACCAAGCCTATCTGACGAGATGGTCCAGGAATCAATAGAAATATCTAAGTTCCTTACAGAGATCGATGACTGTATCTGACAGTCCTAATTCCTAATTTTTACTCTAAAGACTGATATGAAACTATAACTATAACTATGACTGTAGGAGGTAGTAACCTAACCGATATGCCCTGATACTATACTGGTGGGGTCCAATCTTTGCCCTGATTGGAAGGGTGTCAATACTGTGCCACAGGTAGAGACCTCTACTATAGTCAAGCCTCTCTAACGGTTAACCCTGAATAGGAAATAAAGCCTAAGGCAATATAGTAGTCAAGTATATCCTTAATCTGACGGTTTACTCATGTCTTGCGCTAGCTATATAGTTTTGGTGTACAATGATTACTGCTAACAGCTCTGCCTTTATAACTAGAAAAACCGCCATCCCTGCACTGCTTGGTGCTAGTCCCTACTCCCAACTGAAAGACTCTAAAAAGATTAACTATGTTGAACTGACTAACTGAACTGAAATGATTTATAAACTGATTAACTGAGCTGATAATATTTTCTTAGCTAAACTAATCTGAATTCACTGAGTTTCGTTGACAGAAAAAAAATCTAATTGAAATCTAAGGTTTAATTGAGAGTACTGAAATTACTAGGACTACTGAACTACTGAGATTTCTGAGTTTTTCTGAGTCACGTGACTAACTGAAATCTATGGAGCATAGCTTTACTGAGGATGTCTTGAAACATGACTCTAGCTCTAGGCACACAACTATAGTTTTCGGGTACAAGTACCCCCAGGACTCGATGGAAGAAAACTGACAGATATGACTGATTTGATCATAAGAGTAGAGTCCACAATTCACAATATCATAAGTAAGGATTACATAATAAGAATGATTTCAACAAACTCTCACATGATCGGGAATGCACACAACATGTATATACTCATATGGCTTCAATAACATGGTCATTCCATATAACAACAATATCATGAGCATTTCATACAACATCTTTAATTCAAGCCAGTAGCATAGGGATCATGTTGAACATAAACTTAGAACATGGAATATTCATTTAGGGCTTATTATGTCATAAAAGCATGATTTCTATTCCCTTAGGTATTTTCACAAATACCTTACATGCACATCTTAGGCATAGGTGGATTCATCAAGATTACAAATATTCAATCACAAATTTCATATATTTATACATTAAATACCACCATATCCTCACACCAAACATACAAAGATCCCATCTTAGGCATCATCAAACTCCAACCACATGAACATCAACCACCAACAACATAAACATCATAATACATAATTTTAGAAGATGGTTCTTGAGCTTCATGGAAAAAAAAAGTCCATGAATCAACTCACTCATACCTTATAAGGAAGATTCTTGATGATTGACGGGGAATTTCCTTGAAATTCGATCTTTAAGCTTAATTATGCAACCCTAGTTGTTTTTCTCTTTTAGTGCTCTTGGATGATGAACTTAAAATTTTAGTACGGTTGTAATGTAATTAGGAGCTATATATTTCATAGGGTTAAGTTTAGGGACGTGTAAAGGGTGTTAAAAGACTTAACTGCGCTCAAAATAACTCCAAATGGAGTGTTTAAGTCACGAAAATCATAAGATATACGCCACGTATGATATCACATATATTTACATAGGCGCCGCATATGATATCGCCTAAATTTACATAGGCACCGCATATGATATCACCTATATCTACATAGGCACCACATATACTATTGCCTATATTTACATAGGCACCGCATATGCTATCACATATGCTTTCCAGTGGTCATGTGTGATTGTTTAGGCGATGCACTCTGCTTTGCAAAGTCATAACTCCTCGCTCGGGTGTCGGATTTTGATGAAATTGGTATCGTTGGAAAGCTAATTCGATTATCTATAATTTGGTGGGTAGAAATATGCAGAAATACCACTTTAACATTGAAATATACTCATTAAAATATGACCCTTATGAAATCAAACACTAAAACTTTATGGATTCAAAAACTCTTAGATTGTATTACCTTAAGTGACTCATATGAACATGCTTAATGCATCATAAGCTATCTTATTGTAAGTCATGTACTAAAGTATGAATCACCGGATAGGAGATTTATATGTAGGAAAAATGGTTTGTCTCCTAGCTTAGAAACATGCGGGGTACTACAGTAAGAAAGAATTAAGACGTACAATAAACCATTGGGAAACATAAATAAAAAAACCATTACTTAAGCTCTAAAGTTCATGAATGTAGTCTACAACTAGTAGACCGTGCCTACACCTCGTAGAAACTACTCGTGAACTGCAAAGGCATAATCTAAGTTGCAGAAAACTAATATGTTGATTCCAAGGATCCTTTTTAATGCCTTGAGAACTTGTTTTATGATCCATGAAACATACACGTGAACCATACTATGTTAAAGATTTAAATTAAATTAAATTAAATACCCTTAGTCTTTGTGAGTGATTAGAGTTTCATATCACAAACCCCACCCTAGGTCTTGTAATTTTACACCACCCCCCAAATAATAATGAAACCCAATATTCATACCATTAAAGATTTTGTGAATTTTTAGAAATCATTAAGAAATTTTTGCAACACTTCTAAAAGAACTAATATAGGTTTGCTTGTGGGAATTAATTATCGATAATTTTGAATTTCTTAATTAGGATGAGGAAAAGGACATGAATTACGGTTTAGGCTTTAGAGTTTGATAGGGGTGAATGGGGTTTTATTTTTGAGGTAAGGTTAATAGGGACAAAGTTTGCACGAACAAGGGATTATGGAGTTTGGAAAGTGAGGATCGGGTTTTGTGGGATTTTTTTTAATTAGGGTTAGGGTCAACAGGTTGGGTTTGGGTATGTGGGACTAGGATAAAAGGAAAAACCTATATGTGGTCCATGACCCATAATCCATTATCAGTGGAACAGTCCACAATTCATAGATAGTGAATCTTTGAGTCACTAAATAGATTGTTCTGATTTTCGTGACTGTTGTGTATAATTGGTAGACTTTGTTCACAACCCATATATTGAGTTTGTGAATCACGTTCCACGTTTAAAAAATTTAACCTGATTTCCATGAGTAGGGTCTATGATTCATAGACCTATTCCATGACCCATGGACTCAAATCATGTGTGAAAGTGCTGCAGTAAGATACTCTACACTAATTTTGAGGGATTAAGTCTTCTATTAGTAGACTTGTTCCGCAGCCCATAGACTCTTCTATGGAATAGAAACCTGGTAATTGAGTCTACGTCCTTTCTTTAGCTCAATTATGCCTTGCACACTTCAGTAGACTTTAGACCAATACTAATGAATCTAAGCAACAAGAAGAAAAAAATAAAAACTAAATCTTAGATTTGCCTTCCAAGTAGCACTTTATGTAATGTCGTTGCAGGACGTGGCTAGTTTGGCTAATTAGACTTAACAAAAAATAGCATATAGAATGTCTTCCATGAAGCAACTAATTTAATGTCATAGGACTACTTGGATGTGCTTGATTTCTTAGGCATTAGCCAGTTCAACTTCACAAATCATCCTTATCGCTTCAACCTCTTCAAGATAGTTTTTAAACCTTTTCTCCATTCACTTTGAACTTCAAACCCTCTTTATTGAATTTTTAATTGCACTATAGGGAAATTTTATCCCTATACTATATGAACCTTTCTATTTTAACTTCAACTTACCTGTAAAAAACTTCAGCCTTTAGTTAAATAGTAATACCATGTCGTCCCCAATAAATTATCTAATTTAAATCTTGTAAATGGTATAAATTTATGTTCTTTGTGTAAGGATGATCTCCCATAGGCATGGATACAGAATTCATCCATCTCATTTAATTATTTTAGTCTCAATCTAGTTGTATCGCTTCACTCTAGATTCAACCTCTTCAGTGGTGCCACTAAATTATGTTAAGGTTTGAAAGGTAAGTGACATGCTTTTCAACACACAAAATGATGACGGGATAGACAAATAGGGGTCTTGAATGTTGATTGGTATGGACATAATGCATCATCCAGTGTTCAATCCTAGTATGTCCTATTGGGATTCATAATCTTTGCTAAGAAAGACCTGATCTCATGATTTGTTACCTCCACTTGATTTCTTGTCTAAGTATGGCCAAATATTTCCACCTTATTGTTCACACCATATCTCTCAAGTAATTATTTGAAGAGAATATTTACAAAGTCTGAGCATCGATCACTAATAATAGTGAATAGTAACAAAATTTGGAGAATATATTCTCCCTCAAAAGGGTATGACATATTTACTTCATTTTTTGGAAGGGAAACATCCTCCAACCATTTTGAAACAAAGTCAACATCCACCAAAATATACTTTACACGATGCAATATCACAAAAGGGATCATGAAGTTAATCATCTATACATCAAATAGGTCAAGCTACAGATAGCGGTTATTGGGGGCTCATGCCTTTAAATGATATTTCTTTGTATTTGGTAGTGGTCACACGCCTATGATGTGTCGTGATCTTATAGAACTTAAGATGCATAAAATTGGGAATATTTTAAGGTATAAGGACAATTTTGTGGATTTGATGTGTGTCTTTCAATGCATGTATGCTTTATGAAATTCGATAAGGAAAGATTGGATAAAGTTAGCATTAGAAAAGCCTTAACATGGTTGTGGGATATAACTACGAACCTTCCTAGGCTTTCATGCCACTAAATCAGATATGCTACAAATCATAAGTCTTTCATATGGAAGGAACTATAAACATGAGTTGATGTTATGACTGTACCATATGAATGTGAGTGAAAAAGTAAATCCACAACCACAGGAGTTAAATGTAAAAGGATCAGATGATATCTTCCCATGAGCATTCCTTGAATTCACAATTGTACCATATGGTCGTGGTACAATGCTATAATTCTTGGAAAGCCATAGAATTTTAGTAGCATAATAATTAGATGAAAGCATTTCACTGTCATATTCTTAAACCATGAGTCTATACTGAGCACCGTATCATTGAATACTTGATATATAACAAATTCAAGTACAAACTACGATAGGGATAAGGTGATCATTGGTTCTAACGATGATTGTTCCTTCTACTTGTCTGAAGCAGCCGACATAGTTTTCCTTTCTTGTTTAGGATATGATTTATTTTGTCTATAAATACTATTATAGGGTTATTTTAATGAGGTTACACAATTTGTACATACACAACTTCTGATTACATGATTCTAAGGCATAATATTGTATGTATGGACATTATTTCAAGGGTTTAATCAAAGTTGAGATTTTGGACTTTATTTTTATTATAGTTTCATAATTATATCTTCATATATGAATTCTCATTGTGTACTTATGATTATGAGTAACTGAACAACATAGCTAGCATTATGGGAACTATGATGATTTAGCAAAATGGGTTAGGTGCAATGTCATTCTAGCTTATGTGCTTGTTATTGATATTTCCTTTGGTATGATTGCTTTTCCAAAGGATAGACACATTAGAAACTGACCTATGTTTTAAACCTCTTGGAAGAGAGGAATATATTATTAAAAGAGAATAAGATTTGAAGCTATCAACCTTCATCTAATAACTTAAGTCATAATAGGGATAACTAATATGAGATAAAAAAAAAACAAGGGTTATTAATGCAATGCTCTGAATCCAGAAAGAGAGGAGTGAAATTCATCTAAACAAGGTCAGAAGATATTTGGGTGATACATATCTTGGTAGTTTTTTCATGGAATGCATCGTTATAGTCTATTAGCAGAAATAACCTATGATGTTATAAAGTAATGTGGATCGTAATCCATGTGTTCATTTAATATTGATTAGAGTAAAAAAAATTCGAACTTGTTTCTATTGATCTTTGTTTCACAAAACCCCCATTTTTACTTACTTACCAATTACATAATTGGATTTTTCCCTATTCCCTATCGGATAGACCCCAACCTGGTAGAGTTCTATATTTGATCAATGATTGTATTATACTTCTGTGAGTTATAACTTGGGAAACTTCTAATTTTGGCATTGTGGTTGAGGAATGAGGTTGTGGATTTGAATTATTGTGTTTATCGGTTTGTTGTCATTATTTACTGATTTTACTTTGCAACTATTTCTTAGGCACATAGTAGTGTATGCCTGGTACTCAAAATCAAGGAAATACCTTAATTCAATTTGATCCTAAATATAGGAGAACTTTGGAACATAATTGATACGGTTAGGGAAGCCTCCACAGGTACACGACCTTTCACACGAAGCCAAGCTCAGGAATTACATAAACTCCAAGCTTTGTTCATGCAAATGGCCGTGTGTGAGTTGGTGATTGAACCAACCAAGGACCTAAACATTTTTATGTGTGAAGAGAGGTCCTAATGTGTAATAAACTACTCTCCAAGGTTGGCACAAGAAGCAAGGGCGGATGGGTCATTTTACCCCTTTTGTTTGTAGTATAAATAGAACATGTTAGAGAGTTATTCCTTAGTTTTTGAATGCTGATTTTTGTAACCTAAAACACTAAACCTTTCCTCTCTCTTCCATAGAAGCCGCCCCTATTATCTCACAAGTAGAGGGATACTTGTGTTGTCTCTTTGGCTAGAAACAAGGGTTTTGAGGTCGTTGAGTGCCTCTTGGTCCTCGTAAGAACTTGGTGTTTATATTCATTAGACTTAGGGTACTCTCTTGATGTTAGGGTTCTTAGTTTCTTGAATTTTATATGTCAAGTTATCTATCTTTCTTTATCTTGTTGTTGTTGTTGATTTTGTTATCTTAAAGTCTAGTGAAGCCGTGTGGGGCTCTTTTCGATTCACTAGCATTGTTATCTATCTTGTTGTTCTTGTGTTGTGGGCTGAAAAACCGAAACTTAAACTTGTTGTTCTTGTGTTGTTGGACTGAAATCCGAGCCTACTTGAAGCTCTTGGTGTTGTTGGTTTGATTTTGTATCAATAATTGAAGGATGGATCAAGAGGGAATTCATGATAAAGAAGCCCTGATCAAAGGGGTTCATGATGAACTTATAGTTTTAATTTAGCCACTTTAGAAGAATGTTCAAAAAACTATGGAATAGGTTATTTCTTGGAAAATAGTGATGGAAATTCATGGCAAGTAGATGTATGAAGAGTGGCAAAGGAAGAACAGGGTAGGCAAGAGGTGGCACATCACTTAGCTGCACTTGATACATGTGACAGAGTGAGAAGTAATAGTGGACAACAACCTATCTAAAAATATTTATCCATTTATGATGATCTAGAAGAAGATCTAAGGTCTGTTGAGCCAATTTAAATAGGTGTAATTATTCACTTGAATTACCTCAAGGTACTAAGTTTGATATCATGAGTGCAATGATCTAGCTATTGATTTGAAAATGGTATTTCCTGGACTTCCTAATGATGTGCAAACATGTATAATTATGAATTTTATGGGGATTTGCACTACATATAATCTACCTAAGGTAAGTCATGAAGGGATTCAACTATGATTATTCTGATTATCTATGAATGGGGAAGCTATTCAGTGGTTTAGCGAGTTGCCCTGTGGATCTATCAATACTTGGTACGAGTTGAGGACTTAGTTCTTGGACTAATATTTTTTGCCCTCTAGAACTCTTCAATTGAAATATGAACCATATAACGTTTGACAGTGATATTCAAAGGCACTATATGAGACATGGTTGAGGTTTAAAAAGAAGCTATAGAGTGTGCTAAATCATAGGATTATTAAAAAAATTACTTGAGACCTTCTACAAAGCCTTAAATACAAATACCAATATTGTAGAAGAAATTATCACTGGCGGAGCCTTTATAAATCCACGATGGGAGCAATCTTCTAAAATTTTAAAGAGGATTACTAAAACTAGTTGAAGGTGGTATACTTTAGAGGAAGACAGATAAGTTGGTACTTAAGTAATTGGAGCCTCCATTAAGAAGTGAGAACTAGATGGGATAGTGGCTTAAGAGGTGGCTTAATTGAGGACAAAGATTGACTTGCTGACTACGCAATTAGCAACAGTAGGAATGGAAAAGGTCAATGAAGTACACGCACATGGTACGACTTATAAATATAAAGATTCAAATTATGAGGACAAGTCCCAAAATATAGACAAAGAGGTGGCGGGTTTTTGGTATTAGGGTCTAATCAAGACATTAGAACTCTAGGAAAAGAAATCAAGGTCCAAACTATGAGATGAATACAACAAGTATAGAGATAAGGGTACATATTATAATGGTGAATGAAAGAAAAATGATGACTAAAAGTACAAGAGTATCTGTTATGTTCTGCCAAGGAATCTAGATACTGAATTTGTTAATTAGAGGGAGGAGGATTTTCTTTCAAAACTTGTCAAAGGATCAAAGATCTAATTGAGTTTTCTTAAGGAAATTAAGAAAGATATTTCAGGTTTGAGTCAAAAAGAGGAGTCTCACGCAACTTTCATTAAAAAACTTGAGCAATAATTTGGGCAGAAGTCTGCCACATTAAAATAGCATCAACCGAGCACACTTCTAAGAAACAACATTAGAAATACTAAGAATAATAGTCATTGCCTAGATATTACTACTCAAAGCTATAAGGCTGCTTTTAGTCTGCCTATGCCAATTGTTGATGAGATGAGGAACAATTTTGTGGTCATTGACGATTTGGGCAAAATGAAAGTAGACAATGTGGTGGTAAATGGGGAGGCATCTCAAGTGTCTTGCTTATTAAAAATAGGCTAAGACCAATAATGAAAAAGGCTAAACCGTCTAGTGAGGAGCCTCCAATTATGGAATTAAAGGCCTTCCTTCTAAATTGAGTTATGATTTTTTTCGGGAAAATAATACCTTATCAATTATCATTGAAATTGATTTATTAAATTGGTAGGTTCAGGCCTTAGTTTCTTTTTTGAAGATGTTCAAAAAAGATTTTGGATGGTCCACCACTGACATTGTTGAAATTCCATCTGGATTTGTACTCATAAAATCCAACTGAAGATGGATTGTATGCCTAGCATTAAGCTCTAACGTAGATTAAATCCACCCATGTAAGAGGTTGTAAATAAATCAATCATCAAGTGGTTGGATACCTATGTGGTTTATACGATTACTGACAACATATGGGTGAGCATAGTCTAATTTGTGCCAAAGAAAGCTAGAATTACTGTTATTTCCAATTAGAAGAATAAGATAGTTATTATTACACCATTCATCTAATGTTGAGTTTGCATGGTCTATAAGAAGCTAAATTTATAGGCCCAAAAGAATCACTCTCCTATGCCTTTTATGGATTAGATGTTAGACCGCCTTTCTATTTGAGGATATTATTTTATTAATGGTTATTTGTGGTATAATAAGATTTCTATTACTCCCAAAAGCAAAGATAAAAACATTATCAATGGTCCATATAGGATGTTTTCATTCAAAAGGATGACATTTGGTCTGCGTAATGCTCTCGCAACCTTTCAGTATTGTATGATGTCTGACATCGTAGAGGATACTATTGAGGTTTTCAAGGATGATTGTTTAGTTGTGGGTGAATTATTTGATGATTGCTTGGATCATTTGTCCAATTCCTTTCAAATATGGATAGAGTGAAATTTATTACTTAATTAGGAAATGTGCCATTTTATTGTTAAAAAGGGGGAAAAGATCGGGCACAAGATTTTAAAAAAGGTGATATAAGTTAAAAGGCTAAGCTTGAGGTGATTGAAATATTGCCTCCACTAATTTCCGTAAAGGGCATACATAGTTTCTTGGGTCATGTTGGTTAATCCATTTTGCAAATTGTTGGAAAAGGATATGAAATTTGTGTATGATGAGACCTGTCTAAAAGCATTCGAGTGCATGAAGGAGAAACTAAATTTATCCCTCATTATTTTTTCAATAGATTGGATCTTTAAATTTTAGGTTATTTATAATTCTAGTGGTGCAGTGCTAGGATCAACCCTAGGCTAAACTCAAGAGAAGATACTACACCTAATCTACTATGCTAGCAAAGCACTTAATCTTGCTCAAAAAAATTACACAATGACTGAACAAGAGTTGTTTGCGGTTGTGTTTGCATTTGTGAAATTCTTATCTTAGCCAATTGGATCCAAATCCATTATGCATACTAACCATATCGCTCATACATATGTTAAGGAAAAGAAATATTCAAAGCTAAGGTTTATTAGATGCGCACTTCTTATGCATGAGTTTGATTTTGAGGCAAAGGACCAAAAAGGAACTAAAAATCAGGTGGTCAATTATTTGTCACACATTGAATAGGATGTGATGCTTAAACTAGGATGTGAGCTTGAAATTGATGATAATTTTCCATATGAATAGGTCTTGGAAGCATTGCAATACTTAATCCAATGG
The DNA here is from genome assembly GCA_030864225.1 of Capsicum baccatum var. pendulum. Taxonomy (NCBI): domain Eukaryota; kingdom Viridiplantae; phylum Streptophyta; class Magnoliopsida; order Solanales; family Solanaceae; genus Capsicum; species Capsicum baccatum. Next base: position 17,638,862 of record CM061558.1, read on the forward strand.
TTTGAAGATTTTTTCAATTACCTGGCAAGTGACCTTGTCCCAAAAAGATTTGCCATTGCAGTAGTGATAATGCCCAAACTAACCTTTCTTACAAGGATAAAACATTCGCTGTCAAATATAAAAACCCAACTAGGTTAGGGTCGTCCCATAGGGAGTACGTCAGATATCTTGCTAGAACTTGTTGAAATCACCAGACAATGTGGAAAATTAAATAGAGGGATTTCTAGTAAATAGTAAGAAGTAATAAAATTTTGATGTTTTAGGTTGTAAACAATCTAAGAAGAATACTAGGATTGTGTTCGTCCTGGATCATACCTCCGTAGACTTATCGTGCACTATCAAACAATTTTGACACTATGCATGCAAAATCTGATATAATATGTACCATCAAGTGTCTTGTGGTCTAATTAAAATATTTCACCCTTTATCTTTTGAGTCTCAAGGTGTCACTTTACTAAAACTTATCCTTGATCCTAGTAAACGATCACCTTTTAAGTGTAAAGTTATTACATGAAAGACAATCATCTTATGTAGATGATGCTGATAAGTCTTGATCAATAGTTAATCTGAAAATTATTGTTGTGATATTCTTTTTCCTCTCTACCTCTCTTCTGAAGAAAGTAGTTAATATAGGCAGGATATTAATGTTGGACACCGCTAAGAAATAAATGAGATTGAAAAAAACCCAATACATGCAAGAATCTTTATCTAGAATGACTTGGCACTTCATCTACTTTGTTAATTCACCAAGGTTCACATAACCTTAGCTAGGGGAATTAGCCGTTCATAATTATAAGTGCAATCATAGAATCATAGACAAAATTACAGAATCAATCTCATAATAATGAAAGATGAAATCCCAATGTCTTAAATTGATAACAAACCGAAAAAAGTGTGTAACTTAGCCCCAAAGGGCATCAACTAGCCTCCAAAGGCCTATCTCTGAATCTCTCCTAGTAAACAATGTCTAAAGGGCATTTATAGATTACAAGAAATCCTAGAAGCCAAATACTAAATAGAATAGGGAAACTTGACTAAACATCCATAATAAGGACTAAAACCATCAGAGGAGTGTGTGTAGGTTACACGGAAACCCTAGGACACAATTTCAAAATGATCAAGGAAAAATAAAGTTGGTGACCAGTTACTAATATCACCTACGGAACGTATATGTACTACATACAAACCATATATGGTCCTTAGTAAGTGACAGAACTCCTGCACAACTCCAAAAGCTCTCTAGACTTAACCCTCTGGATATACTACGGATACTTGCGAATTATAGGTGGCACCTTCAGACCAATAGGTGTCCATGGTAAGTGATAGAGCCTTTTTTTTCCTTCTCCTAAGACTCTAGACTTCAAGTTATGATACATACTTTTGCAGCCTCTTAAGTAATTATCACCTAATCAAACTAGGTGCCCAAGTAAGTGGCCGAAATCTTCAACTTTTTATCTTTTTCTTCCGTTTATCATCCAAAACCTACTTTTTCTTCCGTTTAGGATTGAAACCCCAGTTTTCTCCAAAATCACTCAAAAACACATCAAATCCAACAAAATATCCTTCAGTATATGCATATTTTCTATGTTTAAGCATCGTAAGTGCTATGAATCTATAACATATTAAGAACCCTCAACTTTGAATGTTGCATGTCCTCAGGCAACAAAAATACCACAAAAGATACAACAATGCTTAACTAAGAGAAACATAAGATAGCTATTATAGTCAATAATCAAATTTAGCTTAAAACACATTACTCTTTCAAAGTTTAATACTTTAAAACTAACTATATGTATTCATGAAGCAAAAAAATGTAACCCAAAGAAATAAAGATATGGTATTTCATTAGAAACAAAGAACCATGCATATGTACAAGTTATACCACCCAAACAAGTATGCATCTAGAAAATGAAACCCTTGTTGCCTCACATCAAGAAGTCCCACTGCCTAATATGAAACTAGGCATATCAATGCAAGGATATTCAAGAGAAACTAACACTCACAAGAGAAGCTTCACTAATACACATCAAACACCATAGACTTGCCCTTATTTTATTTTCCTTAGATTTTAGATAGTTGTGTTAGGATCAATGTAGGACATTAATCGGCTGGTAATGCAAACTTGGGGGCTGGTATTATATTTGGGAATTCAATGACTAAGCCTCCTTGCCCCTACATTTATGTTAGGTTCCACTTATCAATCAATTTCTTTCATTCCACCCTTTTCTCTCCCTTTTTATTCTTTTATTGCATATTCATGTTGAGTGTGGTTTCTTTTATTCTTTCTTTTTCTTTTTCTATTCTTTTTCAAATTTTTTTCCTTTTCTTTTTATATCACACAACCCTAGTATCTTTTTCTCTTATTTTACCCTTCTTTATACCCACTTCACATTTTGCACGCCTATGATAGCCACCCTAAACTTAAGCGATTAGCCTGAGTTAAGGTGCACAATGTATAAGAAGGACCATGGACAAAATAGGTTCATTATAGCACAAATGGTAAGGTAAAAGGTGAAAACAAAGAAATAGGATATAGTGGCTCAAAATCGGGATCAAGAGATACTAATTAACATTTGGAAGTTCATTTAAGCTAAAAGTTGAGCTATTTTAAGAACGACCTATAATCCTTTCCTAATCGACTATCTTATAATCTAGGCAATACTAACAGAGAAATTTTAGATTCAACAGACAAAGGGAATGATGTAGTATCTCATAAACACATGGCAAAAGGTTACATCACAAGCTACTACTTATATGATTTATGCAATTGTTAGCAATGATAATCATATATCTAATCATATTACCATAACAAGATTCATATTAGTCACATATATATACATATCACTCAGTTCAAAAATAAGTTATTCAAGGAGTATAATTTTTTAAAGATGAACAAAAAGATTCCAACTTCCCTAGACACTCATTTTTCTCCTTGTTAAACAAAAATATCACAAAACAAAAAACAATACGCCTAAAATGCCATGTCCACTAGGAACAAGACACCGGGGGAAAAAGACAATCAACAAAAACCCTAAGAGAACAACAAGACCCACAAACAGCCCCACCCTCAACTTAAGACAAGTATTGTCCCCAATGTATTAGGCTGCTACAAAAGAAGAGAGTTAAAAACATTCCTGTGGCCCCATAGGTGCGAAGATCTTATGTCAATCACAATAAAACATAAAAATAACAAAATACTATAGGTTGTCTCCCAAGCAGTGCTCGATTTAATGTCACAGCATAAGGGTGCTTGGTTGGTTACTCAAACTTCACCAACAAGACTATGGGTACCTTGATAACTCAAATTTACCAAGGTAACCCAATAGTTGGCCTTCAGTTTTATCTTTCCACTTTGAACTTATGAATTTCACCCCTAATTATTTTTCTTATTTTCCATTATTCTCATAAGAAGGCGGTGAGAAAATAAAGGGCCCAAGAAATAGATATGACATGTTATACTATTTCGCCCTTTTATGAGAAATGTTATTCTTTGATTCTAGTCCAACAAATTCAAGAATATAGACATATGTTTCCTCTTTTTTTCACTCTTCTTCAGGTTCGGATGGCTCAATAAAGCCTGATTATGCAAAGACAATGTGAAAAAATTGTTAGAATAATGTCCAACACGCCTAAACTTAGGAATTGATTTCTTATTTATATCCCCACATATCACTAGTATGCTCTCCTTAAGCGTGACACTATCTATAAGAGTTTGAGAAATTTTTGACTCCTCCAATTTCAGCTCCTCAAGTTGGCTTCTAAAAAAATTTTCAGTTCACACCACCTATAACTACGTTGTTGGGTGTTACAAGCAAAACCTTTTGCATCCAACTCTACTTGTAAGTGATGAATATCCAAGTCAAACCTATCAACCTTTTGAATAAGGTCATGATTGTTGTGGAAAAGGTGTGTCATGTTTTCTAATAGGCTATCCTTGTGTTAACACACTATATCTGCCACACTCATGAAATATCACACTATATCAAAATGATAAGGGTCAATAATAAAAATATTGTCATAACTCCCTTTTCCTCAGGTCAAGTTGTCATATCAAGAAGAGTAGACACACACTAGCATATGCAAAATGAAGAATTGGAAAAAATAGAATACTTTAACAACTCCAATTGGTCAATCTACAATCATGTCACCTGGCAACGGTTCCAAAATTTTATAATGCCCAAACCACCCCTCCTTAGAAGGATAAAGTTTTCAATGCCAAATATAGCAACCCAACTAGTTTTGGGTTGATTTCATAGGAAATACGTCAGATATCTTGCTGGAACTGGTTGAAATTACCAAGTAGTATAGAAAAGTAAAAAGGGCAATTTGTAGTACCTAGAAAGAAATAACAAGAATTTGATGTTTTTTTTTGTAAATAATCTAAGATGAACACTAGGATTGTGTTCCCCCTAGCTTCTAACTTGGTGAACTAATCAAAAATATTCAAAATATTCCAATAACTTCCATACAAAATCTTATAAGTTATGTACCATGAACTGTTGTGTGGAAACATTAAAATATTTCACCCTTTACCTGTTGAGTCTCAAGAAGTCGCATTATGAAAACCTATCCTAGATCCCAGTTAACTTTCACCTTTAGAGTCTCATGTTATTAGATGAAATATAATCACCTTATGTTGATGAAGCTAATTACCTTAGATCGGTCGTTAATCTTGAAATTACTATTGTGATATACCTTTCCTACTCTCTACCTCTTTTGTGTAGCAAATAATGAATCTAGGTGGAATCATAACGTTGGCCACCACTAAGAATTCAATAAAAACAATGAAAACCCAATACATGAAAGAATCTTTATCTAGAATGACTTGGTATTCCCTCAACTTTTTTAACCACCCGGGTTCCAACATCCTTAGCTAGGGGAATTTGTCGCTCATAGTTAGCACATCAATCATGGAATACAAAGAATAAATCACAAAATCAATCTCACAATAATAAAAGAAGAAATTCGAAAGTCATAAATTTAATAATAAACCAAATCAATAACACCAGAGTATAGGGTATGTAACTTAGCCTCAAAGGGCATAAACTAGCCTCCAAGGGCCTATCTATGAATCTCCCCTACTAAACAAAGTCTAAAGGGTATTTATCGATTATAATAAACCCTAGAAATCAAATCCTAAATAAAATAGTGATACGGGACAAATGGCCATCTTAACTTTGGATGACATCTTTGGAGGCCAACACATAGAGGCTCAAGACTTGGTCACCTCGATAATACAAGAACATGCATGGAGGACCCGTTTTGAGCGTAACTTAAAGCAATCTCGCATATGGAAGATTTCTTGGAGCATTTAAGAGTGAGGACTCACGGTCTTCAACCTTAATTAAGGGCATTTTGGACATTACACATGGTGCATTTACACACCATGGCCGCACCTATCGTTAAGGGCAAAGTGGTCTTTTTGTATTCTTTTGTGTTACACTATAAATAGGTCATTTTAGTTCATTTCTTGGCAGATTTGAAAGGATGAAAAATTGAAAGACATATTTTCTCTCTTTTGAGAGTGTAACACCCTTAGTTGTAGGGCTTGGAAAAGCCATCCTTAGCATAGGGCTTGGAAAAGCCAATATTGATCTTTGCTTGGAAACGGTAGATCTTAAGGTTAGTTCATTCCCTTGGTGGTCACCGTAAGAGTGTGGTTTTGATTGTTACATTCATTAGGGGTTAGTGTTTAAATACACTTGGTTCTTAATCTTGTAATAATCTTGGTCTCACTATCTATCTTTATTTTCTTGCAAATCGTGTATGTGTTGTGTAGTGGACTGTTTTGGGGTCTTCGTTGAATCCAAAACTTGTATTATTGCTGTTCATCTTGTTCATCACGTTTCATAGCTGTTTTGGTGTTAATATACACTCTTTTATCTTGTATTCTTGTTTTTAGTAGCGAATCCGAGTGTGGTCTCCATCTTGGTCCTCGAATCCTTAAGATTAGTGGACTGATTTGGTGTTTGTTTTGTGTTCCCTTCTCTTTTCTGTATCATTTGGTATCAAAGCATGGCTTGATCTTGTTCCTACAAGATCAATCTTGGGTTTGCTTGTTACAAAATTTAAAAAAAAAAAAAAAAAAGACTGAAAACTGAAATTTTCAGAAAAATAACAATCTGTCCACTTTGTGTTCTTGGCCGAAAATTGTGTTCTTGTTGTATCTTGGCCGAGATGTTTACTTGTCTTAAGTGTTTCTAGTGTTAGTATTGTTCTTCACTAACACTTTGAGTCTATATCTTGATTTGAGCCTTTGTATTTTGATGTTGTTATTGTGAACATAAGCTTGGCCCATTGCTGTTGAACATTGTTGTGGTAGACATTGTTGTTGAGAAACCTGATTGGCCGTGTATTTGGTTGTTGTTGTTGTTGAAAGGAGTGTTGTTGTTACTCTTGGTGAATATTGTTGTTCTTGAAGCTCTTCACAACCTTCATCTCTTGTTAAAACCGAAGACACAACACTAAAGAGACTTGGTTGTTTGTTGTTGTGGATTGGAGTTGGCCGTTGGAATTGTTGGTGTTCTTGCAGAAGTTGTTGTTGTGTTCTTGAAGGTTGTTGTGGTGTTCATCTAGTTCTTCATCTTTTTCTTACAACTTAAGACAATCAAAAGGGCAATATAGATTCAAAAAGGTGAAGATGAAAAGATGTAAAGCTTGTTGTGAGAAACCTTGAACCCAATACTTCCTAGACTAGATTTCTACTTTTTCAGCTTTCCCTCATTTCAAAGACCTTGTTTTGTGGGATTACTTTTTCTTGTATCAAGAACTTTGTTTTGTGGGACTACTTTTTCTTGTTTCAAGAACTTTGTTTTGTGGGACAAACCACTTTTTCTTGTTTCAAGAACCTTGTGTTGTGGGACAAGTACTTTTTCTTATTTCAAGAACCTTGTGTTATGGGACAAGTACTTTTTCTTATTTCAAGAACCTAGTGATGTGGGACAAGGTACTTTTCTTATTTCAAGATTTATGTTTTCCCTCCAAAGACAAATTGTTATCCTTTCCAAATTATGTATAGATTTAAATTTCAGAATTGGTGCTTAAATTGAGTGGGACCAAAACCAATTGCATGCTGCCACGTCATCCATCTGCTACTGTTCACGTCATTAATAAGCTCAAATTTCTGATTTTAGTAGTTTCCTTTTGTTGTTCCTTAGTTTCAATTTTATTGCTTCCAATTAATTAACAACTAGTAATCACCTACTTAGTTGTAGATTAATTGTTGAATCTGTTTCTTTCGTGTCTTCGTTATTTGTGAGCTTTTCTCATTTTTAATTCGTTGTAACTTCTTTATTTCAAGTTCATAAGGAAATTTTATTTTGTGTCTTGAGTCGATTAAACAAGAATCTATTCCGGCCACCAAGTAGAATTGACATCCTATTGACTACCGGAGTATAAGCAGCTTTCAATATTCGCCGCTCCAATTGTGAGAATCACAAAGGTGAGTGTATACGAGTGTTGGTGAGGAGCTTTACTACTAATCTTGTTTGTTCATTTTGTAGGTTTAAAGGGTGATATAAGAGGAACATGACTTTGATAGCTGGGGATTATTGTGACTACAATATGGGAGACTATGATTGTAGTGATGGTTTTTATGGCTACGAAGTTGAGGAAGATTGCGGAGGCTATGAAAATAGCCATGGTCAAAACATAGGCAGATTTGAAAATTACTGTTTTGAGGGAGAAAATGAGGTGAATGAAGTGCCTAGTGCTTATGGTGACTTTGGAGATGATGTAGGACCTCGTGATGTATCTTATGATGAAGTTGGGACATGTGAGGAGTCTTGCACTCCCCACTCCGAACCTAGATTTGGTGTTAGGTATAACCCTGTCATTCTCAAACCTTATGAGATCTATGATGAGAGTACACGTGAGGAGTGTGAAGATTCATATTCTCCACCTTGTAGTACTTCTTATCAAGGTCGATATAGTGTGAATGATTATACTAGCTATAGTGTAGGTTGTCCAATGGGAAGAAGAGGGTATACATCTCCAAAATCGAGGGGTACTCATGTGCTTTACAATGTTGATCCGAGAAGGAGTGTACACTCCGGAAAGGTGACCATTTGTGGGATACCGGGCTGCCTCATTGTGTTAAATGATAGGTACTATAGAAACTACATTGTTCCATCCATGGTTGATTACTTGGGGTTATTTTGTGAGCCTTTACTTGTTCCATACTTCTTGGACAGGTTTAAGGTTACCGAGAGGGTAAAAGTGGTCTTCTCCCAATTTAATTACCATGAGGAGGTGTGGTGTGATGTTTTTCCCATAACCTATGGTCATGTGAGCTTAGGCGCCGATTGGTTTGCACAACATAAAGTTCCAAATATGCAAAATTGGCCTAATATTGTAAGAGACCGATGGGGAAATTGCCTCGAGACGTACATTCTGCCCGGGCCGCAAAAAAAAGTTCCTACCTACTCCAATTCAAATTATTATGAGAGACAAAAGATTGAGAGGAGTAAGGGAGTGAAAGGTGGTAATCCGAGAGTGGAAAAAGGAGAGGTTGTGTGGAGCAAAGTAAGAGGATTACCACCAAACCATGCTAACATTGTTTGTCCTTCTATTTCTAAGGACATTTGTGTAGGTAGCAGCATGGAAAGCGAAGAAGAACAATGCCAAAAGAAAGTTGCTGCCCAAACTTTTGGAGGACCTTCACACCATGACAAAGAAGAATCTACTCAAGGACTTCAAGGTAAAATGGCAAACTCTTACACTTTTGTACATGTGAATGATAATTGTGTGGCTAGTAGCCCATTGAGTGTGAGTTGTAGCTTGTCTATATGTGAGTGTATTATTTCTTTGCCACTTGATGATGATGTACATGTTGTGAGTGTGGATACACTAGTTGATCCTATTGATGACCGAATAGACTCTTCTTGTAAGATCGATTTATGTCCACCTAGTGTTGAAACCATTATGTTGAATGAAAGTATATTATCTTCTGAAATTTGTGTTGATCAACTTATGTGTGAAAATTACCCAACACTTGAGGATGTGTATGATGTAATTAATGAACCTCAAGTGTGTGATGATGTTGAAAATGTTGATCAAAGTGAGAATGAACCTGAGAGCTCTTCTTGGGGTAATATTGTGTTTGAAACATCCTTGAAACTTGATATTGATCATTTAGAGAGTGAGGAACTTGCTTGTTCCAAATCTGTCCGTGAGGTAGATCACACTCTTTTTAGGTACAATGTCTTGTTTGAAGATGATTTAAACACTCCTAATGAACCTAGTGGTGAAAATGATGGTATAGCTTGCCTTGGAAGCTATAGCCTATTTGCTAACCCACTATGGTGTGACAATATTCCTCCTAAAGAGGGAAATCTCTTCTTGGAAGATGTGAGTCCTCTTAAGGGTAAGGAATGTGTAGTTGCGAAAGCTACTTCTTCTTCTACTTTGTGTGATTTCATTGTTGAGAGTACTCATGGTGATTATTGGGAAACTAGTAGTGAGTACACAATGAGAGCACCTTAGTAGAAGTCGATTTGAGTGATACTTTTCTCTACTCTCTATTTGCTTTGGATCATATGTATGTTATTGTAGAGAGTATGTCATTTAGTTTGGGTGTAGACCACGGAAAAGGGAAGTGTTGTCGAGACCCGTGTCTATGGCTACTTTTCCCATTTGAACCCGGTACCAAATTTAGAAATGGTGATGTTGGTGCACCAAACTCTTTGCTTGGTCTACATGACAAGCAAAGTGTCACTCTTGATGTATCCTATAACCAAATCCTTTGTACATCTTTTATTGAGTTTTTAATATTCCTTGCAAAGGATTCTTGGTTATATTGCAAATATGTGCAACCTTGGCATGTTGAGATGATTTGTTATGCTAACCCTAACCCTCATGCCATGAGGAGTTTGTATTTGTTTGTCCTCTCTTCGGTTTTGCAAGGTTTGGATTCGAGGTCGAATCCTTTTCAAGAAGGGGAGGATGATACGGGACAAATGACCATCTTATCTTTGGATGACATCTTTGGAGGCCAACACATAGAGGCTCAAGACTTGGTCACCTCGATAATACAAGAACATGCATGGAGGACCCGTTTTGAGCGTAACTTAAAGCAATCTCGCGTATGGAAGATTGCTTGGAGCATTTAAGAGTGAGGACTCACGGTTTTGGACCTTAATTAAGGGCATTTTGGACATTACACATGGTGTATTTACACACCATGGCCGCACCTATCATTAAGGGCATAGTGGTCTTTTTGTATTCTTTTGTGTTACACTATAAATAGGTCATTTTAGCTCATTTCTTGGCAGATTTGGAAGGATGAAGAATTGAAAGACATATTTTCTCTCTTTTGAGAGTGTAACACCCTTAGTTGTAGGTCTTGGAAAAGCCATCCTTAGCATAGGGCTTGGAAAAGCCAATATTGATCTTTGCTTGGAAACGGTAGATCTTAAGGTTAGTTCATTCCCTTGGTGGTCACCGTAAGAGTGTGGTTTTGATTGTTACATTCATTAGGGGTTAGTGTTGAAATACACTTGGTTCTTAATCTTGTAATAATCTTGGTCTCACTATCTATCTTTATTTTCTTGCAAATCGTGTATGTGTTGTGTAGTGGACTGTTTTGGGGTCTTCGTTGAATCCAAAACTGGTATTATTGTTGTTCATCTTGTTCATCACGTTTCATAGCTGTTTTGGTGTTAATATACACTCTTGTATCTTGTATTCTTGTTGTTAGTAGCGAATCCGAGTGTGGTCTCCATATTGGTCCTCGAATCCTTAAGATTAGTGGACTGATTTGGTGTTTGTTTTGTGTTCCCTTCTCTTTTCCGTATCAAATAGGAAAACTTGATAAAACGCACATAATAAGGATTAAGAACATTACATGAGTGTATATAGGTTACATGGAAACCCTTGGAAATAATTTTAAAATAATCTAAAAAAGTTGAAGTCTATGACCACTTACTATGGTCACCTACAGATCGTGGTAAGTGAAAGACCTCCTGGACAACTTTTGATGCTCTCTGGACTTGACCCTCGGCACTTACTAAGGCCACCTACGGACTGTAGGTGGCACCTGTGAACTATAAGTGCCCTGATGTGACCCAAAACTGGCCCTTGTCATATGGTCACCTCAAGCCCACATGAACTAGAGGTCACCCTGATAACCCAACCTAATTATCCCATCAATCACAAGGGTAGGGTGAATCCCGACTATATAATAAGATAGCACAAAACATACTACAAGCTACAACTTAAACATGTCTAAACACATCATTAGATTCATCAACTAACCAATATACCCAAGTCCACAGTTGTAACCCCTTGAGTCTATTCTATGGATGCTACACGATACTTACGACCCTAAAGGACCACAAGCTAATCCATGGCTGGTACCTGTTGTAAGCACTAGATAATAACACTAAAAGTAAATTGGAAAATAGGCTAAAATGACAAAGGGTTCAAAATCTGAAATACTGGTAAATAATAACATCTGATAAAATACCTGAAATCTGAATACTGTCTTAACTAGTATAGTCTGAAAAGCCTCTGAATAGTCTGAATGTGGAGTTGATAGTACAGGCCCCTAACTAACTCCGATGAAATACTAAAGATACTTAAAATACTAAAATAAAAGCACATCCTTGATAGATAAGGACTCATTACTGAATCTGCTGCTACTAACTGAATCTGTCTATGCGCGACTAAGAACCTGAGCATCCAAACCTATGATATGAGACATCATAGAGCAAAAAAATGGTATGCATCAGTACATGGAATGTACTAGTATGCTAGATGAGTTAAGGCCAACTGCAACAGTTTAAGTGAATGAACAATAACTGACTGAATGATATAGGATAACTAAATATGAGAGTACATGAATAACTGAAACTGCTGTAAATACTGAGTATGCATTATTATGCATGTTCATGTATACTATAACTAAGCTTTTACTGAAGATGAGTTATGAGTTATGATAATGGAGTAACTAATATCTGAGATTACTAATAACTGAGTTACTAAAACTGATTGACTGTATCTAACAGTCCTGATTCTGTTGAACTGAACTGAGTTCTATACTAAGACTTAAACTAAGACTGTGGGAAATAATCATCTAATCGACATGCCCCAAATAAGATAACTGGGGTCCAACCTATGACCCAACTTAGAAGGGTGTCAGTACTGATTCATGGGTAAAGACAAGCTGAAGAGTTACCCTCATCTAGCAGGTACTCTAATAAGAATAGTAGTACCCTTATCTGGTACGTAGATCCACCTCATCAACCCTCAACTGGAAGGTTGATGTCTCAATCTACATAGGCTACATAGATCTGGAACACAAGGACTGTTTCTAAGGATCACACCCTCTACTGGAAGGTGAGCACCCATTCTTGGGTTCACTCAGTACTGAATCCTACTCCCAACTGAATAGACACTAAACTAATTACACTGAACTATACTAGACTGATACTGAGTTCTGTAACTTACTGAGTTTACTCAATTCTATTAACTGTCTAAGTACTACTGTTTCATATCAAGACTGAGACTATTTAATAACTAATGTAGGTCTAGGTAAACAGCTAGATTTTTGGGTATTGAATACCACAGGACTTGATAGTCTTTTAGGACCTTTTAGCAAACACTTGTAGGACATAAGCATATACATGATTGGGACCACATAATCACATGTCATGGTTCCACTATTTACTTCAATAGGCATTTTAGAAAACACTTGGGGAACATGGATTATTTAACATGGTAATGGCCAACACATGGACATCATGAATATAATACTCAATTTCAAATTCAAGGTCTTAGCATGCATTTCATATAATTCATCATATAACTATTTTACTTTCATGGAAACTTATAATTAATCATGAATTGAAACCCAACTACTATCATGGACATGAACACAATCAATTTCAAGCATGAAGTTCATAAATCGGAGATCTTGTAAGTTTAAAAAGGGTTCTTCGACTTATCATACCTGGGTATATTAATTCTTAAAGGTTCGTAGAGGAATTCTTAAGTTTTTTTTTCTTGATTTGTTGAAGCTATGGTTTTCCCCCTTTCAGAGAGAATGTTGTTAATATTGAGAAAAGCGAGGAACTAATGAGATAATGGGTTATTTAGGGGCTTAATTTTGCGTTTAAATTGATTAGGGTAGTGGAAAAATACCCAATTACCCCTGGGAAGATTTAAAAATTCATCTTTGAAAAACCTAATTTTAGGCTCTAGCGCGATTCAGCGCTATCACGCCATATCACTGGAAATTGACAATTGGGAAATGGGAGCTTGGCGTGATGTACTACAATCGCGGAGCTTGACTTTAGGCAAATTTCCCTCTTGGCGTGACGCGCCATGATTGTGGAGTCACACTAAAAAGTGATAATTAGGAAAATGACTGGTGGTACGACACGATGGGATTGAGATAACTCACAGGATTTTGATAATTTCCATTCGAACCCTTAGCGTGATGCAGTGATGTGCCAGATGGCACACTATTTTAAAAAATATGCTATAACTCTTCACCAGGGTATCAGATTTGGGAAAATTTTATATCGTTGGAAAGCTGACTAAATTTTCTTTACAATGGTAATCTCTAAACTAAAATATACTGAGTATTTAGAAAAAATTATATAGGATTGCTCATGTGTAGAGAGTTAAGTTAAGTTAGGGAAATATGGGGTATTATAATATCTCCTCCTTGGGAACATTCATCCTTGAATGAGACTGATTAAGTTGAGAAATACTGATGGACTAAGTTTATACACTGCACATACATATCTGACACATGGAATACATAATTGAAGCTGCTAGTAAGGTAAGTTTTCATACTGAACGTGCATATCTAATGCATGACTACATAACTAAACTGATTCATGAATGTATGACTGAAAATGCAACGGTAAAGAATACCAAGTTTATAACTATAACTGAACATGGAACTAAGAAAATCTCAGGAAAACTGTTACCTTAAGATGAATTTGAATTTGTGGAGAAGAGGCGAGGATACTTAGTGTGTATATCTACTTCTTCTTCCCAAGTAGCTCCCTCAACGGACTAATTCCACCAAAGAACTTTGACTAGTGGAACTTCTTTGTTTCTCAGTGTGCGAAACTGATGATCGTATTGGAACCTCTTCAAAAGAGAGATCATTTTAAATATCTATACCCTTGAAAGGAACTATGTCTGCTAGGTCACCAATGCATTGTTTTTAGCGAGAAGATGTGGAATACTAGGTGTAATGAAGCTAGATCTGAAGGCATCTCAAGCTCATAAGCTACCTTTCCAAAATAGTTGAGAATTCTGTAGGGACCAACATATCGGAGACTGAGCTTTCCTTTCTTGCTGAACCTCTTCAAACCCTTCATGGGTGAGATTTTCAAGAACACAAAATCAATGATATCAAACTTGAGATCCTTTCTCCTCACACCTGCATATGATTTTTATTGGCTCTGAGAAGCCCTAAGCCTTTTTATGATCAACTAAACCTTCTTTAAGGCATCAAACGTTAAATTAGGCCCTACTACTATGGCCTCACCTACCTCAAACAAACTAATTGGAGATCTATATCTCCTACCATAAAAAGCCTCAAATGGAGCCATCTGATACTAGAATGGTAACTGTTATTATATGCAAATTCGATCAAAGTCAAGTGGTAAACCTAACTACCTTTAAAATTAATAACTCAGGCTCTTAACATATCTTCTAAAGTCTAAATAGTTCTTTCTTCTTGACTATCTGTCAGAGGTTGGAAAGCTGTACTGAGGTGAACTTGGATACCAAGACCCTTTTGGAATGCTTTCAGAAGTAGAAGGTAAACTGGGTACCTCAATCTCAGATAATGGATACTGGGACTCCATGTAACTGGACCAACTCTCTAATATAGAGTTTGGCATAGTCCTTGGCTGAAGATGAAGTATGAACTAGGAAGAAGTGAGCTAATTTAATTATCCCATCTATAATGACCCAAATTGAATCATACTGATGATGAGTATTAGGAAATCCCATCACAAAGTCCATTTATTCTTCCCATTTCCATGTGGTAATACTGAACTCCTGCATTGACCCACTAGGTTGTTGGTGCTCAATCTTAACTTGCTGACACATTGAGAAGTTGGATATAAACTCGAAAATATCTTTTTTCATCCCACTCCTCCAATATAACTCCCACAAATCACGATACATCTTAGTGGCCCTGGATGAATACAGTAACACACATCGTGCACTTTTACAAGATTTCGTTGCCTTAAGTAATCTATGCCTAGAATGCATAGCCGACCCTGGCAATGTAACACACTATCTCTTCCTTGGCAGAAAATCTCTACTTTCTTATCTATGACTGTCTCCTTCAGTTTAACTAGACTGAGATCTCTATTCTTTTTTATCCTTTACTTTAGAAACTTGAGATGATTCTGAACTATTCTACACCAGCATATAAGCCTTTACTAAATCGACTAAGCAGACACCTAGTCGGGCAAGCTGATGGACTTCCTGAACTTACTTCTTATTATCATTCTCAATATGAGCCACACTACCCATAGACAACCAACTGAGAGTATCTGCCACTATATAGGCGTTTCTCAAGTGATACAAAACACTCATGCTATAATCTTTCAACAATTCTAACCACATCCTCTGATGCAAATTCAAATATTTCTGAGAAAATACATACTGCAGGATTTTGTAGTCTATGAACACATCCACATACACCCCATACAAATAGTGCCTCAAAATCTTTAAAGCAAACACTATAGCTGCTAACTCAAGATCATGATTTAGGTAATTTTCTCCTAGGGCTTAAGCTATCTAGAGGCATAGGCTATTACCTTACCTCTTTGCATGAGGACACAACCTCAACTTACTATAGATGCGTCATAGTACATAACAAACCCCTCTGAACCATCTGATAGAGTGAAAATTAGGGTTGAGGTGAGTCGAGTTTTCAACACCTAAAAACTCTTCTCACAAGAATATGACCACTGGAACTTGACTTTCTTCTGAGTCAATTTGGAAATGGGGATGCAATAAACAAAAATCCTTCAGCAAACTGACGGTAATATCCAGGTAAACCAAAGAAGCTCCTAATATCTGATGGAGAAATGGGTCTAGACCAGTTTCTCACAGCTTTGGTCTTTTGAGGATTAACTTAAATGCTATCACCAGAAATAATATGACCAAGGAATGCTACTAACCTTTGCCAAAATTTGCACTTACTAAATTTAGCAAATAACTGATAGGCTCTAAGAGTCTTAATTACGATTCTTAGATGATCTACATGATCATTTTTTCTATAAAAATAAACAAGAATGTTATCGATGAAGACTATAATGAACATGTCCAAGTACTGCTTGAAAATGCGATTCATTAAACCTATAAACACTACTGGGGTATTAGTGAGACCAAAGGACATGACTAAAAACTTAAAGTGACCATACTGAGTTTGGAATGATATTTTTGAAATGTCATATTCTTTGACTCTGAACTGATGATAGCCTGATTTGAGGTCTATCTTAAAAAAAGTAACTAGCGCCCTGAAGTTGGTCAAACAAGTCATTGATTCTAGGAAGTGGGTATTTATTCTTGACTGTGACCTTGTTTAACTAAAAGTAATCTATACACATTCTAAGAGAAATTCTTTCTTATGCAAAAATAATACTGGTGCACACAACAGGAAAATGTTGGGTCTGCTGAACCCCTTATCTAAAAGGTCCTTTAACCGTTCTTTCAACTCTTTGAGTTCTGTCGGTGCCATTCGATATGGTGGAATAGATATAGACTGAGTGTCTAGAAGAAGGTCTATTCAAAGTTAATTTCCCTTACGGGAGAACTCTGGGAAGATCATTGAGAAATACCTCTAAGAATTCATTCACTACTGGAGCTGACTCAAGACTAGGAATCTCTAAACTAAAGTCTTTGACTCACAAAAGATTATAAACACATCCCTTGGATATCATTTTCCTTACTCTAAGGTAAGAAATCAACTGAATCTTAAGTATTGTAGAACTACCTCTCCATTAAAGACTGGTTTATTTGGAAACTGAAAATGAACAATTTTATTTCTACAATTAACTAAGGCATAGCATGAATGGAGCTAATCTATGTCGAGAATGACATCAAAATTTGCCATCTCTCTAGCTCTATAAGGTCTATTGAAGTAACTTTCAGAGATATCATAATTGGATATTTCTTGTATACCCATGGGGCTATGATAGATTTACTGTGGTAGAAACTATGAAAGGCTCTGGTAGGATTTCTGGACTAACTACAAAGTTAACGTCTATATAAGGAGTTACGAAAGATAAAGATGCTCCTGGATCTATCAAGGCATAAACATGTAAATGCAAGATCTGTAATGTACTAGTCACCAGTTTAGGGGATAATTATACTAGCCTTGAGAACCTGACTGAGGACAATCTCTTATTTTATATCCTGGCTTGCTACACTCGAAACAAACATCACTGCCAGCCTTGCAGACACCCTGATGGTTTCTACCACACTTCTAACAAAGAGGATTTATTCGAGCACTACTGATACTACCCTGAGGTTTAGAGCCTTGTGCCCTATCCTTGTTACCATTTCTGAATTTAGATACTGGAGCACTGGCAGAAAATGAAGCTGGAACTGAAGAATTTGGGCAAAACTGAGAATGATTACCACCCTCTAACTTAGGCTGAGTGAAATTAAAGTTACTTATTCTACCTTTTTAGTTCTCCCTTTCTATCCTTATTCTTATCTTTTTTCTATTTGTTGAGCATGGATAATGATACGGTTAGGGCAGCCTCCACAGGTACACGGCCTTTCACACGAAGCCAAGCTCGGGAATTATAAAAACTCCAAGCTTTGTTCATGCAAATGGCCGTGTGTGAGTTGGTGATTGAACCAACCAAGGACCTAAACGTTTTTATGTGTGAAGAGAGGTCCTAATGTGTAATAAACTACTCTCCAAGGTTGGCACAAGAAGCAAGGGCGGATGGGTCATTTTACCCCTTTTTGTTGTAGTATAAATAGAACATGTTAGAGAGTTAGTCTTTAGTTTTTGGATGCTGATTTTGTAACCTAAAAACACCAAAACATTTCCTCTCTCTTCCACTCATAGGAGCCGCCCCTATTACCTCACAAGTAGAGGGATACTTGTGTTGTCTCTTTGGCTAGAAACAAGGGTTTTGAGGTCGTTCAGTGCCTCTTGGTCCTCGTAAGAACTTGGTGTTTATATTCATTAGACTTAGGGTCCTCTCTTGATGTTAGGGTTCTTAGTTTCTTGAATGTTATATGTCAAATTATCTATCTTTCTTTATCTTGTTGTTGTTGTTGATTTTGTTGTCTTAAAGTCTAGTGAAGCTGTGTGGGGCTCTTTTCGATTCACTAGCATTGTTATCTATCTTGTTGTTCTTGTGTTGTGGGCTGAAAAACCGAAACTAAAACTTGTTGTGCTTGTGTTGTTGGACTGAAATCCGAGCCTACTTGAAGCTCTTGGTGTTGTTGGTTTGATTTTGTATCATTTGGTATCAAAGCAAGACCGGTTGTGTTCCAACATAACCCATCTTGGGCTAGTTCACGGCTTAAACAAACTACACCAAAAGAAATTCTGAAAATCTGTCCATTAAAAGTTGAAACCGAGAATGATGTTGTATGTTTAGATCTAGGTGTTATTTTGCGTGTTTAGTGAGTTTCTAGTGTTGGTTTCTTTCTCACCAACACTAAAGTGTCTAGATCCAAAAGTTGAGCTTGAAAAACTTGAACATTGTGTAGTGACTTGAAGTGGCCGAAAGTTTTATGTTGTTGATAACCAAAAAAAAAAAAAAAAAAATCGGTGGTTGTGTGTTTATGTGCTAAAGAAGTTGATGAAGTTTGTTGAGGTGTTCATTCTTTGAACTTGTTCATCTTGTTGTGTGCTCAAGTGGAAGACAAGCTATAAAGTTGTTGTGAAAGACTTGCACCCATCACCTTTTAGTCTTGTTAATCACTTTTCCCTAATTCAAGGAGCCTTGTTTTGTGGGATTAGTCAACCAAACCCCACTTTCTTGAGTTTGAAAAGGGTGAAATACTACAAGATTTTATTTTTCCCACCAAAACACTTTGCAAACTATAACAAGTTGTGTGAATATTAACACAAAACAAAAAAAAAAAGAGAGAAGAAGAACGTGTGGGACTATTGCATGCTGCCACGTCACTATAAGCTCTACTTAGGATATTCTTTGGTTGCTAATTGTTGATCCTTGGTTTCCCTTACTTGGTCCTAGAACTAATTAAGAAACTAGTACCTTCCTACTAGGTTGTCAACTAGTTCCTTGAGCCTTTGTTCGTGTCAACGATTATTTGAGTGCTTTTATTCGTTTGAACGAATTGCTGATTTTTGACTCTAGTCCGGCAAGAATTCTTTGAGTCTTCAAACAAGAATCCATTCCGGATAAGAGCTTACTCATACCTTAAAATTCTCACGGTTACTAGCCAATTATACAACACTTGTGGAACACGAACTTGTGGTGAACTAAAGCGGATAGTACCTTGGCAATGGAAGGAGCTACGTCTCATAATGTGGATACTAATGCCTTTGATTCTATGAGGGTCACTCTTGAGGCCGTTACCCGGACACTTGAAAGGTTGAATTCGGAATTTGGGGCCGTGAGAGGGGACTTGGCAGCAATAAGGGGGGAAGTGTCGACTATTAGTGGGAGATTAGAACAAGTGGAGAGTCAAAGGAACTCTCGGCCTTCTACTCCTCTACATGTATCTACCAATGGTCATGATAGGACCTCCTCCGCAACCATCACCCCCGAAACAGTCCACCAAATGCTAAATGCACCCCAAGCTCCACCAAATACCGCAAGCCAAACTACCTATTTTCCTCCAAACCGAGACTCCACTAGACCACTACATTTCCAAGCCCCTCCAATTCCACAAGAGGGATTTGGACGCCAAGTACCTCCACTAAATCCGAACCCTCCATTCCAAGCTCCATTACCCCAAAGATCGCAAATTCCAAATCCTCCAAATCAAAACGGCCAAGGCCGGCCAGCCCACTTTGAAGGATACGGTAGAGAGGAGTATGAAGGAGATGGAGCCTTTGATGATGCATATATGAGGGAGGAGGAGTTAAGAGGGGGTCGAGGAGAACCTAGGAGATATCGGGGGTATGGAGATAGGGGAAACCGACACCAAGAGAGAGACGTAGGCATCAACACCATCAAGTTGAGCCTACCCATCTTTAAGGGTGAAAGTGACCCCGAGACCTACTTAACTTGGGAATCGGCTTGTGACAAAGTTTTCCAAGTTAATGACATCTCGGAAGAAAAGAAGAGTTGCTACGATATAGCTCACCTCGAGGGCTATGCTAACACTTGGTGGGAGTATGTTAAACGATTTGGTAATGAATTAGTGGATGGGCAGCCACCACCTTGGTATCGGTTGAGGTATTTGATGAGACAACGATACCTTCCCGAGAGATATCGTCATGAGTTGCTCGCTAGATTATATTGCTTGCGGCAAGGAGGCAAAAGTGTGATGGCCTATTTTGACGAGTTCCAACAACTCATGTTGAAACTTGATCATCGTGGGGAGCAAATCAGTCACGACATCATCCGGTTCAAGTGTGGGTTGAACAAAGAGATCTCCACTCATTTGACCCTTCACCGGTTTGAAACCATTGACGGTATATTCCAAGCGGCCCTAGAGATTGAAAGGGAACTTAAGGAGAGATCAGCTTTCAAGTCAAGAGTACAAACCCCCTCGGGTTGGCCCAAAAACAAGGACCAACCCGCCCCTACGAAGCTGCCCGAGTCCAAAACAGTCCCTAAGTTCCTTCCGAAACCGGAGGCTCACAAATATCCCAACCCAAAGGGGTTCCAATGCTTCAAGTGCCAAGGTTGGGGGCATAAGGCCAATGAATGTCCGAACCGGCGCAATGTGATCCTACGAGAAGGGAAAGTGTACTACCTTGGTGAGGAGGTGGTTTCCGATAGGGGGGAGGATGAGGCCGAGCCTGAAGATGGAGAGGAAGCTGAAAATGGGCCGAATGATGAAGAATTAGATGGTAGTGAAGATGTCTACCCACAAGAAGGGGAGTGTGTGGTTCCAAACTTTGTGGTTAGGCGTGTCATGATTAGTAAGGCGATGGATGACCCGAGTCAAAGGGAAAATCTATTCCATACTAAGTGTCTTGTAAAGGGGAGTGTGTGCACCTTGGTGATTGATAGTGGTAGTTGTACAAATGTTGCGAGCCATGCTATGGTAAATTTCTTGAAGCAACCAACTACACTACACACTAGTCCTTACAAGCTACAATGGTTGAACGATTGTGGTGAATTGATGGTCACAAGGCAATGTGTGATTCGGTTTAAGGTGGGAAACTACCACGATGAAGTGCTTTGTGACGTGATCCCAATGCAAGCATGTCACTTGTTGTTAGGTAGACCATGGCAATATGATAGGTCTACTAAACACGATGGGAGGTCAAATCGGTACACGCTTGAGAAGGATGGCCGAAAGGTCACACTTCACCCTCTTTCACCCTCCCAAGCAAATGAGTGGCATCAAAAGATGAGAGAGTTAAAGGGAAAGGCGAAGGAATATGA
The DNA here is from genome assembly GCA_030864225.1 of Capsicum baccatum var. pendulum. Taxonomy (NCBI): domain Eukaryota; kingdom Viridiplantae; phylum Streptophyta; class Magnoliopsida; order Solanales; family Solanaceae; genus Capsicum; species Capsicum baccatum. The sequence continues at coordinate 17,660,401 of CM061558.1, forward strand.
AAAGGGAGAAAAGGGGGGGGATGCCGTAGGTGAGGAAGTAGGGACATCCGAGGCTGTCCCAACGGCAAGGGAGATAGAAAACATAGTGATGTTGGCTAGGAGGAAAGAACTCTTCGTGGACCATGATGAAAACAAGCCGATGTTACTTTTGGCCCATTGTTTTAATACTAACCCCACTAATTCTTCAATTTCCCCTTTGATTTCTTGTGTGTTGCAGGAGTATGAAGATGTATTTCCTCAAGAACTTCCGCAAGGATTGCCCCCACTTCGGGGAATTGAGCACCAAATTGATTTGGTGCCGGGTTCACAACTTCCAAACAAACCGGCCTATAGGAGCAATCCCATGGACACTAAGGAGCTTGAAAAACAAGTTGAGGAGCTTCTCAACAAGGGATACATCAAGGAAAGCATGAGTCCGTGTGTTGTTCCGGTGCTTTTGGTACCAAAGAAGGACGGAACATGGCGCATGTGCATCGATTGTAGAGCCATCAACAAAATCACGATAAGGTATCATCATCCAATCCCTAGACTAGATGATATGTTAGATGAGCTCCACGGATCTTGTTTGTTTTCTAAAGTGGACCTTAGGAGCGGCTATCACCAAATTCGCATGCAACCCGGTGATGAGTGGAAGATCGCATTCAAGACCAAATTCGGTCTATATGAGTGGCTGGTCATGCCCTTCGGCCTTACCAATGCTCCTAGCACATTTATGAGGCTAATGAATCATGTAATGAAGCCTTATATTGGAAAGTTTGTGGTGGTTTACTTTGATGATGTGTTGGTGTATAGTAAATCTATTGATGATCATGTAATTCATTTGAGATGTGTGTTTGATGTGCTCTGAAAGGAGAAGTTGTATGCCAACATGGAGAAGTGTTCTTTTGGTGTTGATAAAGTTATATTCTTGGGTTTTGTCGTGAGCTCAAGGGGTGTGGAAGTGGACAATTCCAAGATAGAGTCTATTCGAAGTTGGCCGACCCCTAAAACTATTGGAGAAATCCGAAGTTTCCACGGGTTGGCAAGCTTTTATAGGAGGTTTGTCAAAGGATTTAGTTCCATAGCAGCCCCCTTGACCGAGGTAATTAGAAAGGACGGACCCTTTAAATGGGGTGATGAGCAGGCTAGGGCTTTTGAGGCCTTGAAAGCTACGCTCATCTCGGCGCCTTTATTGCAATTGCACGATTTTGATAAGATGTTTGAAGTAGAGTGTGATGCTAGTAAGGTTGGCATCGGGGCTGTTTTGATGCAAGAAGGTAAGCCCTTTGCTTATTTCAGTGAAAAGCTCAAAGGGGCAACTCTTAATTACTCAACTTATGATTTGGAGTTGTACGCCTTTGTTAGAGCCTTGGGAAATTGGCAACATTATTTGTGGCCTAAGGAGTTTGTAATACGAACGGACCATGAGTCGTTGAAACACCTTAAGAGCCAAGACAAGTTGAATAGTCTTCATGCTAAGTGGATTAAATTCATCGAGACTTTCCCTTATGTAATTCATTACAAAAGGGGAAAGGAAAAAGTTGTTGTCGGTGCCTTGTCTAGGAAGCATGTGCTTGTTGCTACCTTGTCTTCGAAATTGATGGGTTTTGAGAGATTGCGGTTGTTGTATCCCGAGGATCCTACCTTTGCTCCTATTTTTAGGGAATGCGAAGAGTGGGGAAGGGACCGTTGGCTTAAGGAGAATGACCATTCCTCCTACTCTCGGTTCGATGGGTATTTGTTCAAGGGGAGGAGGTTGTGTGTTCCTTCTAGTTCTTGGAGGGAATTATTTGTGAGGGAGGACCATGACGGAGGCCTCATGGGTCACTTTGGGGTAGACAAGACCCTCGGAATCTTAGAGGAGAACTTCTATTGGCCCAAAATGCGCAAAGACGTCACTAAAATTTGTATTCAATGCGTGGCCTGCCGGAGTGCGAAATCTCGTCTCCTACCTCAAGGATTATACACCCCAATCCCTACTCCACTTAGGCATTGGTTGGACATTTCGATGGATTTTGTTTTGGGGCTGCCAAGGACTAGAAAGGGCCGAGATAGCATTTTTGTTATTGTTGATAGATTCTCTAAAATGGCTCATTTTATTCCATGTGCTAAAACCGAGGATGCTCGTAGTGTAGCTTCATTATTTGTTGCACATGTTGTAAAGCTTCACGGGGTACCGAGGACTATTGTGAGCGATAGGGACTCCAAGTTCCTAAGTCTCTTTTGGAAGTCCATGTGGGGTAGGCTTGGAACGAAGTTACTTTTCTCCACGTCTTGTCACCCACAAACCGATGGCCAAACGGAGGTAGTAAATAGAACCTTGGGGTCTATGCTACATTCTATGGTTAAAGGTAAACTGACTTCATGGGAAGATCACCTACCCTTGGTGGAATTTGCATACAACCGGGTAATACATTCGAGCACGGGAATGACTCCCTTTGAATGTGTTTACGGCCTGAATCCCCTTACCTCTTTAGATCTCACTCCTTTGTCTAGTGATCTCATGAACAGCTTAGATGGACATAAAAGAGCCGAGGCAATGAAGAAAATGCATGAGACGGTGCGGATCAAGCTTGAAAAGAAGAACCAAGAAGTTGCAAAAAGGGTAAACAAAGGAAGAAGAAGGCTTGTGCTTGAACCCGGAGATTGGGTGTGGGTGCATCTTCGGAAGGATCGGTTTCCAGGTCAAAGGAAGTCCAAATTGCTGCCAAGGGGTGATGGTCCATTCCAAGTACTTGAGAGAATCAATGACAACGCCTACAAGATTGATCTTCCACCGGAATATCAAGTGCACAACACTTTCAATGTTGGTGATCTCTCCCTCGTGGATGCGGTTGAAGATGAACAAATGCTGAATTTGAGGCCAAATTCCTCTCAAGATGGAGAGGATGATACGGTTAGGGCTGCCTCCACAGGTACACGGCCTTTCACACGAAGCCAAGCTCGGGAATTACAAAAACTCCAAGCTTTGTTCATGCAAATGGCCGTGTGTGAGTTGGTGATTGAACAAACCAAGGACCTAAACTTTTTTATGTGTGAAGAGAGGTCCTAATGTGTAATAAACTACTCTCCAAGGTTGGCACAAGAAGCAAGGGCGGATGGGTCATTTTACCCCTTTTTGTTGTAGTATAAATAGAACATGTTAGAGAGTTAGTCTTTAGTTTTTGGATGCTGATTTTGTAACCTAAAAACACCAAAACATTTCCTCTCTCTTCCACTCATAGGAGCCGCCCCTATTACCTCACAAGTAGAGGGATACTTGTGTTGTCTCTTTGGCTAGAAACAAGGGTTTTGAGGTCGTTGAGTGCCTCTTGGTCCTTGTAAGAACTTGGTGTTTATATTCATTAGACTTAGGGTCCTCTCTTGATGTTAGGGTTCTTAGTTTCTTGAATGTTATATGTCAAGTTATCTATCTTTCTTTATCTTGTTGTTGTTGTTGATTTTGTTATCTTAAAGTCTAGTGAAGCCGTGTGGGGCTCTTTTCGATTCACTAGCATTGTTATCTATCTTGTTGTTCTTGTGTTGTGGGCTGAAAAACCGAAACTAAAACTTGTTGTGCTTGTGTTGTTGGACTGAAATCCGAGCCTACTTGAAGCTCTTGGTGTTGTTGGTTTGATTTTGTATCAGATAATGAGCCTGGATATGTCTATCTCCATAATTAACATTGTTATTCTGGACTCTTTAACCACACTTTCTGTCACCCAGACACAAACTTGCTCATTCTGGACCTTCTGTCTGCTACTACATGGGGAGCATATCTTGATTACTGAGTAAACTTAAGGAAATACTCTTTAACACTCATATTACCTTGCCTGAGATTGATTAATTCTAACACTTTGGCTTCTCTCATCTCTAAGGGAAAGAATCCATCTAGAAATGCAGTAGAGAACTCTTTCTACTATATGGGCTCTACATTTGTGCCTATGTCTACCTTCCACTGCTTAAACCATGTATGAGCCACATCTTGTAGCTAATAGGCGGCTAACTCAGCATTCTCACTGGAAGTCACTCCTATGAAATCTGTGACTTTCTGAACCTGATCAAGGAACTCCTGTGGATCCTCTTCTATATTTGATCCTATAAAGAGGGAGGATTCACTCGGGTAAAGTCCCAAATCCTAGCTACAACAGTATTGGACATTGGGTTTTCTGAACAACAACTGGCCGTTCATTCTGAGATGATACCAAATTAGCTAGAGTGAGGAACGTATCTCTGAATTCTTCATGGAAGACATGCTCATCTAGGGGATCTACCTAAATGGGATGAGGTGCTGAATGTTTTTTATTTCATCTTCCATTAGCTTTTTTGGGAGGCATTTTCTGTAAACGGAAAGGAGAAAGGATTAGACTGAGAGTTTAACTTGAGCTCATGCTCACTCACCGAACATGAATACTGACAGAAGGGAAACTTTTCCTAAAAATGTCTCATAGCCTCTTTTCTATAACCGTGGTGTGCTACACACATTGATACAAAAATCAAACCAACAACACCAAGAGCTTCAAGTAGGCTCGAATTTCAGTCCAACAACACAAGAACAACAAGTTTAAGTTTCGGTTTTTCAGCCCACAACACAAGAACAACATGATAGATAACAATGCTAGTGAATCGAAAAGAGCCCCACACGGCTTCACTAGACTTTAAGATAACAAAATCAACAACAACAACAAGATAAAGAAAGATAGATAACTTGACATATAACATTCAAGAAACTAAGAACCCTAACATCAAGAGAGGACCCTAAGTCTAATGAATATAAACACCAAGTTCTTACGAGGACCAAGAGGCACTCAACGACCTCAAAACCCTTGTTTCTAGCCAAAGAGACAACGCAAGTATCCCTCTACTTGTGAGATAATAGGGGAGGCTTCTATGGGTGGAAGAGAGAGGAAATGTTTAGTGTTTTTAGGTTACAAAAATCAGCATTCAAAAACTAACGGATGACTCTCTAACATGTTCTATTTATACTACAAACAAAAGGGGTAAAATGACCCATCCGCCCTTGCTTCTTGTGCCAACCTTGGAGAGTAGTTTATTACACATTAGGAACTCTCTTCACACATAAAAACGTTTAGGTCCTTTGTTGGTTCAATCACCAACTCACACACGGCCATTTGCATGAACAAAGCTTGGAGTTTTTGTAATTCCCGAGCTTGGCTTCGTGTGAAAGGACGTGTACCTGTGGAGGATGCCCTAACCGTATCATCCTCTCCATCTTGAGAGGAATTTGACCTCAAATTCAGCATTTGGTCATCTTCAACCGCATCCACGAGGGAGAGATCACCAACGTTGAAAGTGTTGTGCACTTGATATTCCGGTGGAAGGTCAATCTTGTAGGCGTTGTCATTGATTCTCTCAAGTACTTGGAAAGGACCATCACCCCTTGGCAGCAATTTGGACTTCCTTTGAGCTGGAAACCGATCCTTTCGAAGATGCACCCACACCCAATCTCCGGGTTCAAGCACAAGCCTTCTTCTCCCTTTCTTTACCCTTTTTGCAATCTCTTGGTTCTTCTTTTCTAGCTTGATCCGCACTGTCTCATGCATTTTCTTCATTGCCTCGGCTCTTTTATTTCCATCTAAGCTGGTCATGAGATCACTAGACAAAGGAGTGAGCTCTAAAGGGGTAAGGGGATTCAGGCCGTAAACACATTCAAAGGGAGTCATTCCCGTGCTCGAATGTATTACCCGGTTGTATGCAAATTCCACCAAGGGTAGGTGATCTTCCCATGAAGTCAGTTTACCTTTAACCATAGAACGTAGCATAGACCCCAAGGTTCTATTTACTACCTCCGTTTGGCCATCGGTTTGTGGGTGACAAGAAGTGGAGAAAAGTAACTTCGTTCCAAGCCTACCCCACATGGACTTCCAAAAGAGACTTAGGAACTTGGAGTCCCTATCGCTCACAATAGTCCTCGGTACCCCGTGAAGATTTACAACATGTGCAACAAATAATGAAGCTACACTACGAGCATCCTCGGTTTTAGCACATGGAATAAAATGAACCATTTTAGAGAATCTATCAACAATAACAAAAATGCTATCTCGGCCCTTTCTAGTCCTTGGCAGCCCCAAAACAAAATCCATCGAAATGTCCAACCATGGCCTAAGGGGAGTAGGGAGTGGGGTGTATAATCCTTGAGGTAGGAGACGAGATTTCGCACTCCGGCAGGCCACGCATTGACTACAAATTTTAGTGACGTCTTTGCGCATTTTGGGCCAATAGAAGTTCTCCTCTAAGATTCCGAGGGTCTTGTCTACCCCAAAGTGACCCATGAGGCCTCCGTCATGGGCCTCCCTCACAAATAATTCCCTCCAAGAACTAGAAGGGACACACAACCTCCTCCCCTTGAACAAATACCCATCGAACCGAGAGTAGGAGGAATGGTCATTCTCCTTAAGCCAACGGTCCCTTCCCCACTCTTCGCATTTCCTAAAAATAGGAGCAAAGGTAGGATCCTCGGGATACAACAACCGCAAGCTCTCAAAACCAATCAATTTCGAAGACAAGGTAGCAACAAGCACATGCTTCCTAGACAAGGCATCGGCAACAACATTTTCCTTTCCCCTTTTGTAATGAATTACATAAGGGAATGTCTCGATGAACTCAATCCACTTAGCATGACGCCTATTCAACTTGTCTTGGATCTTAAGGTGTTTCAACAACTCATGATCCGTTCGTATCACAAACTCCTTAGGCCACAAATAATGTTGCCAATTTCCCAAGGCTCTAACAAGGGCGTACAACTCCAAATCATAAGTTGAGTAATTAAGAGTTGCCCCTTTGAGCTTTTCACTGAAATAAGCAACGGGCTTACCTTCGTGCATCAAAACAGCCCCGATGCCAACCTTACTAGCATCACACTCTACTTCAAACATCTTATCAAAATTGGGCAATTGCAATAAAGGCGCCGAGATGAGCGTAGCTTTCAAGGCCTCAAAAGCCCTAGCCTGCTCATCACCCCATTTAAAGGGTCCGTCCTTTCTAATTGCCTCGGTCAAGGGGGCTGCTATGGAACTAAATCCTTTGACAAACCTCCTATAAAAGCTTGCCAACCCGTGGAAACTTCGTATTTCTCCAATAGTTTTAGGGGTCGGCCAACTTCGAATAGAGTCTATCTTGGAATCGTCCACTTCCACACCCCTTGAGCTCACGACAAAACCCAAGAATATAACTTTATCAACACCAAAATAACTCTTCTCCATGTTGGCATACAGCTTCTCCTTTCGGAGCACATCAAACACACATCTCAAATGCATTACATGATCATCAATAGATTTACTATACACCAACACATCATCAAAGTAAACCACCACAAACTTTCCAATATAAGGCTTCATTACATGATTCATTAGCCTGATAAATGTGCTAGGAGCATTGTTAAGGCCGAAGGGCATGACCAGCCACTCATATAGACCGAATTTGGTCTTGAATGCGGTCTTCCACTCATCACCGGGTTGCATGCGAATTTGGTGATAGTCGCTCCTAAGGTCCACTTTAGAAAACAAACAAGATCCGTGGAGCTCATCTAACATATCATCTAGTCTAGGGATTGGATGACGATACCTTATCGTGATTTTGTTAATGGCTCTACAATCGACGCACATGCGCCAAGTTCCGTCCTTCTTTGGTACCAAAAGCACCGGAACAGCACACAGACTCATGCATTCCTTGATGTATCCCTTGTTGAGAAGCTCCTCAACTTGTCTTTCAAGCTCCTTAGTGTCCGTGGGATTGCTCCTATAGGCCAGTTTGTTTGGAAGTTGTGAACCCAGCACCAAATCATTTTGGTGCCCAATTCCCCGAAGTGGGGGCAATCCTTGCGGAAGTTCTTGAGGAAATACATCTTCATACTCCTGCAACACACAAGAAATCAAAAGGGAAATGGAAGAATTAGTGGGGTTAGTATTAAAACAATGGGCCAAAAGTAACATCGGCTTGTTTTCATCATGGTCCACGAAGAGTTCTTTCCTCCTAGCCAACATCACTATGTTTTCCATCTCCCTTGTCGTTGGGACAGCCTCGGATGTCCCTACTTCCTCACCTACGGCATCCCCCCCCCCTTTTCTCCCTTTCCGGATTCCTTCCCCTTTCCCTTTAACTCTCTCATCTTTTGATGCCACTCATTAACTTGGGAGGGTGAAAGAGGGTGAAGTGTGACCTTTCGGCCATCCTTCTCAAGCGTATACCGGTTGGACCTCCCATCGTGCTTAGTAGACCTATCATATTGCCATGGCCTACCTAACAACAAGTGACATGCTTGCATTGGGATCACGTCACAAAGCACTTCATCGTGGTAGTTTCCCACCTTAAACCGAATCACACATTGCCTTGTGACCTTTAATTTACCTCAATCGTTCAACCATTGTAGCTTATAAGGACTAGTGTGTAGTGTAGTTGGTAGCTTCAAGAAATTTACCATAGCATGGCTCGCAACATTTGTACAACTACCACTATCAATCACCAAGGTACACACACTCCCCTTTACAAGACACTTAGTATGGAATAGATTTTCCCTTTGACTCGGGTCATCCATCGCCTTACTAATCATGAAACGTCTAACCACAAAGTTTGGAACCACACACTCCCCTTATTGTGGATAGACATCTTCACTACCATCTAATTCATCATCATTCGGCCCATTTTCAGGTTCCTCTCCATCTTGAGGCTCGGCCTCATCCTCCCGCCTTTCGGAAACCACCTCCTCACCAAGGTAGTACACTTTCCCTTATCGTAGGATCACATTGCGCCGGTTCAGACATTCATTGGCCTTATACCCCCAACCTTGGCACTTGAAGCATTGGAACCCCTTTGGGTTGGGATATTTGTGAGCCTTCGGTTTCAGCGGGAACTTAGGGACTGTTTTGGACTCGGGCAGCTTCGTAGGGGCGGGTTGGTCCTTGTTTTTGGGCCAACCCAAGGGGGTTTGTACCCTTGCCTTGAAGGCTGATCTCTCCTTAAGTTCCCTTTCAATCTCTAGGGCCGCTTGGAATATACCGTCAATGGTTTCAAACCGGTGAAGGGTCAAATGAGTGGAGATCTCTTTGTTCAACCCACACTTGAACCGGATGATGTCGTGACTGATTTTCTCCCCACGATGATCAAGTTTCAACATGAGTTGTTGGAACTCGTCAAAATAGGCCATCACACTCTTGCCTCCTTGCCGCAAGCCATATAATCTAGCGAGCACCTCATGATGATATCTCTTGGGAAGGTATCGTTGTCTCATCAAATACCTCAACCGATACCAAGGTGGTGGCTGCCCATCCACTAATTCATTACCAAATCGTTTAACATACTCCCACCAAGTGTTAGCATAGCCCTCGAGGTGAGCTATAGCGTAGCAACTCTTCTTTTCTTCCGAGATGTCATTAACTTGGAAAACTTTGTCACAAGCCGATTCCCAAGTTAAGTAGGTCTCGGGGTCACTTTCACCCTTAAATATGGGTAGGCTCAACTTGATGGTGTTGATGCCTACGTCTCTCTCTTGGTGTCGGTTTCCCCTATCTCTACACCCCTGGTATCTCCTAGGTTCTCCTCGACCCCCTCTTAACTCCTCCTCCCTCATATAAGCATCATCAAAGGCTCCATCTCCTTCATACTCCTCTCTACCGTATCCTTCAAAGTGGGCTGGCCGGCCTTGGCCGTTTTGATTCGGAGGATTTGGAATTTGCGGTCTTTGGGTTAATGGAGCTTGGAATGGAGGGTTCGGATTTAGTGGAGGTACTTGGCGTCCAAATCCCTCTTGTGGCATTGGAGGGGCTTGGAAATGTAGTGGTCTAGTGGAGTCTCGGTTTGGAGGAAAATAGGGAGTTTGGCTTGCGGTATTAAGTGGAGCTTGGGGTGCATTTAGAATTTGGTGGACTGTTTCGGGGGTGGTGGTTGCGGAGGAGGTCCTATCATGACCATTGGTAGATACATGTAGAGGAGTAGAAGGACGAGAGTTCCTTTGACTCTCCACTTGTTCTAATCTCCCACTAATAGTCGACACTTCCCCCCTTATTGCTGCCAAGTCCCCTCTCACGGCTCCAAATTCCGAATTCAACCTTTCAAGTGTCCGGGTAACGGCCTCAAGAGTGACCCTCATAGAATCAAGGGCATTAGTATCCACATTATGAGACGTAGCTCCTTCCATTGTCAAGGTATTATCCGCTTTAGTTCACCACAAGTTCGTGTTCCACAAGTGTTGTATAATTGGCTAGTAACCGTGAGATTTTTAAGGTATGAGTAAGCTCTTATCCGGAATGGATTCTTGTTTGAAGACTCAAAGAATTCTTGCCGGACTAGAGTCAAATATCAGCAATTCGTTCAAACGAATAAAAGCACTCAAATAATCGTTGACACGAACAAATGGCTCAAGGAACTAGTTGACAACCTAGTAGGAAGGTACTAGTTTGTTAATTAGTTCTAGGACCAAGTAAGGGAAACCAAGGATCAACAATTAGCAACCAAAGAATATCCTAAGTTGAGCTTATAGCGACGTGGCAGCATGCAATGGTCCCACACGTTCTTCTTCTCTTTTTTTTTTTTTTGTTTTGTGTTAATATTCACACAACTTGTTATAGTTTGCAAAGTATTTTGGTGGGAAAAATAAAATCTTGTAGTATTTCACCCTTTTCAAACTCAAGAAAGTGGGGTTTGGTTGACTAATCCCACAAAACAAGGCTCCTTGAATTAGGGAAAAGTGATTGACAAGACTAAAAGGTGATGGGTGCAAGTCTTTCACAACAACTTTATAGCTTGTCTTACCACTTGAGCACACAACAAGATGAACAAGGTGAACAAGTTCAAAAGATGAACACCTCAACAAACTTCATCAACTTCTTTAGCACATAAACACACAACCACCGATTTTTTTTTTTGGTTATCAACAACATACAACTTTCGGCCACTTCAAGTCACTACACAATGTTCAAGTTTTAAAGCTCAACTTTTGGATCTAGACACTTTAGTGTTGGTGAGAAAGAAACCAACACTAGAAACTCACTAAACAAGCAAAATAACACCTAGATCTAAACATACAACATCATTCTTGGTTTCAACTTTTAATGGACAGATTTTCAGAATTTCTTTTTGGTGTAGTTTGTTTAAGCCATGAACTAGCCCAAGATGGGTTATGTTGGAACACAACTGGTCTTGCTTTGATACCAAATGATACAAAAATCAAACCAACAACACCAAGAGCTTCAAGTAGGCTCGGATTTCAGTCCAACAACACAAGAACAACAAGTTTAAGTTTCGGTTTTTCAGCCCACAGCACAAGAACAACAAGATAGATAACAATGATAGTGAATCAAAAAGAGCCCCACACGGCTTCACTAGACTTTAAGATAAGAAAATCAACAACAACAACAAGATAAAGAAAGATAGATAACTTGACATATAACATTCAAGAAACTAAGAACCCTAACATCAAGAGAGGACCCTAAGTCTAATGAATATAAACACCAAGTTCTTACGAGGACCAAGAGGCACTCAACGACCTCAAAACCCTTGTTTCTAGCCAAAGAGACAACACAAGTATACCTATACTTGTGAGATAATAGGGGCGGCTTCTATGGGTGGAAGAGAGAGGAAATGTTTAGTGTTTTTAGGTTACAAAAATCAGCATTCAAAAACTAAGGGATGACTCTCTAACATGTTCTATTTATACTACAAACAAAAGGGGTAAAATGACCCATCCGCCCTTGCTTCTTGTGCCAACCTTGGAGAGTAGTTTATTACACATTAGGACCTCTCTTCACACATAAAAACGTTTAGGTCCATGGTTGGTTCAATCACCAACTCACACACGGCCATTTGCATGAACAAAGCTTGGAGTTTTTGTAATTCCCGAGCTTGGCTTCGTGTGAAAGGCCGTGTACCTGTAGAGGCTGCCCTAACCGTATCACACATATATGCACAAGACTCTACTATATGTGGCTTTCAGAATCTTTACGACTCTAGTGAACCTTAGGCGATACCATGTTTGTAATACCCCAAGTCTGTACCCTGGATACTATATGTTGTTTACAACCCCAAAGGACCACAGGCTAACCCATGACTTGTACCTACCGTGAGCACTGGATAACAATACTAAAAGTAATATGGAAAATGGGCTGAAATGCCATAGGGTTCAAAATCTATTATAATGGTAAATAAATACATCTGATAAAACATTTTAAATCTAAATACTATCTAAACTAGTATATTCTGAAATGCCTCTAAGTGAACTATCTAAATGTAGAGTTTATGGGACAAGCCCCCAACTAACTCCGACTACTGAAATACTGAAGGTACTGAAAATACTAAAATAAAAGCACATCCTCAATAGATGAGGACTCGTTACTGAATCTGCTACTGCTAACTAAATTTGTCTATGTGCGGTTAGGAACCTAAGCATCCGAATCTATGATATGAGACATCATAGAAAAAATAAAAAGTATGCATTAGCACGTGGAATGTACTAGTATGCTAGATAAGGTAAGGTTGTATGCAACGGTTCATATGCATGAACAATAACTGACTAAATGATATAGGGTAATGAATATGATAGTACATGGATAAATGAAAAATGTTGTAAATACTAAGTATACATTACTGTTTGTATATGTGTATACTATAACTTAGTTTTTACTGAAGCTAAGTTCTAAGTTCTGATAACTGAGTAACTGATATCTTATATTACTCACAACTGAGTTACTAAAACTGATTATCTATATTTAACAGTCCTGATTTTGTAGAACTGAACTGAGATCTATACTGAGACTAAAATTGAAACTGTGGGAAATAATTATCTAACCGAAAAACCCCAAAAAAGATAACTGAGGCCAAACTTGTAACATCAATTTGAAGGGTTTCAATATTGTGCCACGCATAAAGACAAGCTGAAGAGTTACCCTCATCTTGCAGGTACTCTAATGAGAATAGTCGTACTCTCAACTGGAAGGTAGAAATACCTCATCAACCTTCAACTGGTAGGTTGATGTCTCAACCTACGCTGCTATGCAGTTCTAGAATGTAAGGATTGCTAGTAAGGATCACACCCTCTACTATCAATTGAGCACCCATCCATGAGTTCACTTGGTGTTGAATCCTACTCCCAATGAAATAGACACTGAACTGATGATACTTTAGCTGAACTAGGCTGATACTGAGTTTGTTAACTGACTGAGTTTACTGGGCTTTGTTAATTGGCTGAGTACTACTATTTTGTGTCATGACTGAGACTATTCTCTAACTACTATAGCTCTAGGTACACAATTAGATTTTTGGGTATTAAATACCCCTAGGAATCAATAGTATGAAAGTAAAGCATGGCATGATCTTGAAAATCACAACAATGTTCACTTGTTCATAATTATTCAAGAGACATTTTATCAAACACTTGTAGGGCAAAAGCTTATACATGATTAGGACCACACAATAACATGTCATGATTCCACTACTTACGTCACATAGGTATTTTAGCAAACACTTGGGGAACATGGATTATTTCACTTGGTAATGGCCAATACATGAATATCATGAAGACAATATTCAATTGAAAATTTAAGGGTTTAGCATCCAATTCATATAATTCATCACATAACTATTTTAATTTCATTGAAACTCATAATTAATCATGAATTGTAACCCAACTACTATCATGGAGGGGGACACAATCAATTTATGGCATGAAGTTCATAAATCTGAGTTCTTATAAGTTTAAAAAGGGTTCTTGGACTTCATGGGTGAAAAGAGCCCATGACAGAACACCTAACATACCTGTGTATATTAATTCTTAAAGGTTCTTAGAGGAATTCTTGAGTTTGTTATTGATTTCTTGAAACTAGGGACTTTCCCTTTCGATAGAGAATGTTGTTAATCTTGAGAAAAGTGAGTAAATAATAAAATAATGGGTTATTTAGGTGTTTGATTTTGTGTTTAGACTTATTAGGGACATGGAAAAAGACCCTATTACCCCTGGAAAGGTTTAAAAATTCATCATTAAAAAACCCAATTTTGGGATTTGCGTAACTCGGTGCTATCGTACTGTGTCACTGAAAATTGGCAATTGGAAATTGGAAGCTTGGCGTGATGCGGTACAATCACGTAGCTTCACTATATGCAAATTTAGCCCTTGGTCGCACGCTATGATCGTGGAGTAACACTGGAAAGTGACGATTCAGAGAATGAATGGTGGCGCAACGTGGTGGGATTACCCTGATTTATTGGATTTTGATAATTGCCATTTGGACCCTTAGCACGACGTGGTGATGTTCCAGGTGGCAAACTGTTTTACAAAATATGCTATAACTCTTCACCCGGGTATCGAATTTGGGAAAATATTATATTGTTAGAAAGCTGACTAAATTTCCTATGAAATGGTATGCTCTAAACTTAAAAAAGCTGAGTATTTAGAAAAACAAATATAGGATTAATCATGTACTGAGAGTTAAGTTTAACTAGGGAAATACAGGGTATTACAACAGTCATCCACAATACCTCTATATAAATTAATGTTTAGAAATGTAAATATTGGGATAAGCCCCCGACAATAGCCAAACGAAGTCAAATTAATACTAAGTCTAAAGATAGGAGACAAAGAATGAATGACTTCTGAAGTAAGGAAGCTCACCAATCCAAAGTCAATGCACGAACAACTTCAATTTCCTAATCACTGCACAAGAAGAAAAAATGATGCTCTGGCCCCTATGTCACATATAGATATAGCATCTAGAGATGGTTAGTAATTGGACATCTAGCATGTAACTCAAGGATAAGAATAAAATAACATCATCAATCAAAATCAAATAAATATAACATATTCAACCATATTTATGACCCTTTCCTTACATATAGGTATATCATATTTCAAACATGTAGACAATTCTCAACAATATTCTCAAAGCACTCAATCATGAGACATAAAGTGGAGGACACTGAACTTCCACACTTAGATTCAAACAATTCTTATTAGGTATGGGACTTTAACAAAATTTATATATTACTTAGAAGGAGCACTCTGACTATGTACTCACTTATAAAGAAAGTGACTTTAACCACATTCACATCTATTCAAGCAAGGGACTTTAACCACAAAAACACATTTATTAGGGCAAGGGACTCTAACCACATACTCACACATTAGGAAGAGGACTCTAACCTCATGTTGTATTAAATAAGGGACTTAACCCAAGTCATTTCACTTGGAGAGACACTTTATCATCAAGATATCTCATTGTGTAGGGGACTTTAACCATAAGTTATTTTACTAGGCAAGGGAATTTAACCTCAAGATATTTATTTGGGCAAGGGACTTCCACCTAAAGCCATTACGTCTATCCTTAGTCGACATTTTGAATTTAACCCTTTTTACGCACCTCATCATCTATTAAATTCACACTTAAGGACTTTAACCCATTTAGCTAATTTAACACTATACATGACCACAAGGTCCTCATGGGAGACTTTATTGCTCTACTATTTCAATAGGTCAATGTCTTAACTCAATTCATAATACAATCCAATTTAGGTTCATCAAGACCTTAACAAACCATTCACATATCATTAGCAATCTTATACCGCATTCTTACCACACTTTTGTTCAACACACAATTCGAGTTCATAATCATGTTTAAAGACTTTAATCCCTCATTAAACATCAAACAACACAGTCATCAATTTTATAATACATGGCTCATATTACCTTTACAATATTATTTAACTACTATTCATGATTATTGGGCCATTTCCCTTATTGAAAACATCACCAACACAAGACTAGACAATTCACTTAGAAATTTTCACAAACACCTTGTGTTCATGCCTTTACCAAGGCTATTTTCATGGTACAAAGCACTATAATTATGGTTACTCAATACCAATATGTTTAAACACAAACAACAAGAACCTACATATGCAAAATATCACAAATATAAAGCATCAACAAAAGTCTAAACAAGGGTAACCATAAGGTCCTCAGTTTAAAGCTAGAAAATAAGCCTGTGTAAGTGTATGACTCACTTAAGGAACCATACCCTAGGGTATGAGTGGTATAGTAATTTGTACCCTGGGCTCCTCCTATGTAAAATAAACTAGTTAGGATATGATACATATCATTGAGTTTTATACAAAGGGTATAACTTGTGCTCTAAACTATATCCATCAACTGTACAAAAAACAATCCTCTCCAAGTTAAGACTTTACTCTATACAATTTGTCTTGTAATGACTCATTCATTTAGGTATGATTGGTTGAAGGGTAACTTATACCAAGGACAGTGAGTGACCCTCACTACACTACCTAGGGTATGAGAGGGGAGAGAAAGAACGATATGACTCGTATCTAAGGTTTGTGACTCATACCCCTAGTTGCACCTTGCGAAGTGACATCCAATGAACAAATTCTCCTCATGGTTCAAGACCTAGATATTTTAAGCCCTTGGTAAGTGATAGATTATTTTTTTTGTTCTTATGAGCCTCTGGACTTCATGTTATGACACCTACATAAGAACCTACTTAAGTATGTGGCACAAACTTCCAGTAAGTGCCTTGGTAAGAGGCCCAAAACTTTAACTTTTCATATTTTTCTTCCATTTAGCATCCAAAACCTAGTTTTAATTCTGTATAGAATCTCAAACCTAGTTTCCTACAAAATCACTAAAAAAATACATCGAATCAAACAAAATCTTCCTTATGTACGTTCATATTCTCCTAGTTTAAGCATAGTAGGTGCTATGAATTCATAGTACATCAAACAACACAAGTGATTTATGCATTTTGTAAGAAAGTTCATTTTGGATGACTCATATTTATTTTAAAGTTGCATTGATGGTCTGATTTAGAGATGTATTCCTTAGGTAGATTTGATGAGTACCTTAAGGTTGTGTCATTCATCTCCTATTAGGGGTCATCATAGTTGTTCACAAACCGCGCATAAGGTCATGCAATATGGTTTCTATTGGCATACTATCAATAAAATTGCACATGACTATTGGATCTTGTGACTAATATCAAAGAAAAGTGAACATCTTGCACAGAAATAAACTTCCAACGACGACAATCTTTGAGATTGAATTAATTGATGTCAGGGGAATTGACATTATGAGTCTATTTGAGATATTAAAGATGAAGTACATTTTGGTGGTTGTTGATTTTGTTTAAAGTTGGTGGAGGCAATTCCTCTTCCAAATAATGAAGGTAAGAATGTCACAACCTTTTAAATAAAGAACATCTTTTTCAGTTTCAGCACACCCATAGCTATCATTAGTAATAAAGGCTCACATTTTGGAAATCATCCTTTTAAAGCCTTACTTGATAAATATAGTGTGAAATATTAGGTGGGAAAACCTTACTATCCTAAAAGAAACAGGTAGGTTGAGGTTTCTAATTAGGTGATAAAGACTATTTTGGCAAAGACTGTGACTTCTAATAGGACTGATTGGTCTAGGAATTTAAATGATTCATTATGCGCCTACAAGATATCATATAAGACTCACAATGGTGAATATCCATGCCAGATTGTTTATGGAAAAGCATGCCACTTGTCTATTGAACATGAGCATAAGGCACTATGGGCATTGAAAAGGCTTAATCTCGAATGAAGTGATGTAGTTAATTTTAGATTAAAGTATATAAATGAAATAAATGAGTTCTTTCACTATGTAAATAAAAGTGTATCCTTATACAAGGAAAAGATAAAGTTGTACCATGATCAAAAGATTGAGTGAAGAGAATTCAAACCAAATGATTTATTCTTGATTTATAACTTGAGACTTCGCTTGTTTCCTGGAAAGCTAAAATCCACATGGTCTGGACCATTCACGGTAGTGAGATTTTTTTTGCATGGCTAAATTAATCTTTAAGAACATAGCATAAACCTATTTAAGGTAAATGTCCAGTGTGTCAAGCACTATACAGGCAATACTGAGGAAATGAGGACATTTGAAAGATTTAACCTTAGAAAAGTCTGAGTAGCTAAGAAAGTTGGGTCTTGTTAAGGAATTAAATCAAGTGCTTCATAGGAGGCAATTCATAGTCTAACGGATAAAGTCTGAGTTACCAACTTAGCCACATCGTCCAGTGATATTAAATCAGGTGTTGTTTGGGAGGCCACCTGATACAAGATCAAACCAACAACACCAAGAACAACAAGATGACTTCGGATTCCTTTCCAACAATCACAAGAATAACGAGTTTTAGTTCCGATATTTCAATCCACAACCCGAGAACAACAAGATAGACAACAACACAAGCACAACAAGTTTTAGTTTTTTGGTTTTTCAACTTACAACACAAGAACAACAAGATGGATAAAGATGCCAGTGAATCGAAAAGAGCCCCACACGGCTTCACTAGACTTTAAGATAACAAAACCAACAACAACAACAAGAAAATAAAGATAGGTAGTGAGACCAAGATTATTACAAGATTAAGAACCAAGTGTATTTCAACACTAACCCCCAATGAATGTAACAATCAAAACCACACTCCTACGGTGACCACCAAGGGAATGAACTAACCTTAAGATCTACCGTTTCCAAGCAAAGATCAATATTGGCTTTTCCAAGCCCTATGCTAAGGATGGCTTTTCCAAGCCCTACAACTAAGGGTGTTACACTCTCAAAAGAGAGAAAATATGTCTTTCAATTCTTCATCCTTCCCAATCTGCCAAGAAATGAGCTAAAATGACCTATTTATAGTGTAATACAAAAGAATACAAAAAGACCACTTTGCCCTTAATGATAGGTGCGGCCATGGTGTGTAAATACACCATGTGTAATGTCCAAAATGCCCTTAATTAAGGTCCAAAACCGTGAGTCCTCACTCTTAAATGCTCCAAGCAATCTTCCATACGCGAAATTGCTTAAAGTTACGCTCAAAACGGGTCCTCCATGCATGTTCTTGTATTCTCGAGGTGACCAAGTCTTGAGCCTCTATGTGTTGGCCTCCAAAGATGTCATCAAAAGATAAGATGGCCATTTGCCCCGTATCATCCTCCCCTTCTTGAAAAGGATTCGACCTCGAATCCAAACCTTGCAAAATCGAAGAGAGGGCAAACAAATACAAACTCCTCATGGCATGAGGGTTAGGGTTAGCATAACAAATCATCTCAACATGCCAAGGTTGCACATATTTGCAATATAACCAAGAATCCTTTGCAAGGAATATTAAAAACTCAATAAAAGATGTACAAAGGATTTGGTTATAGGATACATCAAGAGTGACACTTTGCTTGTCATGTAGACCAAGCAACAAGTATGGTGCACCATCATCACCATTTCTAAATTTGGCACCGGGTTCAAATGGGAAAAGTGGCCATAGACACGGGTCTCGACAACACTTCCCTTTCCCGTGGTCTATACCCAAACTAAATGACATACTCTCTACAATAACATACATATGATCCAAAGCAAATAGAGAGTAGAGAAAAGTATCACTCAAATCGACTTCTACTAAGGTGCTCTTATGTGTGTACTCACTACTAGTTTCCCAATAATCACCATGAGTACTCTCAACAATGAAATCACACAAAGTAGAAGAAGAAGTAGCTTTCGCAACTACACATTCCTTACCCTTAAGAGGACTCTCATCTTCCAAGAAGAGATTTCCCTCTTTAGGAGGAATATTGTCACACCATAGTGGGTTAGCATATAGGCTATAGCTTCCAAGGCAAGCTATACCATCATTTTCACCACTAGGTTCATTAGGAGTGTTTATATCATCTTCAAACAAGACATTGTACCTAAAAAGAGTGTGATCTACCTCACGGACAGATTTGGAACAAGCAAGTTCCTCACTCTCTAAATGATCAATATCAAGTTTCAAGGATGTTTCAAACACAATATTACCCCAAGAAGAGCTCTCGGGTTCATTCTCACTTTGATCAACATTTTCAACATCATCACACACTTGAGGTTCATTAATTACATCATACACATCCTCAAGTGGTGGATAATTTTCACACATAAGTTGATCAACACAAATTTCAGAAGATAATGTACTTTCATTCAACATAATGGTTTCAACACTAGGTGGACATAAATCGATCTTACAAGAAGAGTTTATTCGGTCATCAATAGGATCAACTAGTGTATCCACACTCACAACATGTACATCATCATCAAGTGGCAAAGAAATAATACACTCACATATAGGCAAGCTATAACTCACACTCAATGGGCTACTAGCCACACAATTATCATTCACATGTACAAAAGTGTAAGAGTTTGCCATTTTACCTTGAAGTCCTTGAGTAGATTCTTCTTTGTCATGGTGTGAAGGTCCTCCAAAGGTTTGGGCAGCAACTTTCTTTTGGCATTGTTCTTCTTCGCTTTCCATGTTGCTACCTACACAAATGTCCTTAGAAATAGAAGGACAAACAATGTTAGCATGGTTTGGTGGTAATCCTCTTACTTTGCTCCACACAACCTCTCCTTTTTCCACTCTCGGATTACCACCTTTCACTCCCTTACTCCTCTCAATCTTTTGTCTCTCATAATAATTCGAATTGGAGTAGGTAGGAACTTCTTTTTGCGGCCCGGGCAGAATGTACGTCTCGAGGCAATTTCCCCATCGGTCTCTTACAATATTAGGCCAATTTTGCATATTTGGAACTTTATGTTGTGCAAACCAATCGGCGCCTAAGCTCACATGACCATAGGTTATGGGAAAAACATCACACCACACCTCCTCATGGTAATTAAATTGGGAGAAGACAACTTTTACCCTCTCGGTAACCTTAAACCTGTCCAAGAAGTATGGAACAAGTAAAGGCTCACAAAATAACCCCAAGTAATCAACCATGGATGGAACAATGTAGTTTCTATAGTACCTATCATTTAACATAACGAGGCAGCCCGGTATCCAACAAATGGTCACCTTTCCGGAGTGTACACTCCTTCTCGAGTCAACATTGTAAAGCACATGAGTACCCCTCGATTTTGGAGATGTATATCCTCTTCTTCCCATTGGACAACCTACACTATAGCTAGTATAACCATTCACACTATATCGACCTTGATAAGAAGTACTACAAGGTGGAGAATATGAATCTTCACACTCCTCACGTGTACTCTCATCATAGCTCTCATAAGGTTTACGAATGACAGGGTTATACCTAAAACCAAATCTAGGTTCGGAGTGGGGAGTGCAAGACTCCTCACATGTCCCAACTTCATCGTAAGATCCATCACGAGGTCCTACATCATCTCCAAAGTCACCATAAGCACTAGGCACTTCATTCACCTCATTTTCTCCCTCAAAACAGTAATTTTCAAATCTGCCTATGTTTTGACCATGGCTATTTTCATAGCCTCCGCAATCTTCCTCAACTTCGTAGCCATAAAAACCCTCACTACAATCATAGTCTCCCATATTGTAGTCACAATAATCCCCGGCTATCAAATTCATGTTCCTCTTATATCACCCCTTAAACCTACAAAATGAACAAACAAGATTAGTAGTAAAGCTCCTCACCAACACTCGTATACACTCACCTTTGTGATTCTCACAATTGGAGCGGCGAATATTGAATGCTTCTTATACTCCGGTAGTCAATAGGATGTCAATTCTACTTGGTGGCCGGAATAGATTCTTGTTTGATCGACTCAAGACACAAAATAAAATTTTCTTACGAACTTGAAATAAAGAAGTTACAACGAATTTAAAATGAGAAAAGCTCACAAATAACGAAGACACGAAAGAAACGGATTCAACAATTAATCTACAACTAAGTAGGTGATTACTAGTTGTTAATTAATTGGAAGCAATAAAATTGAAACTAAGGAACAACAAAAGGAAACTACTAAAATCTGAAATTTGAGCTTATTAATGACGTGAACAGTAGCAAATGGATGACGTGGCAGCATGCAATTGGTTTTGGTCCCACCCATTATAATCACAAATTCTGAAATTTTAAATCTTCACACTATTTGGAAAAGGTGACAATTGGTTTTTTGGTAGGGAAAACATAAGTCTTGAAATAAGGAAAAAAGTATTTTGTCCCACAACACAAGGTTCTTGAAACAAGAAAAAAGTAGTCCCACAAAACAAGGTCTTTGAAATAAGGAAAAGCTGAAAAAGTAGAAGTCTAGTCTAGGAAGTGTTGGGTTCAAGGCTTCTCACAACAAGCTTTACATCTTTTCATCTTCACCTTTTGAATCTATATTGTCCTTTTGATTGTCTTAAGTTGTAAGAAAAGACGAAGCACTAGATGAACACCACAACAACCTTCAAGAACACAACAACAACTTCTTCAAGAACACAACAACAACTTCTTCAAGAACACAACACAATACCACCAATTGTCAACAACAAGAACACAAGGCCAAGTACTACACCTTGAAACTTGGATCTATGTATTGCAAGACTAACAAAATACACACTCTTTTTTCTTCAACTTCAAAAATCAACAACCACTTTTTTTTTTTCAACAATATATGGAGATGGTGAAGAACACCAAGAACACAAAGTTTGAGTCTTGAAGTTCTAAGGTTCAAGTTGGACCCCACAAACAACAACAACAACTTTCCAAGCTTAAATTCCACAACACAATCTCCACAATACACGTTCACAACTTGAACCAATCAACACATCACACGTTCAAGTCTTGAACCCGCAACAACAATACCAACAACTATCGGCCAAGTCCAAGTTCACAATAACAACATCAACAACAAAGGCTCAAATCAAGATATAGACTCAAAGTGTTAGTGAAGAACAATACTAACACTAGAAACACTTAAGACAAGTAAAAATCTCGGCCAAGATACAACAAGAACACAATTTTCGGCCAAGAACACAAAGTGGACAGATTGCTATTTTTCTGAAAATTTCAGTTTTCATTTTTTATTTTTATTTTTTTAATTTTCTAACAAGCAAACCCAAGATTGATCTTGTAGGAACAAGATCAAGCCATGCTTTGATACCAAATGATACGGAAAAGAGAAGGGAACACAAAACAAACACCAAATCAGTCCACTAATCTTAAGGATTCGAGGACCAAGATGGAGACCACACTCGGATTCGCTACTAACAACAAGAATACAAGATACAAGAGTGTATATTAACACCAAAACAGATATGAAACGTGATGAACAAGATGAACAACAATAATACAAGTTTTGGATTCAACGAAGACCCCAAAACAGTCCACTACACAACACATACACGATTTGCAAGAAAATAAAGATAGGTAGTGAGACCAAGATTATTACAAGATTAAGAACCAAGTGTATTTCAACACTAACCCCTAATGAATGTAACAATCAAAACCACACTCTTACGGTGACCACCAAGGGAATGAACTAACCTTAAGATCTACTGTTTCCAAGCAAAGATCAATATTGGCTTTTCCAAGCCCTATGCTAAGGATGGCTTTTTCAAGCCCTACAACTAAGGGTGTTACACACTCAAAAGAGAGAAAATATGTCTTTCAATTCTTCATCCTTCCAAATCTGCCAAGAAATGAGCTAAAATGACCTATTTATAGTGTAATACAAAAGAATACAAAAAGACCACTTTGCCCTTAATGATAGGTGCGGCCATGGTGTGTAAATACACCATGTGTAATGTCCAAAATGCCCTTAATTAAGGTCCAAAACCGTGAGTCCTCACTCTTAAATGCTCCAAGCAATCTTCCATACGCGAAATTGCTTTAAGTTATGCTCAAAACGGGTCCTCCATGCATGTTCTTGTATTCTCGAGGTGACCAAGTCTTGAGCCTCTATGTGTTGGCCTCCAAAGATGTCATCAAAAGATAAGATGGCCATTTGCCCCGTATCACCACCCATGTTTTGTACTTTGTATTTTATAGAATGACATTAGTTAATGGTTCAAGGATCACATAAGAAGAATCAAATGCTAAATCGTCTTATAGATTGAACCTACAAGGTTATTGTATGACTCTGGGAAGAATCCATGATGGTGGGTTCAACCCTTTTATCACCTTTGAGCAAAGTCCTGAGGGATAAATATCTCATCCTGGGATTGGTTATTATGATCATACCTAGAAGTTAAAATTATGATACCAATAGTTTGATGACTCTTATATAACCTAACAACAATAGGAACCTATGATTTTAAAGAATGATCATGATTACATACTACCATCGTCCTTAAGATTTGTAGATTACTAGGTAATTTTTTCATTAATCTACTTTCAACATATGAAGTATACGATCATAGTATCTAACCACAGTCATAATATTGAGTTATCTGAGTAAGGCCATCTATTTAATGACTTTCAACCATACCCAAACTAGGGTTTAAACATACAAAAACAGCTCAACCACTACACTCATTTTCCCTTTTGAATCTTTAAAATATTTTAAGCGTGAATCAAAACCCTAAATAATCTCAATGCTAAAACCCTATAGGTCTTATGGTTTAAAAATCAAATACTTCATATTCTCTCTATTCTCTTCAACTTATCGTAAATGTTTCACCATTTTTTTACTTTGATCAAAATAAGTTATTTTAAGTCAATGTTTGTCATGTGGAAGTCTCAAGTTGATATGGTTAGGGAAGCCTCCACCGGTACACGGCCTTTCACACGAAGCCAAGCTCGGGAATTACAAAAACTCCAAGCTTTGTTCATGCAAATGGCCGTGAGTGAGTTGGTGATTGAACCAACCAAGGACCTAAACGTTTTTATGTGTGAAGAGAGGTCCTAATGTGTAATAAACTACTCTCCAAGGTTGGCACAAGAAGCAAGGGGGGATGGGTCATTTTACCCCTTTTGTTTGTAGTATAAATATAACATGTTAGAGAGTTATTCCTTAGTTTTTGAATACTGATTTTTGTAACATAAAACACTAAACCTTTCCTCTCTCTTCCACTCATAGAAGCCGCCCCTATTATCTCACAAGTAGAGGGATACTTGTGTTGTCTCTTTGGCTAGAAACAAGGGTTTTGAGGTCGTTGAGTGCCTCTTGGTCCTCGTAAGAACTTGGTGTTTATATTCATTAGACTTAGGGTCCTCTCTTGATGTTAGGGTTCTTAGTTTCTTGAATGTTATATGTCAAGTTGTCTATCTTTCTTTATCTTATTGTTGTTGTTGATTTTGTTATCTTAAAGTCTAGTGAAGCCGTGTGGGGCTCTTTTCGATTCACTAGCATTGTTATCTATCTTGTTGTTCTTGTGTTGTGGGCTGAAAAACCGAAACTTAAACTTGTTGTTCTTGTGTTGTTGGATTGAAATCCGAGCCTACTTGAAGCTCTTGGTGTTGTTGGTTTGATTTTGTATCATTTGGTATCAAAGCAAGACCGGTTGTGTTCCAACATAACCCATCTTGGGCTAGTTCACGGCTTAAACAAACTACACCAAAAAGAAATTCTGAAAATCTGTCCATTAAAAGTTGAAACCAAGAATGATGTTGTATGTTTAGATCTAGGTGTTATTTTGCTTGTTTAGTGAGTTTCCAGTGTTGGTTTCTTTCTCACCAACACTAAAGTGTCTAGATCCAAAAGTTGAGCTTGAAAACTTGAACATTGTGTAGTGACTTGAAGGGGCCGAAAGTTGTATGTTGTTGATAACCAAAAAAAAAAAAATCGGTGGTTGTGTGTTTATGTGCTAAAGAAGTTGATGAAGTTTGTTGAGGTGTTCATCTTTTGAACTTGTTCACCTTGTTCATCTTGTTGTGTGCTCAAGTGGTAAGACAAGCTATAAAGTTGTTGTGAAAGACTTGCACCCATCACCTTTTAGTCTTGTCAATCACTTTTCCCTAATTCAAGGAGCCTTGTTTTGTAGGATTAGTCAACCAAACCCCACTTTCTTGAGTTTGAAAAGGGTGAAATACTATAAGATTTTATTTTTCCCACCAAAACACTTTGCAAACTATAACAAGTTGTGTGAATATTAACACAAAAAAAAAAAAAAAAAGAGAGAGAAGAAGAACGTGTGGGACCATTGCATGCTGCCACGTCGCTATAAGCTCAACTTAGGATATTCTTTGGTTGCTAATTGTTGATCCTTGGTTTCCCTTACTTGGTCCTAGAACTAATTAACAAACTAGTACCTTCCTACTAGGTTGTCAACTAGTTCCTTGAACCGTTTGTTCGTGTCAACGATCATTTGAGTGCTTTTATTCGTTTGAACGAATTGCTGATTTTTGACTCTAGTCCGGCAAGAATTCTTTGAGTCTTCAAACAAGAATCCATTCCGGATAAGAGCTTACTCATGCCTTAAAATTCTCACGGTTACTAGCCAATTATACAACACTTGTGGAACACGAACTTGTGGTGAACTAAAGCGGATAATACCTTGACAATGGAAGGAGATACGTCTCATAATGTGGATACTAATGCCCTTGACTCTATGAGGGTCCCTCTTGAGGCCGTTACCCGGACACTTGAAAGGTTGAATTCGGAATTTGGGGCCGTGAGAGGGGACTTGGCAGCAATAAAGGGGGAAGTGTCGACTATTAGTGGGAGATTAGAACAAGTGGAGAGTCAAAGGAACTCTCGTCCTTCTACTCCTCTACATGTATCTACCAATGGACATGATAGGGCCTCCTCCGCAACCATCACCCCCGAAACAGTCCACCAAATGCTAAATGCACCCCAAGCTCCACTAAATACCGCAAGCCAAACTACCTCTTTTCCTCAAAACCGAGACTCCACTAGACCACTACATTTCCAAGCCCCTCCAATTCCACAAGAGGGATTTGGACGCCAAGTACCTCCACTAATTCCGAACCCTCCATTCCAAGATCCATTAACCCAAAGACCGCAAATTCCAAATCCTCCGAATCAAAACGGCCAAGGCCGGGGGTAATGAAGGAGATGGAGCCTTTGATGATGCTTATATGAGGGAAGAGGAGTTAAGAGGGGGTCGAGGAGAACCTAGGAGATACCGGGGGTATGGAGATAGGGGAAACCGACACCAAGAGAGAGACGTAGGCATCAACACCATCAAGTTGAGCCTACCCATCTTTAAGGGTGAAAGTGACCCCGAGACCTACTTAACGTGGGAATCGGCTTGTGACAAAGTGTTCCAAGTTAATGACATCTCGAAAGAAAAGAAGAGTTGCTACGCTATAGCTCACCTCGAGGGCTATGCTAACACTTGGTGGGAGTATGTTAAACGATTTGGTAATGAATTAGTGGATGGGCAGCCACCACCTTGGTATCGGTTGAGGTATTTGATGAGACAATGATACCTTCCCGAGAGATATCGTCATGAGTTGCTCCCTAGATTATATGGCTTGCGGCAAGGAGGCCAGAGTGTGATGGCCTATTTTGACAAGTTCCAACAACTCATGTTGAAACTTGATCATCGTGGGGAGCAAATCAGTCACGACATCATCCGGTTCAAGTCTGGGTTGAACAAAGAGATCTCCACTCATTTGACCCTTCACCGATTTGAAACCATTGACGGTATATTCCAAGCGGCCCTAGAGATTGAAAGGGAACTTAAGGAGAGATCAGTCTTCAAGGCAAGGGTACAAACCCCCTTGGGTTGGCCCAAAAACAAGGACCAACCCGCCTGTACGAAGCTGCCCGAGTCCAAAACAGTCCCTAAGTTCCCTCCAAAACCGGAGGCTCACAAATATCCCAACCCAAAGGGGTTCCAATGCTTCAAGTGCCAAGGTTGGGGGCATAAGGCCAATGAATGTCCGAACCGACGCAATGTGATCCTACGAGAAGGGAAAGTGTACTACCTTGGTGAGGAGGTGGTTTCCGAAAGGGGGGAGGATGAGGCCGAGCCTCAAGATGGAGAGGGAGCTGAAAATGGGCCTAATGATGATGAATTAGATGGTAGTGAAGATGTCTATCCACAAGAAGGGGAGTGTGTAGTTCCAAACTTTGTGGTTAGACGTGTCATGATTAGTAAGGCGATGGATGACCCGAGTCAAAGGGAAAATCTATTCCATACTAAGTGTCTTGTAAAGGGGAGTGTGTGCACCTTGGTGATTGATAGTGGTAGTTGTACAAATGTTGCGAGCCATGCTATGGTAAATTTGTTGAAGCTACCAACTACACTACACACTAGTCCTTACAAGCTACAATGGTTAAACGATTGTGGTGAATTAAAGGTCACAAGGCAATGTGTGATTCGGTTTAAGGTGGGAAACTACCATGATGAAGTGCTTTGTGATGTGATCCCAATGCAAGCATGTCACTTGTTGTTAGGTAGACCATGGCAATATGATAGGTCTACTAAACACGATGGGAGGTCCAACCGGTATACGCTTGAGAAGGATGGCCGAAAGGTCACACTTCACCCTCTTTCACCCTCCCAAGTAAATGAGTGGCATCAAAAGATGAGAGAGTTAAAGGGAAAGGGGAAGGAATTCGGAAAGGGCAAAAAGGAGGGGAATGCCGTAGGTGAGGAAGTAGGGACATCCGAGGCTGTCCCAACGACAAGGGAGATGGAAAATGTAGTGATGTTGGCTAGGAGGAAAGAACTCTTCGTGGACCATGATGAAAACAAGCCGATGTCACTTTTGGCCCATTGTTTTAATACTAACCCCACTAATTCTTCCATTTCCCCTTTGATTTCTTGTGTGTTGCAGGAGTATGAAGATGTATTTCCTCAAGAACTTCCGCAAGGATTGCCCCCACTTCGGGGAATTGAGCACCAAATAGATTTGGTGCCGGGTTCACAACTTCCAAATAAACCGGCCTATAGGAGCAATCCCATGGACACTAAGGAGCTTGAAAGACAAGTTGAGGAGCTTCTCAACAAGGGATACATCAAGGAAAGCATGAGTCCGTGTGTTGTTCCGGTGCTTTTGGTACCAAAGAAGGACGGAACTTGGCGCATGTGCGTCGATTGTAGAGCCATCAACAAAATCACAATAAGGTATCGTCATCCAATCCCTAGACTAGATGATATGTTAGATGAGCTCCACGGATCTTGTTTGTTTTCTAAAGTAGACCTTAGGAGCGGCTATCACCAAATTCGCATGCAACCCGGTGATGAGTGGAAGACCGCATTCAAGACCATATTCGGTCAATATGAGTGGATGGACATGCCCTTCGGCCTTACCAATGCTCCTAGCACATTTATGAGGCTAATGAATCATGTAATGAAGCCTTATATTGGAAAGTTTGTGGTGGTTAACTTTGATGATGTGTTGGTGTATAGTAAATCTATTGATGATCATGTAATGCATTTGAGATGTGTGTTTGATGTGCTCCGAAAGGAGAAGCTGTATGCCAACATGGAGAAGTGTTCTTTTGGTGTTGATAAAGTTATATTCTTGGGTTTTGTCGTGAGCTCAAGGGGTGTGGAAGTGGACGATTCCAAGATAGACTCTATTCGAAGTTGGTCGACCCCTAAAACTATTGGAGAAATCCGAAGTTTCCACGGGTTGGCAAGCTTTTATAGGAGGTTTGTCAAAGGATTTAGTTCCATAGCAGCCCCCTTGACCGAGGCAATTAGAAAGGACGGACCCTTTAAATGGGGTGATGAGCAGGCTAGGGCTTTTGAGGCCTTGAAAGCTACGCTCATCTCGACGCCTTTATTGCAATTACTCGATTTTGATAAGATGTTTGAAGTAGAGTGTGATGCTAGTAAGGTTGGCATCGGGGCTGTTTTGATGCAAGAAGGTAAGCCCGTTGCTTATTTCAGTGAAAAGCTCAAAGGGGCAACTCTTAATTACTCAACTTATGATTTGGAGTTGTACGCCCTTGTTAGAGCCTTGGGAAATTGGCAACATTATTTGTGGCCTAAGGAGTTTGTGATACGAATGGATCATGAGTCGTTGAAACACCTTAAGAGCCAAGACAAGTTGAATAGGCGTCATGCTAAGTGGATTGAGTTCATCGAGACTTTCCCTTATGTAATTCATTACAAAAGGGGAAAGGAAAATGTTGTTGCTGATGCCTTGTCTAGGAAGCATGTTCTTGTTGCTACCTTGTCTTCGAAATTGATGGGTTTTGAGAGCTTGCGGTTGTTGTATCCCGAGAATCCTACCTTTTCTCCTATTTTTAGGGAATGCGAAGAGTGGGGAAGGGACCGTTAGCTTAAGGAGAATGACCATTCCTCCTACTCTCGGTTCGATGGGTATTTGTTCAAGGGGAGGAGGTTGTGTGTTCCTTCTAGTTCTTGGAGGGAATTATTTGTGAGGGAGTCCCATGACGGAGGCCTCATGGGTCACTTTGGGGTAGACAAGACCCTCGGAATCTTAGAGGAGAACTTCTATTGGCCCAAAATGCGCAAAGACGTCACTAAAATTTGTAGTCAATGCGTGGCCTGCCGGAGTGCGAAATCTCATCTCCTACCTCAAGGATTATACACCCCACTCCCTACTCCCCTTAGGCCTTGGTTGGACATTTCGATGGATTTTGTTTTGGGGCTGCCAAGGACTAGAAAGGGCCGAGATAGCATTTTTGTTATTGTTGATAGATTCTCTAAAATGGCTCATTTTATTCCATGTGCTAAAACCGAGGATGCTCGTAGTGTAGCTTCATTATTTTTTGCACATGTTATAAAGCTTCACGGTGTACCGAGGACTATTGTGAGCGATAGGGGCTCCAAGTTCCTAAGTCTCTTTTGGAAGTCCATGTGGGGTAGGCTTGGAACGAAGTTACTTTTCTCCACTTCTTGTCACCCACAAACCGATGGCCAAACGGAGGTAGTAAATAGAACCTTGGGGTCTATGCTACGTTCTATGGTTAAAGTTAAACTGACTTCATGGGAAGATCACCTACCCTTGGTGGAATTTGCATGCATTCGGGTAATACATTCGAGCACGGGAATGACTCCCTTTGAATGTGTTTACGGCCTGAATCCCCTTACCCCTTTAGATCTCACTCCTTTGTCTAGTGATCTCATGACCAGCTTAGATGGAAATAAAAGAGCCGAGGCAATGAATAAAATGCATGAGACGGTGCGGATCAAGCTTGAAAAGAAGAACCAAGAGATTGCTAAAAGGGTAAACAAAGGGAGAAGAAGGCTTGTGCTTCAACCCGGAGATTGGGTGTGGGTGCATCTTCGAAAGGATCGGTTTCCAGCTCAAAGGAAGTCCAAATTTCTGCCAAGGGGTGATGGTCCTTTCCAAGTACTTGAGAGAATCAATGACAACGCCTACAAGATTGACCTTCCACCGGAATATCAAGTGCACAACACTTTCAACGTTGGTGATCTCTCCCTCGTGGATGCGGTTGAAGATGACCAAATGCTGAATTTGAGGTCAAATTCCTCTCAAGATGGAGAGGATGATACGGTTAGGGCAGCCTCCACAGGTACACGGCCTTTCACACGAAGCCAAGCTTGGGAATTACAAAAACTCCAAGCTTTGTTCATGCAAATGGTCGTGTGTGAGTTGGTGATTGAACCAACCAAGGACCTAAAAGTTTTTATGTGTGAAGAGAGGTCCTAATGTGTAATAAACTACTATCCAAGGTTGGCACAAGAAGCAAGGGCGGATGGGTCATTTTACCCCTTTTGTTTGTAGTATAAATAGAACATGTTAGAGAGTTATCCCTTAGTTTTTTGAATGCTGATTTTTGTAACCTAAAAACACTAAACATTTCCTCTCTCTTCAACCCATAGAAGCCGCCCCTATTATCTCACAAGTAGAGGGATACTTGTGTTGTCTCTTTGGCTAGAAACAAGGGTTTTGAGGTCGTTGAGTGCCTCTTGGTCCTCGTAAGAACTTGGTGTTTATATTCATTAGACTTAGGGTCCTCTCTTGATGTTAGGGTTCTTAGTTTCTTGAATGTTATATGTCAAGTTATCTATCTTTCTTTATCTTGCTATTGTTGTTGATTTTGTTATCTTAAAGTCTAGTGAAGCCGTGTGGGGCTCTCGTCGATTCACTAGCATTGTTATCTATCTTGTTGTTCTTGTGTTGTGGGCTGAAAAACCGAAACTTAAACTTGTTGTTCTTGTGTTGTTGGACTGAAATCCGAGCCTACTTGAATCTCTTGGTGTTGTTGGTTTGATTTTTGTATCATTCCTTTAGAACATATGGATGTTAAGGATAGCCTTTCTAATGAAGAAGTTCTAGTTGATATCCTTGATTGTCAGATGTAGTCTAAGGAACAAAGAAGTTCCCTTAGTTAATGTTCTTTGGAGGAATCAGTCTGTTGAGGGAGCCACTTGGGCAGCAGAAACAAATATACAAACCATGTACCCTTATATTTTCTCTGCAAGCTCAGATCTATCACCACGTAATGGTTTTCCTTAGATTATCTCTTTTTAGTTCCCCATTTTAGCTATGAATCCATCCATATGTCATTTTATGCACTCATAAAACCAGTTCAATTCATGTATGATAATTCCCGTCATGCACGTTTAGTATATGATCTTAGTTTCCTTAGTAGTCTCAGTCTAACCAGTCTCATTCGAGGTTGATATTGTAATACCCCATAGGATCCTAGCTCAATATTGGTCACAGTAGCATGTAAGAATTCCAAGACTTGGGAAGTTTTGAAGTGTTGAGGACTTAGTCATTTTCAAGACCCTTACACTTCGATGTCCAGACCTTGAGACGTCGATTTTTTAGTTGAATAATGATCAGGGTTGTTCAAAGTATGACTCGAGCTATCATTGTTATCTATCTTGTTGTTCTTGTGTTGTGGGCTGAAAAACCGAAACTTAAACTTGTTGTACTTGTGTTGTTGGACTGAAATCCGAGCCTACTTGAAGCTCTTGGTGTTGTTGGTTTGATTTTGTATCACAAGTACCCAAGGTTTGTAGATTAATGATCAATGTTGGTCAGAAATAGGTAAATTTAGGCTTAAATAGTTTATACTAAAGCTACTTAGTAGTATCAAATCCCACGACTCAATCTACAGTTATGGTTTTGACCTACCATCATAGGTTGGATCATTGTGGGAGGATATGTGTTAAGTCTTAAGAGTTCATTAGATGAATACATTCCATTATTGTGAGATCAATATATGATTGTGGTATGTTCTCATCTTATGTTGCATAGTTTCCACGGGAAGCTCTTTGATAATAGAAATGTACGATCGTACCTTCATTGTATGATCATAAAAAAATCATTTGATTTACTTTCTTTACCTATTCAAATTTTTAAAAAAATAGTTTTAACTCTTTCTGATAGAAGTATAATTGAACCTAAGGCTCAACAGAAATTGGCCAAGAGCTTTTAAAAAAGTAAGCATCAAAGGACACATCTCTTGTATGGAAATGTGAGTCTGAATACCCGAGTGGCACTGATATGAGATTTTCTATAAGTTAATTTGATGAGAAAAACTCACCTCTGACCATGAGAAAGAAGTCAAAAGTGAAAGAAAGTTACAAACTGCAACATCAGTTTTCTTAGTTGAGGTATCTACCCCATCAATCTTACCCAGTTTTAAGAGAGAAGAAAAGGTACCAAATAGGGTGGGGGTCAAACTCAGGAAAGCTCAAGTTATTCAGAAGGTGAGGAATATACCAACTCTGAACCCAAATATGGTGGGTGTAAAAATAAGGAGAGCTCAAGTTATTCAGAGGGGGAGGACTACACTAACTATAAACCTTTCAATTCTGTTGCTGATGCACTAGCTCTAATGGGAGATGATTGTAACATCCCGTAACTTGCTTGTACTTATTCTAATTATATGGAACCTGGTATGGTCATATGGTATAGGTAACGGATGAGATTTGTTATGCAATTATTAATGGTGTAGATGGAATTATAGAAACAACCCGTATAGTTTAGTGTGATGCGACTAAGCTAACGTTAAGTTAACTATTTAAACTTGGAATCGCAAGCTAGTATTGGAATCTAAAGTTTAAAGTGACCAAGTGTGCATAAGTTGAAGGTTAGACTAAAGGGGTAGAAGCTGAAAATGGAGCAAAATATTGAGGTGCTTGCTTGACTTATTTAAGCTAGTAGGTGAGTAACCTACTTAAGTTGTTTGAATCAAATTAATGGACCCATGGCTATGGATCAGATTTGGGTCTATGCTAATATTCTCATTTGGGCCAAATTGAACAAACAAAAACAAAGAAAATGGATAAGTGACCCAACACACCAATCTGCCAAGGCCAAAATATAATTGAGCCCAACAAGAAATTATGCAAGTAGGTGCATCACCTACTTTGAAGTTTTAGCAGCTTAGACCCTTAAGTAGGTGCATCACCTACTTGGACCAATTTGACCAATTTTATGGTCCAAAATGCAGCTAAGGAGGTGGACAAGATAGGGCCTTTAAAAGGCCAAGTTGCTGGTCACTTTACTTCATTTTTAAGTCACAAAAAAAGAGCATATTTCAGCAATTCTCTCTACTCTCTTAAAAACAACAAGAGCAGCAGCCCTATGTTTCCTTCTAGGGTTCTTGAAGAAACCCTCCCCTTTGCAGCCCAAGGTAAGTGAAAAACACTTAAGATTTTGTTTAATTATCTCATGGGAGATTAGGGAAACAAGTTATAAGTGTTTGGCTGTAAGTATATGGCTGATTATAGAACAAGCTGGTTGTTCATATTTCCTTGTTATTGAGGAACTTTTTTCTTCTTCTTTGGTTTAAGTGTGAAGGAAAGTTCAAGCTTTTGAAGAGTTCAATTAAAAGGATAAGTTGCTGAATTGAGGTACGGTGACTGCCCCATTTCATTTTTCTTATATATGAATTTGAGAGGGGATTATGGATGTCTTGTTATTGAGAACTCAAGAGATGATGAGATCAAGAATTGATTACAACAATAAAAGGGGTTTGGGACTGTTTTGTGGACTGTTTTGTATGTATATGTTATGGGCTGCCAGGTTGAAGTTGGATAAAGGGGTGATGAGTTTGTAATGAATTATAGAAGAAAGATGTGGTGATACACCACCGAACTAATGCTTGCTGTCCAATCTATTTTGCGTATTGTTTGGAATGTGTAATGAAGTCGAGGTGGTTTTGGTGAACCTTATAAGAACTTATCTGGTATGTGGGTGTAATTGGAGGAACAAAAGGGTTAAAATAACACCCTTGTTTGATAGAGTAATAGTTGCTGCCCGGTTACTGTTTTGGGTGAAATTAAGTGCCTTAAATGTGTTGATTGGTTACTAATACTAGTTTACCATATATTATATTGTAGATAAGTAATCTAAAAGGCGAGAAGTCAAGTTGGGATAGTTTCGGAATCAAATAACCAGGTATGTAAGGCATACTCTATTTCACACTCTTTGGCATGAAATCGTACAATTGTTCCATCAAGCAATTTTCTGAGGTTATCCTATAACAAAGTGATGCATAATGGCAGCACATTACCCTCCATGTATCCAATGACCTTGTTCCCACTCTCTAACGCATTAGAACATCTCAATACGTGCTTATTATTAAATCTGCGCGTCTATCTTCACTAGAAAATTTCAGGAGTTCTCCGTTTGTTCAAATAAGACCCATGTGTTATTTCAGCTCCTAAATACTTTATTTGTGTGCCAACATCTCCCTAGCTCATTGTTGTTGCGTTAAGTGTCTATTTACATGTCTCTTATTAGTGTATTACTGGTTCAAGGTATCATAATGTGATGACCACCAAGGTAACAATCTCAAAGGCTAATAAACTAAGTATTGCAATCTGTAAAATGACGAGTGGCAGCTTAGGGGCACTTGCCTAACATGGGCCAATCTCGATACCTTTATTTGTGGGTGGCAGCTTAGGGGCATAAGCCTAGCATGGGCCGATCCCAATCTTTTTATAGGTGGCAGCTCAGGGGCGTAAGCCTAGCATGGGCTGATCCTAATTTATATTTTTTTACCACTGATCAACTGGTCATTTGTGTTATATGGATTACAAAGATTATGAAGTAAGAAGGTAAAATGAATAAAGAATGTAATGTACATTGTCCCACAAGTATTTATAAAGGTGGTCTACTAGTACTCCTTATACACTTGTATCGGATTTCTATTGAGCTTTTGTATCAAGTGTGTTGCTACTTTCCGCCTTACATATTCAGTACATATTTTCGTACTAATGTCCCTCACGGGGGACCTGCATTTCATGCTGCAGGCAGAGGCACTTCAGCTCATACAACTCCCTAGTAGGAGCGCAGGTTATTCAGGGACTATTGGTGAGCTCCAGGTTGATTCAGGGCTTTCCAAGTCTGCTCTAGATATTTTGGTATTGTACAGTAAGTCTAGAGTAGGGCGGGGGTTTGTCCCGACCCTGGCTAAGTCTATGTATCTTTTAGAGGCTTTGTAGACTAATGTAAAGTTATGGTAGTGTCCTGATTTTATACATGGTGGCCCCACCGGCCAAGTGTTGTACATATCAGTTTTGGGAGTGCATGTGTACTCAATTTCATCGATGCATAATATTATGTTGTCAGAACATTTTGTTGTTACAGTTACATGCATGGGAAGTATAAGGTTATGAATTGGTTCTCTCGGGCCTTTACGGCTACGGGTGCCTGTCCGCCCCAATAGGATTTGAGGCATGACTATGATCTTAGAAACTCTCCAACTCACAAGACTATTACATTAATGGTGTCTCATTAACTTACCAGCTAATCCAGTAAAAACATATTTAGGAAGAACCCCAGGTACCAACTTAGTCCCTTCAAAAGGTTCAAGAGTTTGTCAAAAGGTTCGAGAGATATGAGTTGGGTGGATAAGTAGACCTATACAGATGTATTCTCCAGATTTGGTGTGGGATTCTAATGCTAAATATGCGTGACTTTGATATATATGATTTCTTTAGAAAAGGAGAAAGGCATGAGTAGTAGCCATGCTTGGATACTATTCAAATCATATATATAGTGGTTTACATCTTCGTTCAGGCCATCTCAAAGGCCTTATTTAGAGAAGAATTTTTCCCAGTAAAGAAAACGCTAAAATATGATATCTAGATAAATAACCTAAGAAAAGTGAAGAAATTGACTATTGATTATAAGAACACCCATTATATATGGCTAGGGGTCATATTGCTAAATCTTGAGAGAATTCATCCGGGGTCAACAAGGAGACTATATAAAAACACAGCTTGAAGTTCACCACAAAGGCATGATGGTTGATAGTTAGGCACCAAATTGCACCCATAACAAATGAAAACATATTAGGTGTGTCCAATGCCTGCCTAGTGAAGACCTTAGTTTTAGGACTGGATTTCAATATCCTATGGATCATCATAGAGGAGATTCAAGATGGGGTGCTTCAATTCAACATAACATTACTATTCCTATGTCTTGTAACTCAATTAATGCGAGATAGAAAGGTCTAGATTATAATTTTAGTGGATCACCTTGTTTAGCTAATAAAGGTTGCATACATGGTGTTCATCAAAGATATACACAACCTGTCTACCCTTGTTAGAGGCTTGGATATTCCTATTATAATTACTGGTGGCCCAACAAATGATATACCAATATATGATATTGGTGCCTCATTTTTCTTAGCAGTACCAACATCCATTCATAGTGAACCATTATTTTAAGTAGGTTATAAGCTAATCCCAAATTTATGGATAATGAAGATCATGGTGATCCTACTATTATATGATGCTTTTATAATAAAGCTTGAGGTTAGGGTAAGCCCTATATGAATGATGAGATACTAGGAACTGTGAAGACTATCCAGACATGAGTAGATAAATTTCATACTCGGATAATGGTTAGGATTGATGTTGTTTAAGCACATGATTTGTCAAATATTACTACAAACCTGAATGAGTTAAATATAGTTGTCAAGATATTGACTGAAATAGTGGATACTACACCTTCTCCCACACAATCTATGCCTTAGCTGGCAGCTTTGATAGTGGGTGTGGAGTCTTTAGTTCATGATTTTTATACTCACACCTTGTATATTGATGATAGAGATATTAAGGAGAAGGCGGTGACTTGGAGCCTCAAAAATAGATGAGGGGATATGTAGTATAAAAGAAGGATAGGGGAAAACCTAATAATAATAAAGGGAGAATAATCTCAAACAGGTATTTTAAGAAGACTATTTTATAAGGTGATGGGATACCATATACCACAAAGGTGGGTATGATATTTAGTGGGGGTACTAGGTTAAACTCGGTACTTTGAGTGCTCCACTAGTGCCAACTTGAATTTAAGTGCCACGGCCATAATCGAGGCTACTATTAAAGAGGAGATTATGAATGACCCACCTATAACCCCATGTGACCAGAGTTCCACTAGCGCTTAGGTCACTCCAGGTATATCCCTTACCTTATTATAATATTTTTTTATCTGATTCATGCAATGAGGACATTTTAAAAATTCATGTTGGGGGTGGGGATGAGGGGTGTATCACAACCAAGGTTTTATATTTCTTTGTTTCATTTCCCTCGGTTATGCTATCATAGTAAGAACCAACATGTTTATGTATTTTCTCTATTTGTTTTGTTTTTGTTTATGTTACTGTAACATAGAGTAATTTAGAAGAACTTGGTGCAGTCTAAATTTAATAAACATACTTATCAATTTTTAATTGTGTTTAAAATTGTACTCCTCTAAAAATACTTTTTTATGAGGTTGTGTTTGCATGTACTGTGTTGTAACCAATGTAAAGATCTAGACATGCCATTAGAATTGTTAATAGGATAACCTAATTGATCTTGTAAGAACTTAATAGGTAGTAATTTTTGCAAAATTCCAAATCCAAGAGTTACGTATGGTGTATACCTAGTTGGTGTGTGGGGGTGATCTACACCTTGCCCGGTTTATCTCGCTAAAAGTTGTAGGATAGTAGATAAATAAAAGGTCATAGTCCATGTTTAAATTAGTCCATGTTAGACTTAATGACATACCAAAATATCATATATCCTGTGAACTCAAACTTCGAGCCGTAATAGACCTTTTCTTTGAACTACCCAATTTGTTTTTCCAATATTACAATGAACCATCTTTCGACCTAGTCTCTCCTTGGACATAGTATATCTCAACTCAAGAAAATATTTTAAGTTAAAGGTGGCTATTATGATGGGGTGCATAAAAGGGGAGTATGAAGAAATATTAGTAAATAGAAATGGGAAACAGGTACGGTATGATAAAAAATGGGAGTTGATCAGACAAAAAAGCTGCACCAAAGTTTCAAAAGGAATAAAATTAGGAAATAGGGAGAAAATGAAAGAAAACAAGAAATTTTAGCAAAAAGTAGTGTAGTTCCAAGGATGAATAAATCATTGTACACAAGTGTACCATACCAACCTACGAGCCTACATTACTATCTCAGAAAAGACCTATAGTGATCCTAACTCAATCATCTGAAAGTTGAAGCCAGCCATAGTATCAAACACACACAAACTGACTTCTTTATGAGATTGAGAAATTTGATACAATCCTAGTAACAGGTTTCATTGCACATACTAACTTATTGGTTGCTTGTTTGACATGAGATCATAGGGTTTGTAGACTAGTTATTGCTTTTTTAGTTAGTACAATGGTCAAAATTTAGGGTTGTCTATCATAATGTAATGCCATGTCTTGATATCATTGTGTTAGAATACTTGTATTACGTATACACTACATTGGGTTTTTTATAAGAAAGAAGGGTAGTGAATATAATTTGATCGTTTGCATGCATAATCTTGAATTAGTTTTGTAAAGTATGATCACATAAGGACATTGATTTTTCTCTAACGATCCTAGTTTAGAATTTTATTTTCCTAAGGACATGCAAACAATCTAAGTTGAGGTGTTGATGTGTCGTGAACTTACGGCTCTTAAGACACTTACAACAAGGAATATTTGTAGGTTTGTACATTTTTGTGGATTTAATATGTGTCTCTTAGTGTTTGTGGGATTTATGGACTTAGAGAAGGACATTGTTACGATTGGAAAAATTTGGCATCAGAAGAGTGTTACCACAGTCGTGGGATCTAACCATGGTTGTGTCTATGCTTTTATAGATTCAAATATGAGATGTTAAAAATTAGAGGTCTTTTAGATAGAAGGAACCATAATCTTGATTAGCTGTCATAATTGTATTATGTGATAATGAATACAAAGTAGCCAAAAAAAAAAAATACAAAGTGCAATACACGCCTACAAAAGTTAAGTGTAAAAGAATAATATGATAACTTCCCACGACCGTTTCTAAAACACATGATCATACCATCTGGTCATGGGACGAGACTCCCATTTTTGCAAAGTCTTAGAAATTTAGTAGCTCCATGATGAGATGACAGAATTCCACCATCGTATGCTGAAACCAATGGTTTATAGTGATCATAGATCCATTAAATACCTGAAAGATAACAAGTACAACTACAAACCACAACAGGTAAAGGAGGATAGTGGATTCTAACCGTGCTTGTACCTTCATCTTGTTCGAAGTATCCGACACAGTTTTTAATTTTCTAGGATAGGATTCATCTATTCCATAAATACTCTTATAGGGTTATTTTTATGAGGTCACACAATTATTAGGTACACTACATTATATTATATAATTCTAAGGCATAATCTTGAGATTTTACGAACATTATTTCTAGGGTTTAATCAAAGTTGAGATTTTAGAGTTTATTTTTCAGTAAAAGTTCAGGACTTTGTCTTCATCTATGAAATCTTATTTTGAACTTATGATTAAGAGTAGCTAAACACCACAACTAGGGTTGTAGGAACCATGATGAATTAACAAACGACATAAGTGAAAAGTTATTCTAGACAGGTGTGCTTGCATATATTGGTATTTCCTTTGGTATGATTACTTTTCCAATGGATTCATACATTAGGAAATTTCTTTTATTATAAACTTTCAAGGAAAAGAGATATATATTATGAAAATGGAATAGCAATAGATTTAAAGCTATCAACCTTCATCTAATAACTAAAGTTGAAGTTAGGATATATAATCAAAGATCAATAATAATGGTTAGTAATCAACACTCTAAGTCCTAAAGGAGATGAGTGAAATTCTTATACAATAAGGTCAAAAGATGTTGAGGTGATACATATCTTGTTAGGTTTTTGTAACGACCCGAGACTACCCCTAGTAGTTACACGGTGCTTACAATGCCAAGAGACCACAAGATAACCCATGAGCTGGTACCTGCTTTGAGCACAGAATAACATGATCATAAATGCAGAAGAATACTGACATGCCATAAGGTTTTAATAAATGAATTTAAAACTAAAATACGAGTCTATAGAAACAACTGATTAAATCTAAATAAATAGTGATAAGCTGGATACCTACTTAATATCTGAATACTGAATAACTGACTCTAATGTCTGAAAAACCTCTATAACTAACTAACTAACTAAATATGAGTGGACGGGATAGGCCCCACTTAAATCCAACTAACTACTAAGTAATACATGAAATAAATTAAGCTTGTCCTCAAAGTATGAGGACTCACCACTGCTATTGCTGAGAATCTGATGAGTCTACTCACGAGCCGGGAACTCAGCATCAGAAACTATGATATAATATATCATAGCGCAAAAGAAAAT
This sequence comes from Capsicum baccatum var. pendulum, assembly GCA_030864225.1. NCBI lineage: Eukaryota > Viridiplantae > Streptophyta > Magnoliopsida > Solanales > Solanaceae > Capsicum > Capsicum baccatum. Next base: position 17,701,630 of record CM061558.1, read on the forward strand.
GTATGTGATTAGTAATTTAAATATACTGGTATACTAAATGAGGTAGGTGATATGCATAGTTTCATGAATAGAATTAATGATTAACTTGATATGCATGTAAAGCATAGAGTACTGAGTAGAGAACATGTAATCTGTAGATACTAATAATGCATGGAAATCTATAAATACTATAGATGAAACATAACTAAATAAAATCTATAAACTGAAATACTGAGATAACTGAAATCTATATACTTTGGTCAAGCAACACTAAAATTGAATAACTGAACTAGGACTGTAACTGGGACTATATCTGAGATTGTGGGAGGTATTATCTAACTGACATTCCCCAATTTGATCTAATTGGGGTCCAACATGTAAACCCAGCTGGAAGGGTGTTAATATCGTGCCAAAAGTACTAACAATGGATGTGTGGATCCACTAAACTGATATATAATATCCAAAGAACTAACGGTGCTAAGCCTGAACCGATGGGTAACCCCTGCGAAATAGTCAGCTTGATCTGATGGGTGACTACTTATATCCTATGCTAGCTATGTAGTTTTGGAGTATAGGAACTACCACTAACGACTCTACCTTTTTTATGGGGAAGCCTCTATCCCTACACTCTCTCGGTGTTAAATCCTACTTCAAACTAAAAGACACTGAGATACTAGACTGTTTTGATTTTAACTGACTTATATTTGACTATTCTGGAGTGCTCATAGTATATTCTGAAGACTGTTCTATAATGTACTAAGAGTAAACTAAGTAAACAGCTATGTATTTCGGGTATTCAATACTCCCAGGACTCAAAATAGCAATACGGAAAAGACACTAAAGCTTGAAGGCCAAAACATGAAAGCTCTTAATAAATAAATCACTCTTGCAGGCATTTTATCAAACACTTGTAGTTAATGGTTTAAAACAATCATAGAAATGTCATGAAACTTTTATAAATTGCATGAATTAATATTAATAGCGTTAAATTACAGTTTAATTCAGTAAATCATGAAATTAAAACATGGAAGATTGAATAATAACAACAATTTCATGGTATAGAATCATAGTTCATGGAGATTCATGGATGAAATCATAATTTAAAACATGATAACTTTGAAAGATCACAACTTTATACTTTAAAAAGGTTGCTTGGACTCCATGGATGAAAGGGATCCATCGATGAACATCTAACATACCTGATATGATGAATTTGGAAGGATTGATAGAGAGTTCTTGAGAAATTGCCTCGAATTTGAGAGATAGGGTTTGTTGTTATTGAAAAAGAGATCTACAATTTTGAAGAGGAATTGAATAATGATGACTACTTAAGGTGTTTAAAGGTTAAATTTATTGTTTTAGATCAATTAGGGTCGTGGAAAAAGAACCAAAAACCCTTATACGAATTTAAAATTGAAAGCTAAAAGCTGACCATGCCGAGTATTGGCCTTGGCACGATATGCCACTATCGTACCAAGCCACTAGAAAAAGGACAACTAGGAAATTGGGGGATAATGAGACGCAGAGGAATCGCGGTGCCCTTTTGATTCTAAAATTCACCCTTGGCGCGATGTGCCATTATCACGATATGATACTGGAAAAGTAAAGTTGGGATTTTTGTTGACGCCGCGATGTGTTGGTTTTGCGGAGCTCCACTGGAAATTGAAAATCGTTATTTTTACTGGCTATGCGATGCTCTAAGGCTTAAAATGGCGGTGCTTTACGATTGAAACTTAAAATTGCCATAACTTCTTACCTAGTTATCAGATTTAGGAGAATTTTATATCGTTGGAAAGCTAACTGAATTTCCTATGCATTGACAGGCTCTAAAATAAAAAATAGTGAGTGATTCAAAAATATCATATATGAATACTCATGTATTGGGTCTTAGATTATGCTAGTAAAATACGGGGTGTTGCAATATTTCCCCCTTGGGATTATTCGTCTCCGAATGAAACTGGTTAAGTTGAGGGAACTGATGGACTGAGCTTACACACTGAATATACATGTCTGATGCATGGAATACATAACTAAATTGATTCATAAATACATGATTGACATGAACGTGATGTACGACTGAAATGGAGCATGACAGAGAAAAGAAAATATTCAGGAGATTAGTACCTTATACTGAATCTTGATTTGCAGAGAAAAGATGAGGGTACTTGGTCCATATATCTATTTTTGCTTCCCAATTAGTGCCCTTAACGAACTGATTCTACCAAAGAACTTTGACTAGTGGAACTTCTTTGCTCCTTAGTCTATGAACTTGATGATCAAGAATTTTGAATGGAACTTCCTCAAAGGAATGACTGTTCTGAATATCTACACTTTCTAAGGGAACAACTACTGCTGGATCACCAATAAACTTTTTCAACAATGAGACATAGAACACTAGGTGTACTAAGGATAAATCTGAAGGCAACTCAAGCTCGTAAGCTACCTTTCTAAAATGACTAAGAATTCTTAAGGGATACACATATCGGGAACTGTGTCCCTTTTTTGCTGAATTGCTTCACTCTTTTCATGGGAGAGATTTTCGAGTACATGAAGTTACCGACCTCAAAATCAAGATCCTTTGTCCTCACATAAGCATACAATTTGTATTGGCTCTAGGCAACCCTAAGACTTTCTCTGATCAGCTGAACCTAATACACAAACACCAAGTCAGGCCCTACTATCATAGACTCACCTACTTCAAACCAACCAATTGGAGATCTACTTATCCTACCATAATGAGCCTCAAATGGAGACATACGAATACTGGAATGATATCTATTATTGTATGAGAATTAAATCAAAGGCAAATGGTCATCCTAACTACCCTTAAAATCGACAACGCATGCTCTCAGCATATCTTCAAGAGTCTGAATGGTCCTTTCTACTTTACTATAAGTCTGAGGGTGGAAGGCTATACCGAGGTGGATTTGGGTACAAAGACCTATTTGGAATGCTTTCCAGAAGAGAGAGATAAACTGGGTATCTCTATCAGAGATGATAGATAAGGGAACACCGTGCAACCTAACCAACTCTCTGATAGAGATTGGCATATCCTCGGCTGAGTAAAAGGTATGGACTGGCATAAAATAAATTGATTTGGTCATCCTGTCTATGATAAACCAAATAGAGTCATGCTGACAATGGGTATGAGGAAAACCTGTCACAAAGTAGATGTTAACTTTCTCCCATTCCCACATGGGAATACTAAACTCCTGCATGGACCTATAAGGATTCTAGTGCTCAATCTTAATTTACTGACATGTAGAGCACATAGCTACAAACTCTTCAATATCTCTTTTCATCTCACTCCACTAATAGATCTCCTTCCAATCGCGGTACATCTTAGTGGCCCCTGGATGAATAAAGTAATGGGAACCATGCGCTTCTGCAAAAATTTGTTGCCTCAACTCATCTACACCAGCACACATAATCTACCCCAACAATGTAAAACACTATCTCCCCCTTGGAAGAAAACCTCTGCTTTCCGATCTCTGATCACTTTCAACTTAATAAGACTGGGATCTCTATCAAGCTTTTCCTTGACCTTGGAAACTAGAGATGACTCTGAGCTACTCTTCAACCATACACGACCTTCTGCTGAGTCGATTAAACGGACAACTAGTTGGGCAAGCTGATGAACTTCCTGAGCTAACTTCTTTTTAACATCCTCTACATGAGCTACACTACCATAAACATTCTACTGAGAGCATCAACCACTACATTAGCCTTGCCCTGATGATACAGAACACTCATAGCATAATCCTTTAATAACTCTAACCCTCTTCTTTGATGAAAATTCAAATCTTTTTGAGAGGAAACATACTGAAGATTTTTATGATCTATGAACAATCTACATGCACTCCATACAAGTAGTGCCTCCAAATCATTAAGGTAAACACTACAACTTCTAGCTCAAGATCATGAATTGGATAATTCTTCTCATGAGGCTTAAGCTGTCTGAAGGCATAGGCTAGGCACTTACCTCTTTACATGAGGACCCAACCTGAACCTACTCTAGATGCATCACAGTACACAACAAAACCATTTGAACCATATGGTAGAGTCAAGAATGGAGCTGAGGTAAGTCGAGTCTTCAACTCCTAAAAACTCTTCTCGCATGAGTATGACCACTGAAACTTAACTTTCTTCTGAGTCAATCTGGACATAGGGGATGCAATAGAAGAAAGCCCTTCAACAAGCCAACGATAATAGACAGCTAAACCCAAAAAACTCCTAATATCTGATGAAGAGATAGGTCTAGGCCAGTTTCTCACCACTTTGGTCTTTTAATAATAAACACTAATGCCATCAACAGAAATAATATAATGATACGGTTAGGGCAGCCTCCACAGGTACACGGCCTTTCACACGAAGCCAAGCTCGGGAATTACAAGCACTCCAAGCTTTGTTCATGCAAATGGCCGTGTGTGAGTTGGTGATCGAACCAACCAAGGACCTAAACGTTTTTATGTGTGAAGAGGGGTTCTAATGTGTAATTAATTAATCTCCAAAGTTGGCACAAGAAGCAAGGGCGTTAGGGTCATTTTACCTTTTTGTTTGTAGTATAAATAGAACATGTAGAGAGAGTTAGACTTAGTTTTTGAAATCTGAAAGTTGTAACCTAAAATCACTAAACTTATCCTCTCTCTTCTTCTCCAAGAAGCCGTCCCTAGAATCTCACAAGTAGAGGGATACTTCTGTTGTCTCTTTGGCTAGAAACAAGGGTTTTGAGGTTGTTGAGTGCCTCTTGGTCCTCATAAGAACTTGATGTTTATATTCATTAGACTTAGGGTCCTCTCTTGATGTTAGGGTTCTTAGTTTCTTGAATGTTATATGTCAAGTTATCTATCTTTCTTTATCTTGTTGTTGTGTTGATTTTGTTATCTTGAAAGTCTAGTGAAGCCGTGTGGGGCTCTTTCGATTCACTAGCATTTGTTTTCTATCTTGTTGTTCTTGTGTTGTAAGTGGAAAACCGGAACTAGTTCTTGTGTTGTAAGCTAAAACATCCGAAACGTAAAACTTGTTGTTTTGTGTTGTTGGACTGAAATCCGAAGCTCTTGGTGTTGTTGGGTGGATCTTGTATCATTTGGTATCAAAGCAAGACCGGTTGTGTTCCAACATAACCCATCTTGGGCTAGTTCATGGCTTAAACAAACTATGCCAAAAGAAAAAATTCTGAAATCTGTCCACTAAAAGTGAAACCGAGATTGATGTTGTATGTTTAGTTCTAGGTGTTATTTTGCTTGTTTAGTGAGTTTCTAGTGTTGGTTTCTTTCTCACCAACACTAAAGTGTCTAGATCCGAAAGTTGAGCTTGAAAACTTGAACATTGTCTAGTGACTTGAAGTGGCCGAAAGTTGTATGTTGTTAAAAAAAAACCAAAAGAGAAAATCGGTGGTTGTGTTGATGTACTAAAGAAGTTGTTGAAGTTTATTGGAGTGTTCATCCTTTGAACTTGTCATCTTGTTCATCTTGTTGAAGTGTTCATATTGTTGTGTGCTCAAGTGGTAAAGTTATAAAGTTGTTGTGAAAGACTTGTACCCATCACTTTGTAGTCTTGTCAATCACTTTCCCTAAATCAAGGAGCCTTGTTTTGTGGAATTTGTCAACCAAACCCACTTTCTTGAGTTTGAAAAAGAGTGAAAGACTTCAAGATTTTAGTTTTCCCACCAAAACACTTTTTCAAGCTATAACAAGTTGTGTGAATATTAATACAAAAAAAAAAGAGAAGAAAAACGTGTGGAACCATTGCTTGCTGCCACGTCACTGAAGCTCAACTTAGGACATATTCTTTGTTGCTAATTGTTGATTCTTGGTTTCCTTTACTTGGTCTTAGAACTAATTAACAAACTAGTACTTTCCTACTAGGTTGTTAACTAGTTCCTTGAGCCGTTTGTTCGTGTCAACGATTATTTGTGTGCTTTTATTCGTTTGAACGAGTTGCTGATTTTGACTCTAGTCCGGCAAGAATTCTTTGAGTCTTCAAACAAGAATCCATTCCGGATAAGAGCGTACTCATACCTTGAAAATCTCACGGTTACTAGCCAATTATACAACACTTGTGGAACACGAACTTGTGGTGAACTAAAGCGGCTAATACCTTGACGATGGAAGGAACAACATCTCATAATGCGGATACTAATGCCCTTGACTCAATGAGGGCCACTCTTGAGGCCGTTACTCGGACACTTGAAAGGATGAATTCGGAATTTGGGGTCGTGAGAGGGGACTTGGCAGCAATAAGGGGGGAAGTATCGACTATTAGCGGGAGATTAGATCAAGTGGAGAGTCAAAGGAACTCTCGTCCATCTACTCCTCTACATGTATCCACCAATGGTCTTGATAGGACCTCCTCCGCAACCATCACCCCCGAAATGATCCACCAAATGCTAAATGCACCCCAAGCTCCACTAAATACCGCAAACCAATCTACCAATTTTCCTCCAAACCGAGACTCCACTAGACCACTACATTTCCAAGCTCCTCCAATTCCACAAGAGGGATTTGGGTGCCAAGTACCTCCACTAAATCCGAACCCTCCCTTCCAAGTTCCATTAAACCAAAGACCGCAAATTCCAAATCCTCCGAATCAAAATGGCCAAGGCCGACCAGCCCACTTTGAAGGATACGGTAGAGAGGAGTATGATGGAGAGGGAGCCTTTGATGATGCTTATATGAGGGAGGAGGAGTTAAGAGGGGGTTGAGGAGAACCTAGGAGATACCGGGGGTATGGCGATAGGGGAAACCGACACCAAGAGAGAGACATAGGCATCAACACCATCAAGTTGAGCCTACCTATCTTTAAGGGTGAAAGTGACCCCGAGACCTACTTGACTTGGGAATCGGCTTGTGACAAAGTTTTCCAAGTTAATGACATCTCGGAAGAAAAGAAGAGTTGCTACGCTATAGCTCACCTCGAGGGCTATGCTAACACTTGGTGGGAGTATGTTAAACGATTTGGTAATGAATTAGTTGATGGGCAGCCACCACCTTGGTATCGGTTGAGGTACTTGATGAGGTAACGATACCTTCCCGAGAAGTATCGTCATGAATTGCTTGCTATATTATATGGCTTGCAGCAAGGAGGCAAGAGTGTGATGGCCTATTTTGACGAGTTCCAACAACTCATGTTGAAACTTGATCACCGTGGGGAGCAAATCAGCCACGACATCATCCGGTTCAAGTGTGGATTGAACAAAGAGATCTCCACTCACTTGACCCTTCATCGGTTCGAAACTATTGACGGTATATTCCAAGCGGCCCTAGAGATTGAGAGGGAACTTAAGGAGAGATCAACCTTCAAGGCGAGGGTACAAACCCCCTCGGGTTGGCCCAAAACCAAGGACCAACCCGGTCCTACGAAGCTGCCCGAATCCAAAAACAGTCCCTAGGTTTCCTCCGAAGCCGGAGGCTCACAAATATCCCAACCCAAAGGGGTTCCAATGCTTCAAGTGCCAAGGTTGGGGGCATAAGGCCAATGAATGTCCGAACCGGCATAATGTGATCCTACGATAAGGGAAAGTGTACTACCTTGGTGAGGAGGTGGTTTCCGAAAGGGGGGAGGTTGAGGCCGAGCCTCAAGATGGAGAGAAAGCCGAAAATGAACCGAATGAGGAAGGATTAGATAATAGTGAAGATGTCTATCCACAAGAAGGGGAGTGTGTGGTTCCAAACTTTGTGGTTAGACGTGTCATGATTAGTAAGGCGGTAGATGACCCGAGTCAAAGGGAAAATCTATTCCATACTAAGTGCCTTGTAAAGGGGAGTGTGTGTACCTTGGTAATTGATAGTGGTAGTTGTACAAATGTTGCGAGCCATGCTATGGTAAATTTCTTAAAGCTACCAACTACACCACACACTAGTCCTTACAAGCTACAATGGTTGAACGATTGTGGTGAATTGAAGGTGACACGACAATGTGTGATTCGGTTTAAGGTGGGCAACTACCACGATGAGGTGCTTTGTGACGTGATCCCAATGCAAGCATGTCACTTGTTGTTAGGTAGGCCATGGCAATATGATAGGTCTACTAAGCACGATGGGAGGTCCAACCGGTATACGCATGAGAGGGATGGCCGAAAGGTCACACTTCACCCTCTTTCACCTTCACAAGTAAATGAGTGGCATCAAAAGATGAGGGAGTTAAGGGGAAGGGGGAAGGAAGCCGAAAAGGGAAAAAGGGGGGGGATGCCATAAGTGAGGAAGTAGGGACATCCGAGGCTGCTCCAACGCCAAGGGAGATGGAAAAACGTAGTGATGTTGGCTAGGAGGAAAGAACTCTTCGTGGACCATGATGAAAGCAAGCCGATGCTACTATTGGCCCATTGTTTTAATACTAACCCCACTAATTCTTCCATTTCTCCTTTGATTTCTTGTGTGTTGCAGGAGTATGGCGATGTATTTCCTCAAGAACTTCCGCAAGGATTGCCCCCACTTCGGGGAATTAAGCACCAAATTGATTTGGTGCCGGGATCACAACTTCCAAACAAGCCGGCCTATAGGAGCAATCCCATGGACACTAAGGAGCTTGAAAGACAAGTTGAGGAGTTTCTCAACAAGGGATACATCAAGGAAAGCATGAGTCCGTGTGCTGTTCCGGTACTTTTGGTACCAAAGAAGGACGGAACTTGGCGCATGTGCGTCGATTGCCGAGCTATCAACAAAATCACTATAAGGTATCGTCATCCGATCCCTAGACTAGATGATATGTTAGATGAGATCAACGGATCTTGTTTGTTTTCTAAAGTGGACCTTAGGAGCGGCTATCACCAAATTCGCATGCAACCCGGTGATGAATGGAAGACCGCATTCAAGACCAAATTCGGTCTATATGAGTGGCTGGTCATGCCCTTCGGCCTTACCAATTCTCCTAGCACATTTATGAGGCTAATGAATCATGTAATGAAGCCTTATATTGGCAAGTTTGTGGTGGTTTACTTTGATGATGTGTTGGTGTATAGTAAGTCTATTGATGATCATGTAATGCATTTGAGTTGTGTGTTTGATGTGCTCCGAAAGGAGAAGTTGTATGCCAACATGGAGAAGTGTTCTTTTGGTGTTGATAAAGTTGTATTCTTGGGTTTTTTCGTGAGCTCAAGGGGTGTGGATGTGGATGATTCCAAGATAGACTCTATACGAAGTTGGCCGACCCCTAAAACTATTGGAGAAATCCGAAGTTTCCACGGGTTGGCAAGCTTTTATAGGAGGTTTGTCAAAGGATTTAGTTCCATAGCATCCCCCTTGACCGAGGTAATTAGAAAGGACGGACCCTTATAATGGGGTGATGAGCAAGCTAGGGCTTTTGAGGCCTTGAAAGCTACGCTCATCTCGGCGCCTTTATTGCAATTGCCCGACTTTGATAAGATGTTTGAAATAGAGTGTGATGCTAGTAAGGTTGGCATCGGGGCTGTTTTGATGCAAGAAGGTAAGCCCGTTGCTTATTTCAGTGAAAAGCTCAAAGGGGCAACTCTTAATTACTCGACTTATGATTTGGAGTTGTACGCCCTTGTTAGAGCCTTGGAAAATTGGCAACATTATTTGTGGCCTAAGGAGTTTGTGATACGAACGGATCATGAGTCGTTGAAACACCTTAAGAGCCAAGACAAGCTGAATAGGCGTCATGCTAAGTGGATCGAGTTCATCAAGACTTTCCCTTATGTAATTCATTACAAAAGGGGGAAGGAAAATGTTGTTGCCGATGCCTTGTCTCGGAAGCATGTGCTTGTTGCTACCTTGTCTTCGAAGTTGATGGGTTTTGAGAGCTTGCTGGTGTTGTATCCCGAGGATCCTATCTTTGCTCCTATTTTTAGGGAATGCGAAGAGTGGGGAAGGGACCGTTCGCTTAAGGAGAATAACCATTCCTCCTACTCTCGGTTCGATGGGTATTTGTTCAAAGGGAGGAGATTGTGTGTTCCTTCTAGCTCTTGGAGGGAATTATTTGTGAGGGAGGCCCGTGACGGAGGCCTCATGGGTCACTTTGGGGTAGACAAGACCCTCGGCATCCTAGAGGAGAACTTCTATTGTCCCAAAATGCGCAAAGACGTCACTAAAATTTGTAGTCAATTCGTGGCCTGCCGGAGTGCGAAATCTCGTCTCCAACCTCAAGGGTTATACACCCCACTCCCTACTCCCCTTAGACCTTGGCTAGACATCTCGATGGATTTCGTTTTGGGGCTACCAAGGACTAGAAAGGGCCGAGATAGTATTTTTGTTGTTGTTTATAGATTCTCTAAAATGGCTCATTTTATTCCATGTGCTAAAATCGAGGACGCTCCTAGTGTAGCTTCATTATTTGTTGAACATGTTGTAAAGCTTCACGGGGTACCGAGGACCATTGTGAGTGATAGGGACTCGAAGTTCCTAAGTCTCTTTTGGAAGTCCATGTGGGGTAGGCTTGGCACGAAATTACTTTTCTCCACGTCTTGCCACCCACAAACCGATGGCCAAACGGAGGTAGTAAAAAGAACCTTAGGGTCTATGCTACGCTCTATGGTTAAAGGTAAACTGACTTCATGGGAAGAACACCTACCCTTGGTGGAATTTGCATACAACCGGGTAATACATTCGAGCACGGGAATGACTCCCTTTGAATGTGTCTACGGCCTAAATCCCCTTACCCCATTAGATCTCACTCCTTTGTCTAGTGATCTCATGACCAGCTTAGATGGAAATAAAAGAGCCGAGGCCATGAAGAAAATGCATGAGACGGTGCGGATAAAGCTTGAAAAGAAGAACCAAGAGATTGCAAAAAGGGTAAACAAAGGGAGAAGGAGGCTTGTTCTTGAACCCAGAGATTGGGTGTGGGTGCATCTTCGAAAGGATCGGTTTCCCACTCAAAGGAAGTCCAAATTGCTGCCGAGGGGTTATGGTCCTTTCCAAGTACTTGAGAGAATCAATGATAACGCCTACAAGATTGACCTTCCACCGGAATATCAAGTGCACAACACTTTCAACGTTGGTGATCTCTCCCTTGTGGATGCGGTTGAAGATGACCAAATGCTGAATTTGAGGTCAAATTCCTCTCAAGATGGAGAGGATGATACGGTTAGGGCAGCCTCCACAGGTACACAGCCTTTCACACGAAGCCAAGCTCGGGAATTACAAGCACTCCAAGCTTTGTTCATGCAAATGGCCGTGTGTGAGTTGGTGATCGATCCAACCAAGGACCTAAACGTTTTTATGTGTGAAGAGGGGTCCTAATGTGTAATTAATTAATCTCCAAAGTTGGCACAAGAAGCAAGGGCGTTAGGGTCATTTTACCTTTTTGTTTGTAGTATAAATAGAACATGTAGAGAGTGTTAGACTTAGTTTTTGAAATCTGAAAGTTGTAACCTAAAATCACTAATCTTATCTTCGCTCTACTTCTCCAAGAAGCCGTCCCTAGAATCTCACAAGTAGAGGGATACTTGTGTTGTCTCTTTGGCTAGAAACAAGGGTTTTGAGGTTGTTGAGTGCCTCTTGGTCCTCGTAAGAACTTGGTGTTTATATTCATTAGACTTAGGTTCCTCTCTTGATGTTAGGGTTCTTAGTTTCTTGAATGTTATATGTCAAGTTATCTATCTTTCTTTATCTTGTTGTTGTTGTGTTGATTTTGTTATCTTGAAAGTCTAGTGAAGCCGTGTGGGGCTCTTTCGATTCACTAGCATTTGTTTTCTATCTTGTTGTTCTTGTGTTGTAAGTGGAAAACCGGAACTAGTTCTTGTGTTGTAAGCTAAAAAATCCGAAACTTAAAACTTGTTGTCTTGTGTTGTTGGACTAAAATCCGAAGCTCTTGGTGTTGTTAGGTGGATCTTGTATCATATGACCAAGAAATGCTACTGATCTTATCCAAAATTAACACTTACCAAATTTAGCAAAAAATAAATGAGTTCTAATTTTCTGAAGCACTATGTTGAGATGGTCTGCATGATCGCTTTCGCTGTGAGAATAAAAAGGACTGTCATCAATGATCACTATGACAAACATATCCAAGTACTGCTTGAAAACTCAGTTCATCAAGACCATGAAGGTTGCTGGGGCATTTGTAAGACAAAAGGACATGACTAGAAATTCAAAGTGACCATACTGAGTTTAGAAAGCTATTTTTGGAATATCACATTCTCTGACTCTAAGCTGATGATAGCTTGATTTGAGGTCTATCTTGGAAAAGTAACTGGCACCCTGAAGTTGGTCAAAAAAGACATCGATTTTAGGAAGTGGATATTTATTCTTGACTGTGACCTTGTTCTACTGATGGTAGTCTATGCACATTCTGAGAGAACTATCTTTCTTACGCATGAATAGAACAGGTGCACCCCACGAGGAGATACTGGGTCTGATGAATCCCTTCTCTAGGAGATCCTTTAACTGTTCTTTTAGATATTTGAGTTCAGCTAGAGCCATTCTATATGGTGGAATAGATATAGGCTGAATATCTGGGAGAAGTTCTATTCTAAAGTGGATTTCCCTTTTGAGAGGAACTATGAAAAGATCTTCAGGAAACATATCTGATAATTCTTTTACTACTGGGACTGACTTAAGAGTAGGAACTTTTTAATTACAGTCTTTGACTTGTTCAAGATAGTTGACACACTCCTTGGATATCATCTTTCTGGCTGTAAGGTACGAAATCAACTAACCGTAAGAGCTTTAGTACTACCCCTCTATTCAAGGACTGGCTCATCTGGAAACTGAAAAAGAACTATTTTGTTTCTACAATCAACTGAGGTATAGCATGCCTGAAGCCAATCTATGCCGAGAATGACGTTAGAATTTGTCATCTCTAACTCTATGAGATCAACTGAGGTATCTTTTTAAGATGTTGTGACCAAGCAGTTCCTGTATACCTGCTTCGCGACAATGGAAATACCTACTACGGTAGACATTGAAAAGGGCTCTACTATAGTTTCAGGATTGACTTCGAAATTGATAGCTATAAATGGAGTTACAAAAGAAAGAGAAGCTCCAAGGTATAGTAAAGCATAAACATGTAAGTAAAAAAACTAGAATGTACCAGTAACTACGTCTGGAGAATTTCCTGATCTTGGCAAGACTAAAAGCATTTAATTTGTTCGGAAGCTGGCCACTTGTAGCACTATAAGCGGCACCCTGCTGAGTTTGGTGACTGGATGAAACTGACGACTGGTGGTACTAGCTTTGTTGGCATGCATCCCTACCTTTTTGAGCAACTACCCAACACTCCCAAGTCTTATGGCCTGGCTTGCCACACCTGAAGCACACATCACTACCTGTTATACACTCACCCTGATAGTGTCTGCCACACTTTTGACATAGAGGATTAGTACAAGCACTACTAACACTGACCTAGGACTTAGAGCATGGTGCCCTATCCTTATTGTCATTTCTAAATTTGGATACTAGGACACTGGCTGAAGACCTTTGTTGAGACTAAGGTCGGTTACCACCTTCTGACTTTGGCTGATTGAAATTAAAACTACCCATCCTAGCTCTTTTGTTTTAGCTCTCCCTCTCCTTAATCTTCTACTCCTCTATCTATTGAGCATGAACCATCAACCTAGATAAGTCCATCTCACTAATCAGCATTGTGGTCCTACACAACTTGACCACAATATCAGACACGCTACACAAACTTACTTATCTTAGACCTGTTGTTAGCTACCACATGAGAAGCATATCTATCTACCTGAGTGAACTTAAGAGAATACTCCCTCACAGTCATGTTAAATTTCCTCAAATTAATGAACTCTAACACTTTGGCATCTCTCAACTCCAATGGAAAGAATCTATCCAAGAAAGTAGTGGTAAAATCTTCCTATTTTATAGACCTTACATCAACACCTCTATCAAATTTTCACTATTTCAACCAAGTGTGGGCTATATCCTACAATTGATATACAGCCAACTCGGTACTCTGACTAGACGTCACCCTCATAGCATTCGTGACCTTCTAAACCATATCTAAGAATTCCTATAGATCCTCTTCAGACTTGGATCCTATGAAAGAAGGAGGATTCATCTGGTTAAAATCTCGAATCTATTTGCAACAGTATTAGCCACTAGTCTAGTCAAAATAGTAGCTGGCCATTTATTCTATGCTACTACGGAGTTTGCTAGAGTAGTGAACGCAGCCCTAAACTCTGTGTGAGAGACATGCTCATCTATAGGATCTGCCTGGATGGGCTAGCTGAGTTCCTGTTCTTCTTCTATTCTTCTTGGGAGGCATGTTCTATAAATTGAAGAAAGAAATAGATTAGACTGAGAGTTTAAATTGAGCTCATGCTTAATCGCACGACATGGATACTTGAAATAAGGGAAACGTTTCCTAAACGCCTTGTAATCTCTCATCCATAAGTGTGGTGCGCTACACACCCATGCACAAGACTCTACTTAACGCAGCTTTCAGACTTCCTAGGACACTTTAAAACCTTAGGCTCTGATTCAAAGTATGTAACGACCCAAGACTACCCCATAGTCATTATTACATGGTGCTTATGGTACCGAGAGACCACAAGTTAACCCATGAGTTGGTACCTGCTGTGAGTACTGACTAACATGATCATAAATATAGAATAATACTGACATGCCATAACATTTTAATAACTAAATTTAAAACTAAAATATGAGTCTATAGAAACAACTAGCTGAATCTGAGTAAATAGTGATAAGCTTGATAACTACTGTAGTATCTAAATACTAAATAATTGACTTTAATATATTAAAAGCCTCTATAAATGATTGATTAAATATGATTTGATGGGACAGGCCCCAAATAACACCAACTAACTACTAACTGAGACATGAAATAAAGTAAACTTGTCATTGAAGTATGAGGACTCACCACTGCTACTATTCAAAATATGATAAGTCTACTCATGAGCAGGGAACTGTGATAGCTAAAACAAAGCTATAACCAAAATTCAAGACTAAAGAAGAAAAAATCAGCAACTAAAGAAAGAGGAGATGAAGTAGAAATAAGAAGAAAATTGCATTAAATGAAAGATAGTAATGAAACATACACCAACTCTAATGCAAGCACCTAAGTGTATATTAAACACTTAAACACACCTCACCATTGATGGATAACACTTTATTCTAAGGTGGACACAAAGGGATCAGCTCCTCAAGCACCCAGCCTTTCATGACAAAATGTCAACAAGAGTGATTCCATACTCAATGATGACCCTAGTTTCAATGTCTTTTCCAAGACCTACACTACAATGGCTTTTCCAAGCCATAAACTAAGGAAAGAATATACAATTTGAGTTTCACTCAATCAATTCTTCAAAACTTAGGAAAATAAAAGCCTAATTGTCTATATATACTTATTACAAACAAAGACTAAAATACCCTAAATGAAGGATGCTCCTTTTGAGTATCAAAGAGGAGTCTCAAAAGACCATAATACGCCTAAGTTGAGGTGCTTTTGGAGTGTATCCAAGGCTTCCTTGGAGTATATTCAAGGTCCCTCTTCACATATTAGCAAGTACACTCCCTTGGATGAATGCCACATACTCTCACGAGCCTTCATCTTCATAAATGGCCCCTTATGTGCTTTGACTTGATGAATGGTACCACTTTCATGATCTTAAAATTGAGGATGGTTCATTATTCGAGGCTTATGGTCATCGGCTTAGCATCAAGGTAAGCATCCAAGCAACCTTCCACACACGGGATTGCTTTATGTCTTACTCAAAATGGGCCTTCCTTGCATATTCTTGCTCCCTTAAAGTAAACAAGTCTTGAGCCTTTAGGTGTTGGACTCTAAAGAAGTCATCAAAAGCTAAGGCGACCATTTGACTTGTAACATCCTCCCCTTCTTAAAAAGGATTTGACCTTAAATCAAAACATTGCAAAACCAACAACAACAACAACAACAACAAACCCAGTGTATTCCCACCTAGTGGGGTCTGGGGGGGGTAAGATGTACGCAGTCCATACATCTACCTCTGAAGAAGTAGAAAGGCTGTTTCCGATAGACCCCCGGCTCAAGACAGTCGCCACACAAATATAAATATAAATATAAATATAAATATAAATATAAATATAAATATAAATATAAAGTAACGCATGGTAGTAGGAAACATCGGGAAGCACTCAGATACATAATAAAACATGGAACACCGAAATCGTAACAAGAAGAAGAATAAGAATAGGAATAAAAATAAGAGTAGGAAGAATAACAGGAATAATCCCCCACTCCCTACCCTTGCGCCCCCAAACTGGCCCTAGTCTTCTGCCCTAATCCTCGCCCTCCAGACCTTCCTATCTAGGGTCATGTCCTCGGTGAGCTGTAACTGCTCCATGTCCCGTCTAATCACCTCTCCCCAGTACTTCTTCGGCCTACCCCTACCCCGCCTAAAACCATCCAACACTAGCCTCTCACACCTACGGACCGGGGCATCCATGTCCCTCCTCTTCACGTGTCCAAACCAACTCAATCGGACTTCCCGCATCTTGCACTCCACTGGAGCCACCCCAACTTTCTCCCTGATAGTCTCATTCCTAACTCTGTCCCCTCTAGTCATCCCACACATCCAGCGCAACATTCGCATTTCCGCCACCTTCATTTTTTGGATGTGGGAGTTCTTAACTGGCCAACACTCCGCTCCATACAACATGGCCGGACGGACTACCATCCTGTAGAATTTGCCTTTAAGCTTGGGCGGCACCTTCTTATCACACAACACCCCCGACGCGAGCTTCCACTTCAACCATCCCGCCCCAATATGGTGCGAGACATCCTCGTCAATCTCACCGTTACCCTGAATCACGGACCCGAGATACTTGAAACTATCCCTCTTACATACCTCCTGCGATTCCAGCTTCACTACCACCTCATCCTCCAACCTCACGTCATTAAACATGCATTCCAAATACTCTGTCTTGCTTCTGCTCAACCTGAACACTTTAGACTCAAGAGTTTGTCTCCACACCTCTAATTTGTCATTCACACCCTTTCGGGTCTCATCAATCAGAACTACATCGTCTGCAAAAAGCATACACCAAGGCACTTCCCCTTGGATACTCCGCGTCAACACATCCATTACCAAAGCAAACAAAAAAGGACTAAGAGTAGATCTTTGATGCAATCCTGTCAAGACAGTAAAATGCTCTGAGTCTCCTCCCGCCGTCCTCACCTGAGTTTTCGCTCCATCATACATATCTTTAACTGCTCTGATATAGGCCATCGGGACTCGACTCACCTCCAAGCATCTCCAAAGCACCTCCCTGGGAACTTTGTCGTAAGCCTTCTCTAGATCGATAAACACCATGTGCAGGTCCTTCTTCCTTTCCCTATACTGTTCCACCAGCCTCCGTACCAGGTGAATTGCCTCCGTCGTCGAGCGCCCAGGCATAAATCCGAACTGATTTTCCGAAATAGACTCTATCCGTCTTAGCCTCCCCTCGACGACTCTCTCCCAAATCTTCATAGAGTGACTCAATAACTTAATCCCCCTATAGTTATTGCAACTCTGGATGTCTCCCTTATTCTTATAGAGAGGGATTATGGTACTCCACCTCCATGCCTCGGGCATCCTTGCCGTCTTGAAGATTTAAAACATTGCAAAACAAAAGAGAGAAAAAAAAAATACAAACTCCTCATGGCATGAGGGTTAGGGTTAGCACAACAAATCATGTCAAAATTCCAAGGTTGCACATATTTGCAATATAACCAAGAATCCTTTAAGTTAAATATTAAAAGTTCAATGAAAGATGCACAAAGGATTTGGTTATGGGATTCACCAAAAGTGACACTTTTCTTTTCGTGTTAACCAAGCAACAAGTTGGGTGCATCAACATAATCAATTCTATATTTTGCACCAGGGTCAAACGGGAAGAGTGGAAATAGACACAGGTCTAGGCAATACTCCCATTTCCTATAGGCTTCACTTAAACAACACGACATACTCTCTACAATAGCATACATGTAATCAAAAGCCAGTATAGAGTAAAGAAATGTATCGCTCAAGTCAACTTCTACTAAGGTGTATTCACGTATGTACTCACCACTAGTTTCAACATCATTGCCATTTTTACTCTCAACAATAAGGTCACACATAGTAGAAGAAGTAATTTCAAAGCCATGGACACTTTCTCCTCTTATGGAAGGTCTC
The DNA here is from genome assembly GCA_030864225.1 of Capsicum baccatum var. pendulum. Classification (NCBI taxonomy): domain Eukaryota; kingdom Viridiplantae; phylum Streptophyta; class Magnoliopsida; order Solanales; family Solanaceae; genus Capsicum; species Capsicum baccatum. The sequence goes on from CM061558.1 coordinate 17,719,682, forward strand.
ACAAGTAGACACATACCACCATAAAAATCAAAGGAATTATTTCTTAAGTCTTTACAAGAAGCAAGAAATTCATCCTCATAATTATTAAACAAAGGTGGGGTGTCAAACAAAGGATCACATCCACAATCATTTTTAAGGAAAAACCGCCTATTGGGTTTCTTAAATATTCAAGCAAATCAAAGCATTCATCACCCAATTGGTTATTTCTTTCAAAGACTATACATTCCTTACCCTTAAAGGTACTCTCATCTCTCAAGAAGAGATTTCCATCTTTAGAAGGAATGTTGTCACACCATAGTGGGTTAGCATATAGGCTCTAGTCTCCAAAGTAAGTTATACCGTCTTTTTCACCACTAGGCTCATTAGGAGTGTTTATATCATCTTTAAACAAGTCATTATTCCTAAAGAGAGCATGATCTAATAAACAAGAAGATTTGGAACACGTGATTTCTTCACTATATAAAAGATCAATATCAAGTTTTAAAGCAGTTTCAAGTACAAGATAATTCTGAGAATAGCTCTCGGGTTCACTCCCATTTTGTTGACCAACATTATCAAATTTTTCACTCATTTAAGTTCTATTAATTACAATACATGAAACCTTAAGTGGTGGGAAATTATCACATATGAGTTGATCAACATAAGTTTTACAAGATGATGTATGTTTATTCAACACAATGGCTTCAACACTAGGTGGACACAAGTCAATCTTGCAAGAAGATTCAATTCGGTCATCAATAGGATCAACTAGTGTATCCACTCTCACAATATGTACATCAATACCAATAGGCATAGAATCAATAGATTATGTACTTTCATTCATCACATTGGCTTCAACACTAGGTGGACTTAAATTGATGTTACAAGAAGAGTCAATTCGGTCATCAATAGGATCAACTAGTGTATCCATACTCATATATGTACATCATCATCAAGAGAAAAAGAAACAATAGACTCATAAATAGATAAGCTACCACTCCCGCTCAATGGGCTACTAGCCACACAATCATCATTCACATGTACAAAAGTGTAAGAGTTTGCTATTTTACCTTTATGTTCTTGAGCACATTCTTCTTTGCCTTGGTTCGAATCATGGCAGACCATTTCTCCTTTCAGAATCTTGCATCACAAGGGAGTTTGTGAAGTCTTATCCCTTCTTTCACCTCTTCATCTTTTTTTCCAAAATTGGAATTTAATGCACTAAGCATTTGGTGTACATCTTCAATGAAGCTATCACAATGGTCATTGATGCTATCACACATGGAATTAAAATTATTGGCAGCCAGGGTACCTAAAAAAGAGAAACAAACCTACAAAATGAACAAACAAGTTAATTCAAATATCCTCACCAACTCTCCCACTCTCAGTTTCTTACCTCACACTTGGTCTCACAAGTGTTGAAACTTTTGCATGTACTTGGCAAGTGAGTGAGAGATGATTCTACTTTGGTCTGAAATGGATTTTTGTTTGATATAACTCAAAGAAAATTTCTTATGAACTTGAACCAACAAGTTACAATGAATTACAAACCGTAAAAGCATAGAAGAAATGTAGACACGAAACAAAGAACTCTAGACTAATTATCAACCTAGTAGGTAATTACTAGTTTGGTAATTAGTGGTAGAATCAACACAAAAGCAACCAGAAACAACAAATTGAAACTTATAAATCTAATTTAGAACTCAATTTGGTCGTTCACAAAAGTGGTGACGTGGTAGCTTATGATCGGGCATTACTTGTTTGATTTTTTTTTCAACTTCAAAATCTCTTGTTTCGGCCAAACTCCTTTAGGGATAAAGGATTTCGGTTTTAGAGGGAGAAATGATGGTTTTGAAGCCTTTTTGGAGCTTCAAATGAATTCAAAATGAGTGGGTCCCCCCTTGTACTTTCAATTGTACTTGATTATTCCCATTGTCTCTTCTTTCTTTTGGATGACAATGAATATGCCAAGGAATATTCTTTCACAACCAACAAGTACAATCTCTTTATTGCCTCTTTTTGTATCAAACAAGCTATTTGAATATTCTTCTTCCCTAAGAAATGAAGATAATGGAAGAACAAGATGAATATTTAAGGGATGACCAAGTTTCACCAACAAGCAAATGAACCCTAATTTCAAATTGTATTTTTGATCTAGGTTCCTTAGGCCAAGGCAAGCCTAATCAACACAAAATCAGCCAAAAATCACGTTACCAACACAAACCCAAAATGTCACCACATCCAAAAAGTTTCAAACAAGCCACAATAATGGTGGATCTATCTCAAAAACAACCAAATCTTGTTCTAAACTTAGATCTAGACCCTTTAAGTGCTAGAGAAAAATAATCTAACACTAGAAACTATCAAAAAAAGCTAAAAATTAGTAGATCCATGTTGTGAAATTTGGATCTACTACCAACAACAAGACAACACACAATTTTTTTTGAGTTTTTTGCATTTTTGACTCTCTTTTTTGTGGATTTTTTTACTCTAGACTCTTTTTTTGTGAAGATTTTCTCAGATTCAAGACTTAAGTTATGGGAACAGTTCTAATACATTTCTCTAATACCAAATGATAGCTAAAACAAAGCTATAACCGAAATCCAAGATTAAAGGAGCAAAAATCAGCAACTAAAGAAAGAGGAGATGAAGTAGAAATAAGAAGAAAATTGGATTAAATGAAGGATAGTAATGAAACATACACCAACTCTAATGACTAGCGCCTAAGTGTTTATAAAAAAGTTAAACACACCTCACCATTGATGTATAACAATTCATTCTTAGGTGGACATAAAGGGATCAACTCCTCAAGCACCCAACCTTTCTTGCCAAATTTCCAACAAGAGTGATTCCACACTCAATGATGACCCTAGTTTCAATGTCTTTTCCAAGACCTACACTACAATGGCTTTTCCAAGCCCTGAACTAAAGAAAGAAAATACAATTTGAGTTTCACTCAATCAATTCATCAAAACTTAGGAAAATAGAAGCCTAATTGTCTATTTATACTTATTACAAACAAAAACTAAAATACCCTTAATGAAGGGTGTTCCTTTGGAGTGTAAAAGAGGAGTCCCAAAAGACCATAATACCCCTAATTTGAGGTTCCTTTGGTGTGTATCCAAGGATTTCTTGGATTATATTCAAGTTCCATCTTCACATATTAGCAAGTACACTCCCTTGGATGAATTTCACATACTCTCACGACCCTCCATCTTCATAAATAGCACCTTGTGTTCTTAGACTTGATGAATGGTGCCTCTTTCATTCTCTCAAAATTGAGGATGGTTTATTATTTAAGGCTTATGGTCCTTGGGTTACCACCATGGCAAGCATTCAAGAAACCTTTCACACACAGGATTGCAATATGTCTTGCTCAAAATAGGCCTTCCTTGTATATTCTTGTTCCCTCGGAGTAACTAAGTCTTGAGCCTTTAGGCGTTGTCCTCTAAAGAAGTTATCAAAAGATAAGGCGTCCATTTGAATTGTATTAAATTGAGTGTCAGAACCTGTGATATAATACATCATAGCGCAAAAAAAAAGGTAAACAATCAGTAATTTAATATACTGGTATGCTAAATTAGGTAGGCTGATATTCATGGTTTTATGAGAAAAACTAATGATTAATTGGATAGAATTTAAAGCATGGAGTACTAAGTAGAGAACATAGAATCTGTAGACATTCATAATGCATGGAAATCTATAAAATAATGAGGATGCATGACCAAGCATATAACATAACTGAGTAAAATCTACAAAATAAAATACTGAGGTAACTAAAATATTTATGCTTTGGTCAAGAAACACTAAGAATAAATAACTAAACTAGGACTATAACCAAGACCATATCTGAGACTGTGAGAGGTATCATCTAACCAACATTCCCTAATTTAAGCTAATCGGGATCCAAATTATAACCCTAGCTAGAAAGGTGTTAATACCATGCCACGGGTACTAACAATAGCTATGTGGATCTACTAAACTGATATAATATCTAAAGGACAAAGGATGTCAATCCTGAACTGACAGGTGATCCGTGCGAGATAGTCAGCCTAATCTGATGGGTGACTACACATATTCGATGCTAGCTACATATTTTTGAGTATATGGATTGCTAGTAAAGATTATGCCTTTTAGACGGGGAAACCGCCATCCCTACACTCACTCGGTGCTAAATCATACTCCCAATTGAAAGACACTGAGATACTAGACTGTTCTGAGTTTAACTGACTGGTGTTTGACTTTTCTGGAGTGCTCATAGTATATTATGAAGACTGTTCTATAATGTACTAAGACTAGACTAAGTAAATAACTATGGATTTAGATTATTCAATACCCCTACAACTCAAAACAACAATACTGAAAGGACACTCAAGCTTGAAGGACAAAACATGAAGGCTCTTAGAAAATAAATCACTCTTGTCGGCATTTTATCAAATACTAGTAGTTCATGATTATAAAAATCATAGAAATGTCATGGAACTCATAAAAATAGAATGAATTATCATAATAGCATTAAATCATGGTTTAATTCAGTAAATTATAATATTAAAACGTGGAAGATTGAATAATAACAACAATTTCATGGTATAGAATCATAGTTCATGGAGATTCATGGATGAAATCATAATTTAAAACATTATAACTTGAAAAGTTCACAACTTTATACTTTAAAAAGGTTACTTGGACTCCATGAATGAAAGGGGTCTATGGATGAAAATCTAGCATACCTGAGATGATGAATTCGAAAGGATTGAAAGAGAGTTCTTAAGAAATTGCCTTGAATTTGGGAGCTAGGGTTTCTTGTTCTTGAAAAGGGGATCTTTAATTTTGAAGAATAATTGAATATTGATGACTACTTAGGGTGTTTAAGGATTAAATTCATTTTTTAGGTCAATTAGGGCAATGAAAAAACATCCAAATACCATTAAACGAATTTAAAATTAGAAGCTGAAAACTGACCATCCCACTTTTTGGTATCGCCCCAAGCCACTAGAAAAAGGGACAACTGGGAACTGAGGGCATGGCGTGACGCGGAAGAATCATGGTGCCCTTTTGATTTTAAAATTCACCCTTGGCGCGATACGCTATTATTGCGACAAGACACTTGGAAAGGACAATTGGGATTTTTTCTAACGGCGCGATGCATAGGTTTCATGGAGCATAACTAGAAATTGCTTATCATTATTTATGCTGGCTCTACGACATTCTAAGGTAAAAAAATGGCAGTGCTTTGCAACTAAAACTTAAAATGGCCATAACTTCTTACTCGGTTATCAGATTTAGGCAAATTTTATATCATTGGAATGCTAACTGAATTTCCTACGCAATGGCAGTCTCTTAAATGAGAAATAATGAGTGTTTAAAAAATTTCACATACGAATACTCATGTATTTGGATTTGAATTATTCAATGGAAATATGGGGTGTTACAGTTTTTATATACAATGCATCGAGATAGTCTGCTAGTATGAATAACCTAAGGAGTTGTGAAGTCATAGGGATCACAATCGTAGTGTTTATCTTATATTAATCACAGTATAGAAAATGCATATGTTACTATTGATATTTTATTTCACAAAACCCCCTCTTTTACTTACTTTCTAATTACTTAAACAAATACTTAATTGACATTAGTCCTATTCCATAAGGGATCAATCCAAACATAGCTGGGTTCTATATTTGATCAGCGACTATGTTATAATTCTTTGAGGTATAATTTTGGAAACATCACCCTAGCATAGTCAGGTACATCCTTATGAATGGTATGCAAATAGTTCCTGCTATGAAAGATCATAACCACATTTCATGCACCACCAGAATGACCACGAACCAGTTTAGAGAGGTATGACTTTAAGATACTCATAATTTAAACCTCAAGAAAATATTTCTAAATTAGTCCATCTAAATAAATCCAGAGAAATAATGGATTATCCTAAAAAGACTTCCTCACATCCTGCATAAATATCTTACATTGCTAAAATGATCAGTCTTCAAGAATAACATCACTCATCAAATAACTACTAAGTCTAAAAAAACCATGGAATCAAATCTTTCAATAGGACTAATATATGCTCATTCAAAAAGGTATCAGTAATCTCAGGCTAGTCTTTTAGTTTTAGCATAGCCTCTTCTTCCAGGCATGATAAGCAATCAACCACATAATTTTTAGCCCTCTTTTGGTCCTTGACCTAAAATTCAAATTCCTACAACAAAAGTATTCACCAAATAAACCTCGACTTAGCTTCTATTTTCCCATAAGGTTCCTAAGAGATTCATTGTCAGTGTGAACAATCACTTTTATGCCAAGCAAGTAAAACCAAAATTACTTAATGTGAATACACAACAAAAAACTTGTGTTCAGTCATTGTATAATTTTTCTAAGAAGGGTTATGCACTTTTGTAGCATAGTAGATTGGATGTAAGACTTTCTCTCACTATTGTCCTAAGACTACACCTAGTGGTACGACACTAGCATCCCACATGACCTCGAATGGTATAGACCAATTGGTAAAAAACAATAGGGGCTGAAATTAACTGCTTTTTTAATCACTCAAACAAATTTAGACAAGTATCATCAAACCTAAATTTCTCCCATTTATCAAATATCTTATATAATAGATTGTCTATCTTAGAGAAGTCTTTGATAAATATTTTGCAGAAAACCACATGCCCCAAAACCTAGGAATGCTCTTCAAAGAAATCAATGGACACAACATTTTAATTGCCTCTATTTTTTCCTTGTCAACATAAATCCCTATCTTTGAAATATTTTTACCATGTACTAAACCTTTCTTGACAAAAAAGTGGCACTTGTCCCAATTTAACACCATGTTTAATTCCTCATATCTGGTTAGAACATTGGGGGGATATTCCATCCTATCATCAAATAAGTCACCAATGATTAAGAAGTCATCCATGAAAATGTTAATAGTGCCCTCCACTATGTTAGAAAATATGGATATCATACAATGCTAATAAATTATGAGAATGTTACATAGACCAAATAGAATCTTTTTATATACAAATTTCCTATATGGACAATGAAAATGGTAATCCCTTGGTCTTTGATGGTGATAGATCTTTTATTATACCTTAAATAACCATTAAGAATATAATACAATCCTCTATTAGTAAGATGTTCAAACATTAGGTCTATGAAAGACAAAGGAACATGATCCTTCTAAGTCTATGAATTTAGCTTTCTAAAGTCTATGTATACTCTCTATCCAGTGACTAGCCTTATAGGAATTAGGTTATTTTTTCATTTGTACCGATAGTGATCCCACCTTTCTTTGGCACACATTGTACTATAGTCACCCACTTGCTATAAGTGATATGATGAACCACACATGCATCCAACCACTTGATAATCTCTTTTTTCACAACCACTTGCATGGAATATTCAATTACCTTTTTTGTTAATGATAGGTATATAATCTAATTATAGTTGGATTTTATGTGTGCAAATTACAAGTGGAATTCTAATAATGTAAGTATTGGACCATCCAGTAGACCATTTGAACCTCTGCAAAACAAAAATGAAGGACTAAACTTGCCACTCTTATATATCAGCTATAATGATAAACAACAATGTGTTGTTGGCACCAAAAGGTACATAACAAAGATTAGAAGGAAGTTCCTTGATCCCCAAATATAAGTCTATACAATGAATGGTTTGGATAGAGGGATCACTTTATTATTCATTTCAAGATCCTATTTGTTTGGTGCATAGGATCTCATCATCTCATCATATTCATCAATACCGCCACTATCAAGGTTCATAGTAGACAACTTCATAATCCAAAATAATTAGGTAATGGTCCCTATGGACTGATACTAGAAAACCATGTTTGTCTGCATGAGGATTGGTCTTGATGAATGTACGCTTGCATCACATGTTATATATTTGTACTTTAGATTTGCAACGGGTCGTGGACTCCCTGGCCTTTCTTTATAACCTAATTCATTTATATAACATGTACTAAGACCCCTTAATCATGGTGAGAACTAGACTCTTATAGCCCGTGGTTAGAATAAATAGTTTGAGCTGCATAGTCCAGGCTAATGTTTTAATTCTCATGGTAAACCTTATTCCCTATCTCAGAATATTATATATATATATATGTGTGTGTCTGTATATGATTGTGTTTATATGGTTTTGGAATGATTGATCTTGTAATTATTTTATCCCTTTTATGAGTTAAATGTTAGTGTTCAACTCGCTAACTGTCCCCAGATGTTGTATCCCCATACGATACAAGGTCTGTAGATATTTTTATTTCCTTGCCTCGTGATAGGTGAATTTAGTTTGTTTGAATGTCTATACTAAAGTAGTGAGCTTCATGGTCTTATCTTTGCTTATTTCTTAGACTATCTTGGTGGGTTTTTTGGCTATGGTTGGTGGGATGTCCTGACTATGGTTTATATTTGATTCCTTGGAGGCTTTTATTATAACAAAGTATTCTTACATTATGTTATAGATCCTTATATCTCTCTTGATATACATTTTTATATCTTTATATTTGTTTGGAATTTATCTGCTGCTAGTTATTGTGTTCTGGTAGGTTAGGCTAATGGGGGTTGTCTCTGATCCTTGGTGGACTTGAGATACCCATCACAAATATGCCCTAATTTAGGTCATGAAAATTTTTGTATTAGAGCGTAGGTTCATATGATTGGGTGTCCATAAAACTATGTCAAGTATAGTCTCTTTTCTGGGTGTTTAATATACTATACTTATAAAGGAAAGGCTACGAGGCATTTAGGAATGTTTCTCTTTCTTGTATTCTATTTTTTGGTTATATTGCCTAGGTCACTAAAATCTCCTCTAATTGCATTTATTCAAATATAAAAGCATGCCATCCCAAAGATCTAATGCTCATGGAAACTCCTATGTCTCACCCAATGAGAATGTGGATAAAATTCATTTAACTTTTGGAGTACAGAACAGATCTAGGGTCCATGCTCCTGACTACCACGTGGATTTCCACTAGTCACTACCAATCATTCTTGGGATTGTCGATATGATGATGTTTATGCCCTACTTCTCTAAAGAGATATTTCTAATGCCTAATTCTGCCAATCTATTCATCCGCTAAATAGATTAGTAACTTCACAGTCTACTTAGCCTAACTTTATTTGTTTTGTTGTTCTATATTTTGAGGTGACTAGGATTGGCCAATTCATGAAGTTAAATCCCTAAACCTTGTTCTTTATGGTTGAGTAGGATCCACAAGGGTTTGTTAATAAAATGGAGAAGATATTTAGGGTGATGTATTCTAGTAATGTAAAGGGTATAGAGTTTTCCATATATCAGATGAAGGATGTGCCAAATCTGTGCTATAAGGTATAGGAGCAGTTGAGATATGATGATGCTGAGCAGACTATGTGGGAGAAGTTTCTTATTTCTATCCTTGATAATTTCTTTCCTCAGGTGTTAAGGAAGGCTGAAACTGAGGAGTTTGGGAATTTAAAGAATGGAAGGATGACTATGAAGGAGTATTCTTAAACTTTTCATTAGTTATCTTCTTATGCTCAAGAATTGGTGTCTATACTAAGGTCTAGAATGAGAAAGTTTGCATCTTGTTTGTCTTATGAATTGGTATTAGAATGTACGGCTGTAATGTTAAACAATGACTTAGACATCTCTAGGCTTGTAGTTTATATGCTGTAAGTTAAGGATTAGAATAAGCAATATCCTGAGTAAGAAGTTTAGGTATTCAGAGTAGGGTGTAGGTCAGAAGAACAATGGAAAAGATGGTAGGCAGTGGGGAAAGATAAGGACTTAGGAAAACTCAGGTTTATATTCTACGACTAGTTCTCCTAATCCTGTGTCCTTTGGTGATCGTCGCTTTTAAACTAATAGTAGGTTTAAGACCCAGGGTTCCCAAAATTAAGCTAGTACAGCTCAATCATCTCAATCATATCCTTCTTATAATTCTGCGGATAGTTACATCATGGTCAGTCTGTCGAGGGGAGGAATTAGTTCATTAATTATGGTTAACTGGGGCATTTGCATTGACACTGTCCATCTAAGGTTGCTTCTACGACTAATAAATTTCTTGTTGCAACTTTTATCATCTTCTTTACCAAAAGGTGCTACTTCTAGTAATGGGACTGGTCGGAATAATCTTTATGCTTATGCCACCCTTCCAGAATATGAGGCATTTTCTGATGTTGTTACTGGTACGTTGGAGCTTTTCTCTTGTGATGTTTAGTATCTTCTTAATCTAGGGTCCACACTTTATTATATGACACTTTATGTGGCAGTTAATTTTGGTTTTGTTCTTAAGTGCATTTCCAATCCTTTCTTTGTGTCAACTCTTGTGGGTGTTTTTATTGTGGATAGAAAAGTGTACAAGGGTTGTTTGGTGTCTATTTGTGATAAGGAGACATTGGTAGATCTAATTGAGTTGGATATGGTGGATTTTGATCTAGCCTTGGTGATAGACTGGCTCAATTTGTGTTGTGCTTCTCTATATTGTAGGACCCAAAGGGTTAGTTTCTCATTTTTTACTAAATCGGTAATAGAATGGGAGGGAAGTTCCGTAATCCCTAAGGGATGATTTATTTCCTATCTTAGAGCCAAAAAGTTAATTTCCAATGCGTTTCTTTATTATCTAGTTTGGGTTTAAGATTCTAGTTCTGAGGTTCATTCTTTATAACCCATCCCTGTTGTAAATAAGTTTCTTGAGGTATTTCCTGATGATCATCCTGGTATTCCTCTGATAGGGAAACAGACTTTGGGATTGATCCTATACGGAATACTCATCCTATCTTTAACACTCAATATATAGATGCTCCAGATAAATTGAAAGAACTTAAGGGATAGTGAAAGCGTCTTCTTTATAAAGGTTTTATTCACCCTAATGTTTCTCCGTAGGGTGCTCTTATCCTTTTTGTGCATAAAACAAAGGTCCTTTCGAGGTAGTTTGATGGATCATTAAACTTATGTCAATTTTGCTTACAATAACAGTTATCACTCTAGTATTAGGATGGATCCTTTTGAAGCCTTTTATGGTAGGAGGTGTGGATTTCCTGTCAGGAGGTTTGAGGTTGGTGAAACTATATTGTTTGGTATGAATTTGGTTTACCAAGTCATGGAAAAGGTGAAGGTGATCAGGGATAGGCTTAAGATTGAAAAATCCCAGAAATTCCTACATGGATGTTATGCAAAGTGATTTGGAGTTCGAGAATTATGATTGGGTGTTCTTAAAGGTATCTCCCACGAAGAGAGTGATATGGTTTGGGTAAAATGGGAACCTTAGTCCCCTCTATATAAGTCCATACTTTATTTTTAAGATTGTGGGAAAGTTTGCTTAAGAGTTGGATTTGCGATTGATTTAGGGTTCTATTCATTTGGTGCTCCATGTACCGATGTTGACGAAATATGTAGGAGATCCTTCTTTAGTTGTTCCAATTGAGAGTGTTGGTATTTTGAATTCCTTGTCTTATGAAGAAGTTCCAATTGAGATTTGGGATAGAAAAGTTTGTCTTTTGAGGATTAATGATGTAACTTTCTGAAGTTCCTTTGGAGGAACCATACGGTAGAAGAAGCTACTTGGGAAGCTGGAGAGAACATAAAGTCCAAATATTCATTCTTGTTCCACGAGTTGGATAATTGTGCTTAAGTATTTTGTTTTCTGACTTCTTAGAAGTTTTGTGATTGCATTCCTGTTTTACATCATTCTAATAGAGGTCTTGACTCCTCATTCAGGTACGAATGATCCTGTGTGGATGGGGTTAGTGTAACACCCTAGATTTTTGCATTTGAAAATTTCTTGACTTTTGTGTGCACTGTCCAAGTTATGACTTCGGCAATGAGTTATAAAGAATCCTCATGAATTGCATTGTCCTAATCACAGCCTGACCAACAATTCATCCAAAGTTTTTGTCTTGGGTATGACATAGACCTTGAGAGTCGTGAAGACTCATTACGATTCATAGGGCTTAAGTTATAGGCATTCTATTTAGGAATACACAAGTTTCAATTGATATCACTACTAGACACTTATGAGTCATAAGATTTAGTCACGAGTTGTAGGGTGTAAATTATGACAAAACCATTAAGGGTTCCCTGAGTCACTTCCCAAACTACGTGTCCAGGCAAAGACTCATACCCAATCATCACGAGTTATGACATAACCCGTAACAACTAGGTAGCTTTTCCTGCATTCTAATTAAGGGTACCTTAGTCATTTCCCTCATTCTACAATTACAATCCACAACCTAAAATACTCTAAGGGACCATACCATTTCAATACTCCATCATAAACTAATCTTTACTCTCTCAAATCCTTAAGGCAAGAACAATTAAGGTATTTAAGGATTTGGCTTCTAGAGATCCAATTGGTGATTTCCCTCCATAATTCAAAATACTTTCAAGCATGTATCTCTTCCTTAAAGTTTTTTTTATAAAATCATGTGTTTAATTGTTACCCATATGAATTTAATTATTAGTTGTGACTTGGGTTGAGGATTTTAGTATGATTGATACTTTAATTGAATTCTCACGGTTTTAACGCAATTGTTTATGCTTTTTAATGGATTTTTAGAAGACATTGGGTGCATGATCATGGTGAATGTACTAGGAGGTCATGGATTCCCCCGAATTTATTTGATAAACTTAAGGGAGTCATGGATTCTCCTAACCTTATGGATTTTTGTAATTGAATTGGTACTAATCTTAATCCTACTTTATGATATTGGATTTGAAACATAATTATGTTCATCTTGAAATTACGTTTTGAACTGTTGCATTGCATAATGGATAATGAAACCTAAATTGTTTTAATTAAACCATAGGGCTCGTCGATTCCCCCCCAAGTTAATGGTTAAATGAACATTTGACCTCAGGGGTCATGGATTCCTCCTTATGGATGAAGAATTATGGCTTGTGGGGTCGTGGATTCCCTCAAGTGATGATAATTGAAATGGCATGATGTTATTAACTTTCAAGTGTATTAGTATGATGATAACAATAGTTTATGCCTGAATTAATGATCATGGTTCAATGAATCAAAATGTATAAATATTTTAACTGGGCTTATAGGGGGTTGTGCAACTGAATCGTAAATCTAAAGGACCTGAGGGACTGATATCAGAAACCCACATTTGTCGATCTGAGTGTGCTTGTGTCATACTTTATATATTTGTACCATGGATTGGTGAAGGGTAGTGGATACCTCACTTTACTTGATACACATTTTTTATAGCGAAGATGCACTGGGACCTTTTGAGCAGGGTGAGAGCTGGAACCATATAGCCCATGGGTATAGATGATGGCTTGAGCTACACCATCCAGGTTAATGTTCTAACTCCCATGATAAACCTTGTTCCTTATCCTGGCATATTATATATATATATATATATATATATGTATATGTATACATATATATATGTGTGTATATTATTTTATTCATATAGTGTTTGAATGATTTTGTAATGATTGATTTTTGAATTATCTTATTCCTTCCTTGAGTTACATGCTACCACTCACCCCGCTAACCATCTCTTAATATTGTATCCCATGTGATGTAGGGTCTAGATATATTTTTGTTTCCTTGTGCAATGATAGGTGATTTTGGTTCGATCATTGTTCTATATTGAAGTAGTGAGTTTCCATTCTCTATAAGGCCTTTATTTCACGGTCTTTTCTTTACTTGTGTTTTAAAATATTTTGCATTTTCTTAGTCTATAGTCAAGGGCATGTCCTGACTTTGGTTGATGTTTAGTTCCTTAGATGTTTTTTTAGACAATATTGTATGGGTGGATTGTATTGTGGATTATTCAATCCCTCTTGATATTGATTTCTCTATGTTATAATTTATTCAAAATTCATCCTCTACTAGTTATTTTTTTCATGTTGGCTAGGCTAATGGGGTGGTCTCTGATCCTCGGTGGACTTCAGATACCCATCACGACTAGGCCTTGGTTTGTGTTGTGACATGCTTAGTATTAGATCATAGGTTCATGATCATTGGGTTTCCACAAAGACATGTCAAGTAGATTCTCTTTGATGGGTGTGCAATGTCCCACATTTATAAGAGATAGGCTATGTGGTATTTAGGAATGTTTCCCTTTGTTGTGTTTTGTTTTTGGGCTATAGAGTCTAGGGCATTAAAATCTCCTCTAATTCATTTTTGATCAAAAATCAGATTATGACTCCCCAAAGATCTAATGCTCTTGGAAACTCCCATATCCCACTTGTTGATAATATGGATGGTACTGGGTTTACTTATGGAGTGCAAACCTGGTTTACGGCTGCTACTCTTGAATACCCACATGGAGTTTCACCGGTTCGTACAGTCCTCCCCAGGCTTCTTGAGATGATGATATTCATGCCCCATAAAATCAAGGAGACATTTATAATGTCAAATTTTGCTTATCTTTTCATTTGATAACTTAGTTGGTGACATCTCCATCTTATCAGCCTAACCATGTTTGTTTTGTTTCTCTATCTTCTGATGTCACTAGGTTGGCTAGTTCATGAGGTTAAATCCCCTAATCTTATAGGCTCTATGGTAGAGGATGATTTTCAAGGGTTTGTTGATTAAATAGAGAATATGTTCAGAGTGATGCATGCAACTAATGTGTAGGGTATAGAATTTTTCACATATCTATTGAAGGATGTGGCATATCGGTAGTTTGAGGAGTAGCAACAGTCAAGAGGTGATGTGCTGAGCAGGCTATATGGGAGGAGTTTTCTGGTGGCTTCTTTGATCATTTCATTCCTTAGGAGTTGTGGGAGGCTAAAGCTAAGGAGATCGTTAATTTAAAGTAGGGAAGGATGACTATGAAAGAGTATGCATTAAAGTTCAATCAGTTGTCTTGTTATGCTCCGGAGTTGGTATCTAGCATGAGGGCTAGAATGAGGAAGTTCTCTTTTGGTTTGTCTCATGACTTGATATTGGAATTTAAGGCTACAATGATGAAAAATGACATGGATATCTCTAGGATTGTAGTTTATATGCAGCAAGTTGATTATGAGAAGAAGAAATAAGCAGAAATTGGGAAAAGGTAGAGCAAGAAGTTCAAGTAATCAAAGAAGGGTGGAGGTCAGTAGAACACTGGTAGATACTAGGAAATTTGTTGGGGAAACTTGAGTTTTTATTGTACATCTAGTACTCCTTATCCTAAGTTGTTTGGTAACTGTTTCTTTCATCCTGATAGTGGGTTTAAGACCTAGGGTTTTCGAACTCAGACTAGTGAAGCTTAGTCAGCTCTATTATATCCTCCTTATAGGTTTGGTGGACAGTTGCATTGTTGTCAGTGTGACGAGGGGAGGAATCAGTTTTTTAATAATGGTTAGTTGGGGCATTTGTAGCAAGACTGTACAGCTAAGGTTTGTTCTAGAGCTAATAAGGTTCTGGTTTCTACTTCATTAATTCATGCACGAAAGGGACCTACTTTTGAACCAACACGGGTTGGAACATCTATATACTCTTACCACCCATCAAGAATCTGAGACATCTCCTAATGTTGTTGCTGGTACGTTATGACTTTTCTCTCGTGATATTTATTGTATGCTTGAAATGGGGTCAACACTTTCGTATATGGACCATTATGTGGCTATTCATTTTCGTTTTGTTCCTGAGTGCATTTCTGATCCCATCTCTCTGCCTACCCCGGTAAGGGATTCTATTGTGGATAGAAAAGTCTATTGGTTTTGTGTGCTATCTATTTGTGGTAGGGAGACTGATGCAACCCAACTAGAGGCTGATCATAATGGGAATCCCAAGTCTGACCAAGACCGAAGGCCAACACCATTACCTAACCTGACCTCCAGTCATCTGCCCTAAGTTGGCAAAATTTTGAGCATGTAACAAAATAGTGTAACAAATTACATGAAGACTATGGAATATGATTAGAATCGTGACTGACCCAACCGATTCTAACCATAACATACCAATAATCCAGCTAAACTAAACCATACCAAAACAAGGGCCATAAACCAGGACATAAAAAAATGTTCCAAAACATAATATTATTAATCCCAAAATGAAATATGATGGACTGTGAGAAATTATGTCTAGTGATGCCCACCTCAATACCCATAAAAATGCGAAGGCTGACACTTATACTGATCACTCATCTTCCAACCCATAGTACTACCACAAAGCCTCCAACAAAAAAAGAAACAAAATTCGGTTTGAACATAGCCCTAACCATGGCCAAAACCAATATCCAAATTAAAATCAACCAAATTAAAATCAAAGTGTTTAGTAATATCCATAAAATTCAGTGGAGCCTTCTGAAAGGAATGAATCTGACCACTTCAGTCCCAATGTTAATCCCAAAGTCGATCTCTTGGTAGGAGGATTAGAACGGCCGATTCCTGTGTAGCGTGGGTTTACAACTGCAAGTAGACAGGTTAGCAGGTGAATGCTAGAATGATCTCAGGACAAGGATAAAATTATGCCAATTATAAAACCAATTAAAACCATCCATATGCACACAATAATATATATATATATATACGTATGTATACTACCTTGCCAGGAAAGGGGACCAGGTTTAGCATGCCTTTAAAACATTTACATGGGTTGTGTAGGTTTTTTGTCCTAAGCAACCCATGTGCTATATGGGTTTAGATCCCCCAGCATTAAGGAAACTAGTGCATAAAGATGCACGACCAGGGAAGAAAAATTGGGATGACTAGTACATCCCCCAAAATAAAGTATGGCATCATGCACAAGGTCACCAAGACAAACCTCACATAGAAAAAAATGAGTTTCTAGTTTCGTTCCCCTCAGGAAATACACCTTCTACGACTTTGCTACACAACCTGCAATTATTGTCCAATTAAAACCATTACCAAGAATCCAACCAATTCATTTACCATTTATTAACCAAGGCAATTTAGTGGTGGTATTGTCATACCGACCATACAAGCAAGTGCTATCCATAGCCAACCATATTAACCATATTAACCAACTTGGGGAATTCCATGTACTGACAAGCATAACCATTTAGCCATTTACCTTTCCAAGTCATTTAAACCATGCGCAATTCCTTAACCATGTTTTTAAAAGAATCAAGAGTTCCATTAAAATATTCAATGCAATAAAAACATTATTGTAGGCATTTTTGTCAAAAACATTGGGGGCGTAATATAACCAAAACCAATTCCAATTAGCATTAAACTATTCCCATGCACTCCAATTGTCTAAAACCACCATTAATGCACATAAAGCATAATTAAAATCGTGAAAAACCATAACCAACTATTTAATATCAAAACCACCTATTCTTATTTGAAAACCAAAATCATAAAATCAATGAAGTCATGAAAATTTTCATAAAACCATACATCTTTGTTGAACTAACAATAAGGAAGAGAACATGCCACAAGCCAAGATGATGATGGGAAGAAAATCACAAAGACAAGCCCTAAATCACTCCTCTAGTTGAAACCCTAGCTTCACTTGTCTAAAAGAATTTTAGAAAATTATAAAGTGTTTATAAGAGTTTCTAAGTGTTAATGAATGGAATAATAGGTGAAATAAGCTTTCACGTAGGTTAGAAGTCATGCGACCTTATTAAGGTAAGTGGGGAAATGTCCAGAATACCCTCACTTAAATTTTATAAAATCCTATCCTAGGGATACGACTGACCATAATGAGTCTTACCCTTCGATATGATTAGGAACCTCCACTCATATGATAGCCTCACTTTTTTAATCAAACATTGTCAAATATATGACTCATCAAACCAAGTCCCATACAAAGCATACGATCTATACCCTTCATCCGTATCCTTGATAGATTTAAAACCAAGGAAGATTTAGACATTATCCGCCATACGAGTCCTTGGTACAACTTGTACCCTGGATTATGGCTCATGGTAAGCCACTGGTACTTCGATCAAACCCAAATAACCAAGTCTAAGTTTAAGCTAAGGAACCAAATGATTTGTAACCACCAGTATGACTTGTACTCCAAAGTCATATCCATTCTAGTAATAAAAATCCCACCCACCTACAAACACAGGTCAGCATACAATCGGACCATACTAACTATACCCCAACATACAACTCATACCCATGAGTCCTATTGGGTCCAGAGATCAGAATTCTAAAAAATTCTCTATGGTCAAGAAACTAGGGTATTTTAGAGACACTGATAGATAGTATTGAGTTGGATATGGTGGATTTTGATCTAATCATGGGGATGGATTGGCTCTACTCATGTTATGCTTCTCCAGATTATAAGACCCAAAGGGTCAGTTTCCAATTCCCCAAGGAACCGATAATAGAATGGGAGAGAAGTTCCTAACTCCCTAAGGGAATATTTATACCATATCTTAGAACCTGGAAATAAATTTTCAAAGGGTGTCTTTATCATCAAGTTTGAGTGAAAGATTCTAGTTCTAAGGTTCCTTCTTTATAATTTGTCCCTTCTATTACTGAGATTCCTGAGGTGTTTCCCAATGATCTTCCTGTTATTCCTCCTGATAGGGAAATAGACTTTGGGATTGATATTCTTTCAAATACTTATCCTATCTCTATCTATCCATATAGAATAGCTATAACTGGGTTTAAAGAACTTAAGAAACTATTAAAGGGTCTTCTTAATAAAGGTTTAATTTCTTCAGTGTTTCTCAATTGGGATCATTCTGTAACATCCCGTAACTTGCTTGTACTTATTCTAATTACATGGAACCTAGTATGGTCATATGGTATAGGTAACGGATGAGATTTGTTATGCAATTATTAATGGTGTAGATGGAATTATAGAAACAGCCCATATAGTTTAGTGTGATGCGACTAAGCTAACGTTAAGTTAACTATTTAAACTTGGAATCGCAAGCTAGTATTGGAATCTAAAGTTTAAAGTGACCAAGTGTGCATAAGTTGAAGGTTAGACTAAAGGGGTTAGAAGCTGAAAATCGAGCAAAATATTGAGGTGCTTGCTTGACTTATTTAAGCTAGTAGGTGAGTAACCTACTTAAGTTGTTTGAATCAAATTAATGGACCCATGGCTATGGATCAGATTTGGGTCTATGCTAATATTCTCATTTGGTCCAAATTGAACAAACAAAAACAAAGAAAATGGATAAGTGACCCAACACACCAATCTGCCAAGGCCCAAATATAATTGAGCCCAACAAGAAATTATGCAAGTAGGTGCATCACCTACTTTGAAGTTTTAGCAGCTTAGACCCTTAAGTAGGTGCATCACCTACTTGGACCAATTTGACAAATTTTATGGTCCAAAATGCAGCTAAGGAGGTGGACAAGATAGGGCCTTTAAAAGGCCAAGTTGCTGGTCACTTTACTTCATTTTTAAGTCACAAAAAAAGAGCATATTTAAGCAATTCTCTCTACTCTCTTAAAAACAACAAGAGCAGCAGCCCTATGTTTCCTTCTAGGGTTCTTGAAGAAACCCCCCCTTTGCAGCCCAAGGTAAGTGAAAAACACTTAAGATTTTGTTTAATTATCTCATGGGAGATTAGGGAAACAAGTTATAAGTGTTTGGCTGTAAGTATATGGCTGATTATAGAACAAGCTGGTTGTTCATATTTCCTTGTTATTGAGGAACTTTTTTCTTCTTCTTTGGTTTAAGTGTGAAGGAAAGTTCAAGCTTTTGAAGAGTTCAATTAAAAGGATAAGTTGCTGAATTGAGGTATGGTGACTGCCCCATTTTATTTTTCTTATATATGAATTTGAGAGGGGATTATGGATGTCTTGTTATTGAGAACTCAAGAGATGATGAGATGAATAATTGATTACTACAATAAAAGGGGTTTGGGACTATTTTGTGGACTGTTTTGTATGTATATGTTATGGGCTGCCAGGTTGACGTTGGATAAAGGGGTGATGAGTTTGTAATGAATTATAGAAGAAAGATGTGGTGATACACCACCGAACTAATGCTTGTTGTCCAATCTATTTTGCGTATTGTTTGGAATGTGTAATGAAGTCGAGGTGGTTTTGGTGAACCTTATAAGAACTTATCTGGTATGTGGGTGTAACTAGAGGAACAAAACGGTTAAAATAACACCCTTGTTTGATAGAGTAATAGTTGCTGCCCGGTTACCGTTTTGGGTGAAATTAAGTGCCTTAAATGTGTTGATTGGTTACTAATACTAGTTTACCATATATTATATTGTAGATAAGTAATCTAAAAGGCGAGAAGTCAAGTTGGGTTAGTTTCGGAATCAAATAACCAGGTATGTAAGGCATACTCTTTGGCATGAAATCGTACAATTGTTCCATCAAGCAATTTTCTGAGGTTATCCTATAACAAAGTGATGCATAATGGCAGCACATTACCCTCCATGTATCCAATGACCTTGTTCCCACTCTCTAACGCATTAGAACATCTCAATACGTGCTTATTATTAAATCTGCGCGTCTATCTTCACTAGAAAATTTCAGGAGTTCTCCGTTTGTTCAAATAAGACCCATGTGTTATTTCAGCTCCTAAACACTTTATTTGTGTGCCAACAGCTCCCTAGCTCATTGTTGTTGCGTTAAGTGTCTATTTACATGTCTCTTATTAGTGTATTACTGGTTCAAGGTATCATAATGTGATGATGATACGGTTAGGGCAGCCTCCATAGGTACACGGCCTTTCACATGAAGCCAAGCTCGGGAATTACAAAAACTCCAAGCTTTGTTCATGCAAATGGCCGTGTGTGAGTTGGTCATTGAACCGACCAAGGACCTAAACGTTTTTATGTGTGAAGAGAGGTCCTAAAGTGTAATAAACTACTCTCCAAGGTTGGCACAAGAAAGCAAGGGCGGATGGGTCATTTTACCTTTTTTTGTTGTAGTATAAATAGAACATGTTAGAGAGATGTCCCTTAGTTTTTGAATGCTGAAAGTTGTAACCTAAAAACACAAACACATTTCCTCTCTCTTCTCTCATTGAAGCCGTCCCTAGTATCTCACAAGTAGAGGGATACTTGTGTTGTCTCTTTGGCTAGAAACAAGGGTTTTGAGGTCGTTGAGTGCCTCTTGGTCCTCGTAAGAACTTGGTGTTTATATTCATTAGACTTAGGGTCCTCTCTTGATGTTAGGGTTCTTAGTTTCTTGAATGTTATATGTCAAGTTATCTATATTTCTTTATCTTGTTGTTGTGGTTGATTTTGTTATCTTAAAGTGTAGTGAAGCCGTGTGGGGCTCTTTTCGATTCACTAGCATCATTATCCATCTTGTTGTTCTTGTGTTGTAAGTTGAAAACCGAAACTAGTTCTTGTATTGTAAGCTGAAAAACCGAAAATAAAAACTTGTTGTTCTTGTGTTGTGGACTGAAATCCGAACCTACTTGTTGTTCTTGGTGTTGTTGGTTTGATCTTGTATCATTTGGTATCAAAGCAAGACCGGTTGTGTTCCAACATAACCCATCTTGGGCTAGTTCACGGCTTAAACAACTACACCAAAAGAAATTCTGAAATCTGTCCACTAAAAGTTGAAACCGAGAATGATGTTGTATGCTTAGATCTAGGTGTTGTTTTGTTTGTTTAGTGAGTTTCTAGTGTTGGTTTCTTTCTCACCAACACTAAGGTGTCTAGATCCGAAAGTTGAGCTTGAAAAACTTGAACTTTGTGTGGGGACTTGAAGTGGCCGAAAGTTGTATGTTGTTGATAACCAAAAGAAAATCGGTGGTTGTGTGTTTATGTGCTAAAGAAGTTGTTGAAGTTTGTTTAAGTGTTCATCTTTTGAACTTGTTCATCTTGTTCATCTTGTTGAAGTGTTCATCTTGTTGTGTGCTCAAGTGGTTAAGCTATAAAGTTGTTGTGAAAGACTTGCACCCATCACTTTGTAGTCTTGTCAATCACTTTCCCTAATTCAAGGAGCCTTGTTTTGTGGGATTTTGTCAACCAACCCCCACTTTCTTGAGCTTGAAAAAGGGTGAAAGACTACAAATTTTAGTTTTCCCACCAAAACCCTTTTCAAATTATAACAAGTTGTGAGAATATTAACTCAAAACAAAAAAAAAAAAAGAGAAAGAGAAAAACCGAGAGAAGAAGAACGTGCGGACCATTGCATGATACCACGTCACTATAAGCTCAACTTAGGATATTCTTTGGTTGCTAATTGTTGATCCTTGGTTTCCCTTACTTGGTCCTAGAACTAATTAACAAACTAGTACCTTCCTACTAGGTTGTCAACTAGTTCCTTGAGCCGTTTGTTCGTGTCAACGATTATTTGTGTGCTTTTATTCGTTTGAACGAATTGCTGATTTTTGACTCTAGTCCGGCAAGAATTCTTTGAGTCTTCAAACAAGAATCCATTCCGGATAAGAGCTTACTCATACCTTAAAATCTCACGGTTACTAACCAATTATACAACACTTGTGGAACACGAACTTGTGGTGAACTAAAGCGGCTAGCACCTTGACAATGGAAGGAGCTACGTCTCATAATGTGGATACTAATGCCCTTGATTCTATGAGGGTCACTCTTGAGGCCGTTACCCGGACACTTGAAAGATTGAATTCGGAATTTGGGACCGTGAGAGGAGACTTGGCAGCAATAAGGGGGAAGTGTCGACTATTAGTGGGAGACTAGAACAAGTGGAGAGCCAAAGGAACTCTCGTCCTTCTACTCCTCTACATGTATCTACCAATGGTCATGATCGGACCTCCTCCGCAACCATCACCCCCGAAATGGTCCACCAAATGCTAAATGCACCCCAAGCTCCACTAAATACCGCAAACCAATCTACCAATTTTCCCCCAATCCGAAACTCCACTAGACCACTACATTTCCAAGCTCCTCCAATTCCACAAGAGGGATTTGGGCGCCAAGTACCTCCACTAAATCCGAACCCTCCATTCCAAGCTCCATTAAACCAAAGACCACATATTCCAAATCCTCCGAATCAAAACGGCCAAGGCCGACCAGCCCACTTTGAAGGATACGGTAGAGAGGAGTATGAAGGAGAGGGATCCTTTGATGATGCTTATATGAGGGAGGAGGAGTTAAGAGGGGGTCGAGGAGAACCTAGGAGATACCGGGGGTATGGAGATAGGGGAAACCGACACCAAGAGAGAGACGTAGGCATCAAAACCATCAAGTTGAGCCTACCTATCTTTAAGGGTGAAAGTGACCCCGAGACCTACTTGGCTTGGGAATCGGTTTGTGACAAAGTTTTCCAAGTTAATGACATCTCGGAAGAAAAGAAGAGTTGCTACGCTATAGCTCACCTCGAGGGCTATGCTAACACTTGGTGGGAATATGTTAAACGATTTGGTAATGAATTAGTTGATGGACAGCCACCACCTTGGTATCGGTTGAGGTATTTGATGAGACAACGATACCTCCCCGAGAGATATCGTCATGAGTTACTTGCTAGACTATATGGCTTGCGTCAAGGAGGCAAGAGTGTGATGGCCTATTTTGACGAGTTCCAACAACTCATGTTGAAACTTGATCACCGTGGGGAGCAAATCAGTCACGACATCATCCGGTTCAAGTGTGGATTGAACAAAGAGATCTCCACTCACTTGACCCTTCACCGGTTCAAAACCATTGACGGTATATTCCAAGCGGCCCTAGAGATTGAAAGGGAACTTAAGGAGAGATCAACCTTCAAGGAAAGGGTACAAACCCCCTCGGGTTGGCCCAAAAACAAGGACCAACCCGGTCCTACGAAGCTGCCCGAACCCAAAATGGTCCCTAAGTTTCCTCCGAAACCGGAGGCTCACAAATATCCCAACCCAAAGGGGTTCCAATGCTTCAAGTGCCAAGGTTGGGGACATAAGGCCAATGAATGTCCGAACCGACAAAATGTGATCCTACGAGAAGGGAAAGTTTACTACCTTGGTGAGGAGGTGGTTTCCGAAAGGGGGGAGGATAAGGCCGAGCCTCAAGATGGAGAGGGGGCTGAAAATGGGTTGAATGATGATGAATTAGAGGGTAGTGAAGATGTCTATCCACAAGAAGGGTATTGTGTGGTTCCAAACTTTGTGGTTAGACGTGTCATGATTAGTAAGGCGGTGGATGACCCGAGTCAAAGGGAAAATCTATTCCATACTGTCTCATGAAGGGGAGTGTGTGCACTTTGGTGATTGATAGTGGTAGTTGTACAAATGTTACGAGCCATGCTATGGTAAACTTCTTGAAGCTACCAACTACCCTACACACTAGTCCTTACAAGCTACAATGGTTGAACGATTGTGGTGAATTGAAGGTCACAAGGCAATGTGTGATTCGGTTTAAGGTGGGAAACTACCATGATGAAGTGCTTTGTGACGTGATCCCAATGCAAGCATGTCACTTGTTGTTGGGTAGACCATGGCAATATGATAGGTCTACTAAACACGATGGGAGGACTAACCGGTATACGCTTGAGAAGGATGGCCGAAAGGTCACACTTCACCCTCTTTCACCCTCCCAAGTAAATGAGTGGCATCAAAAGATGAGAGAGTTAAAGGGAAAGGGGAAGGAACCCGAGAAGGGAGAAAAGGAGGGGGAATGCCATAGGTGAGGAGGTAGGGACATCCGAGGATGTCCCCACGCCAAGGGAGATGGAAAACGTAGTGATGTTGGCTAGGAGAAAAGAACTCTTCGTGGACCATGATGAAAACAAGTCGATGCTACTCTTGGCCCATTGTTTTAATACTAACCCCACTAATGCTTCCATTTCCCCTTTGATTTCTTGTGTGTTGCAGGAGTATGAAGATGTATTTCCTCAAGAACTTCCGCAAGGATTGCCCCCGCTTCGGGGAATTGAGCACCAAATTGATTTGGTGCCGGGCTCACAACTTCCAAACAAACCGGCCTATAGGAGCAATCCTATGGACACTAAGGAGATTGAAAGGCAAGTTGAGGAACTTCTCAACAAGGGATACATCAAAGAAAGCATGAGTCCGTGTGCTGTTCCGGTACTTTTGGTACCAAAGAAGGACGGAACTTGGCGCATGTGCGTTGATTGCCGAGCCATCAACAAAATCACTATAAGGTATCGTCATCCAATGCCTAGACTAGATGATATGTTAGATGAGCTCCACGGATCTTGTTTGTTTTCTAAAGTGGACCTTAGGAGCGGCTATCACCAAATTCGCATGCAACCCGGTGATGAGTGGAAGACTGCATTCAAGACCAAATTCGGTCTATATGAGTGGCTGGTCATGCCCTTCGGCCTTACCAATGCTCCTAGCAGCTTTATGAGGCTAATGAATCATGTAATGAAGCCTTATATTGGAAAGTTTGTGGTGGTTTACTTTGATGATGTGTTGGTGTATAGTAAGTCTATTGATGATCATGTAATGCATTTGAGATATGTGTTTGATGTGCTCCGAAAGGAGAAGCTGTATGCCAACATGGAGAAGTGTTCTTTTGGTGTTGATAAAGTTATATTCTTGGGTTTTGTCGTGAGCTCAAGGGGTGTGGAAGTGGACGATTCCAAGATAGACTATATACGAAGTTGGCCGACCCCCAAAACTATTGGAGAAATCCGAAGTTTCCACGGGTTGGCAAGCTTTTATAGGAGGTTTGTCAAAGGATTTAGTTCCATAGCAGCCCCCTTGACCGAGGTAATTAGAAAGGACGGACCCTTTAAATGGGGTGATGAGCAGGCTAGGGCTTTTGAGGCCTTGAAAGCTACGCTCATCTCGGCGCCTTTATTGCAATTACCCGATTTTGATAAGATGTTTGAGATAGAGTGTGATGCTAGTAAGGTTGGCATCGGGGCTGTTTTGATGCAAAAAGGTATGCCCGTTGCTTATTTCAGTGAAAAGCTCAAAGGGGCAACTCTTAATTACTCAACTTATGATTTGGAGTTGTACGCCCTTGTTAGAGCTTTGGGAAATTGGCAACATTATTTGTGGCCTAAGGAGTTTGTGATACAAACAGATCATGAGTCGTTGAAACACCTTAAGATCCAAGACAAGCTGAATAGGCGTCATGCTAAGTGGATTGAGTTCATCGAGACTTTCCCTTATGTAATTCATTACAAAAGGGGAAAGGAAAATGTTGTTGTCGATGCCTTGTCTAGGAAGCATGTGCTTGTTGCTACCTTGTCTTCGAAGTTGATGGGTTTTGAGAGCTTGCGGATGTTGTATCCCGAGGATCCTACCTTTGGTCCTATTTTTAGGGAATGCGAAGAGTGGGGAAGGGACCGTTGGCTTAAGGAAATGACCGTTCCTCCTACTCTCGGTTCGATGGGTATTGGTTCAAGGGGAGGAGGTTGTGTGTTCCTTCTAGTTCTTGGATGGAATTATTTGTGAGGGAGGCCCATGACGGAGGCCTCATGGGTCACTTTGGGGTAGACAAGACCCTCGGAATCTTAGAGGAGAACTTCTATTGGCCCA
This sequence comes from Capsicum baccatum var. pendulum, assembly GCA_030864225.1. Taxonomy (NCBI): domain Eukaryota; kingdom Viridiplantae; phylum Streptophyta; class Magnoliopsida; order Solanales; family Solanaceae; genus Capsicum; species Capsicum baccatum. The sequence goes on from CM061558.1 coordinate 17,745,927, forward strand.
AAATGCGCAAGGACGTCACTAGAATTTGTAGTCAATGCGTGGCCTGCCGGAGTGCGAAATCTCGTCTCCAACCTCAAGGATTATACACCCCACTCCCTACTCCCCTTAGACCTTGGCTGGACATTTCGATGGATTTTGTTTTGGGGCTGCCAAGGACTAGAAAGGGTCGAGATAGCATTTTTGTTGTTGTTGATAGATTCTCTAAAATGGCTCATTTTATTCCATGCGTTAAAACCGAGGATGCTCCTAGTGTAGCTTCATTATTTGTTGAACATGTTGTAAAGCTTCACGGGGTACCGAGGACTATTGTGAGCGATAGGGACTCCAAGTTCCTAAGTCTCTTTTGGAAGTCCATGTGGGGTAGGCTTGGAACGAAGTTACTCTTCTCCACGTCTTGCCACCCCCAAACCGATGGCCAAACGGAGGTAGTAAATAGAACCTTAGGGTCTATGCTACGCTCTATGGTTAAAGGTAAACTGACTTCATGGGAAGAACACCTACCCTTGGTGGAATTTGCATACAACCGGGTAATACATTCGAGCATGGGAATGACTCCCTTTGAATGTGTTTACGGCCTGAATCCCCTTACCCCTTTAGATCTCACTCCTTTGTCTAGTGATCTCATGACCCGCTTAGATGGAAATAAAAGAGTCGAGGCCATGAAGAAAATGCATGAGACGGTGCGGATCAAGCTTGAAAAGAAGAACCAAGAGATTGCAAAAAGGGTAAACAAAGGGAGAAGGAGGCTTGTGCTTGAACCCGGAGATTAGGTGTGGGTGCATCTTCGAAAGGATCGGTTTCCAGCTCAAAGAAAGTCCAAGTTGCTGCCAAGGGGTGATGGTCCTTTCCAAGTACTTGAGAGGATCAATGACAACGCCTATAAGATTGACCTTCCACCAGAATATTAAGTGCACAACACTTTCAACGTGGGTGATCTCTCCCTCGTGGATGCGGTTGAAGATGACCAAATGCTGAATTTGAGGCCAAATTCCACTCAAGATGGAGAGGATGATACGGTTAGGGCAGCCTCCACAGGTACACGGCCTTTCACGCGAAGCCAAGCTCGGGAATTACAAAAACTCCAAGCTTTGTTCATGCAAATGGCCGTGTGTGAGTTGGTGATTGAACCGACCAAGGACCTAAACGTTTTTATGTGTGAAGAGAGGTCCTAAAGTGTAATAAACTACTCTCCAAGGGTGGCACAAGAAAGCAAGGGCGGATGGGTCATTTTACCTTTTTTTGTTGTAGTATAAATAGAACATGTTAGAGAGATGTCCCTTAGTTTTTGAATGCTGAAAGTTGTAACCTAAAAACACAAACACATTTCCTCTCTCTTCTCTCATTGAAGCCGTCCCTAGTATCTCACAAGTAGAGGTATACTTGTGTTGTCTCTTTGGCTAGAAACAAGGGTTTTGAGGTCGTTGAGTGCCTCTGGGTCCTCGTAAGAACTTGGTGTTTATATTCATTAGACTTAGGGTCCTCTCTTGATGTTAGGGTTCTTATTTTCTTAAATGTTATATGTCAAGTTATCTATATTTCTTTATCTTGTTGTTGTGGTTGATTTTGTTATCTTAAAGTGTAGTGAAGCCGTGTGGGGCTCTTTTCGATTCACTAGCATCATTATCCATCTTGTTGTTCTTGTGTTGTAAGTTGAAAACCGAAACTAGTTCTTGTATTGTAAGCTGAAAAACCGAAAATAAAAACTTGTTGTTCTTGTGTTGTGGACTGAAATCCGAACCTACTTGTTGTTCCTGGTGTTGTTGGTTTGATCTTGTATCAGATGACCACCAAGGTAACCATCTCAAAGGCTAATAAACTAAGTATTGCAATCTGTAAAATGACGAGTGGCAGCTCAGGGGCACTTGCCTAGCATGGGCCAATCTCGATACCTTTATTTGTGGGTGGCAGCTCAGGGGCATAAGCCTAGCATGGGCCGATCCCAATCTTTTTATAGGTGGCAGCTCAGGGGCGTAAGCCTAGCATGGGCCGATCCTAATTTATATTTTTTTACCATTGATCAGCTGGTCATTTGCGTTATATGGATTACAAAGATTATGAAGTAAGAAGTTAAAATGAAGAAAGAATGTAATGTACATTGTCCCACAAGTATTTATAAAGGTGGTCTACTAGTACTCCTTATACACTTGTATCGGATTTCTATTGAGCTTTTGTATCAAGTGTGTTGCTACTTTCCGCCTTACATATTCAGTACATATTTTCGTACTGATGTCCCTCACGGGGGACTTGCATTTCATGCTGCAGGCAGAGGCACTTCAGCTCATACAACTCCCTAGTAGGAGCGCAGGTTATTCAAGGACTATTGGTGAGCTCCAGGTTGATTCAGGACTTTCCAAGTCTGCTCTAGATATTTTGGTATTGTACAGTAAGTCTAGAGTAGGGCGGGGGTTTGTCCCGACCCTGGCTAAGTCTATGTATCTTTTAGAGGCTTTGTAGACTAATGTAAAGTTATGGTAGTGTCCTGATTTTAGACATGGTGGCCCCACCGGCCAAGTGTTGTACATATCAGTTTTGGGAGTGCATGTGTACTCAATTTCATCGATGCATAATATTATGTCGTCAGAACATTTTGTTGTTACAGTTACATGCATGGGAAGTATAAGGTTATGAATTGGTTCTCTCGGGCCTTTACGGCTACGGGTGCCTGTCCGCCCCAATAGGATTTGAGGCGTGACACATTCATCATTTTTGTATGTAAGAAATATGGGTCCCTTCGAATGTGCATAGATTATCGATAATTGAATAAGTTGACAGTGAAGAATAAGTATCTGTTTCCCATGATAGGTTATCTCTTTGACCAGCTTTAGGTGATAGATGCTTTTCTAAGATTGATTTTTAATTGGGCTATCATAAATCGAATATTGGGCAGATAGATATCCCCAAGACTATTTTCCAAACTCAATATAGTCATTATGAGCTTTTGTTTATTTCATTCAGGTTAACTAATGCTTCGGTGGTATTTATGGATCACACGAATGGGGTATTTAGGCAGTTCTTTGATTTGTTCATGATCATGTTTATTGATTACATCTTAGTGTATTATAAGCGTTAAATGGATAATCCCAATCACCTGTGAGTTGTGTTTCACACTATAAAGGATAAGAGATTGTACACCAAGTTTTCATAGTGTGATTTTTTGTGGAATGCAGTGACCTTTCTGGGTCATGTTGTTTCTATTGGGTGGATAATGATGTATCCATAGAAAGTTGATGCAGTTAAGAAATGGCCAAGACCCATGACTCCAACAAACATTCAGATCTTCTTCGGTTTAGCCGACTATTATAGGAGGTTTATGGAGAGTTTTTCTTCTATCGCAGCTCCATTAACTAAAGTGACTCAAAAGAAGGTGAATTTTCTCTTGTTTAGCAACAACTACCTCAACAGAAAAAAGGATACAAAATAAATTTTGGATTGAAACCAAAAGATATATCCATATAAGGAGTCACATAGGAGAGAGCGGACCTCGATTCAAGCAAACAGTATACGTCACATGTGAAAAGCTATAACATACCAGTAATGACATTAGGTAATGCTTCATATTCTAGTTGGGATGCCAAAGCATACAACCTGTTCCTACCAACACTAGAACCAGGACTAATAACAGAAGTAGATACTACACCACCAGGTGTAGGAGCAGAAGAAGTAACCATGAGAGTATTATTCCCCCCTAGCAACCTTATTAACCAAAAAATCCCTGAGTTGATCGTTTGTCTGGCCACACTTGAAGCATTTGGCCCTTCCTTCATCGCAATAACCACAATGAGGATGACCATTAAACTAATTAGGAGGTCATGAAAAAATTGACTGACCTCCGATTCCCTGATATTGGGCACCCTGTGCCTAGAAATTATAACTACCTTGATGAAACCTGTGACCTTCTTGGTAAGGAGCACTAGCAGAAGTGTAGGAACCAGAACTCCTCCACTTGTTTTTCTTCCATTTTCCTCCTTCCCGAACACCCTATGATTGAGCACTTCCCTGGTCATAAAGCCTGATCCTCTTACCCTATCAATCCCCAAACTCATCCGGCTTTCTCTTTTCATCCTCCACTTGCTCCATATAAATAGTCAACCTAGAGATATCCATATTTATAATCAGCAAGGAAGTCTATTTCTTAAAAATCAAATCATAATTCAACCAAGAAGCAAACTTCCTCATTCTTTCCTTCATCTCAGCCACTAAATTAGGAGAATAACTTGACAACCGGTGAAACTTCAAGGCATATTCCTTGATAGACATCCTCCCTTGCTTCATAAACTCCTCCATCTTGTCATCTCTCAACTCTTGGGGTAAGAAATGATCTAAGAAGGCCTTAGAAAAATTATCCCATAAGACTGATTCTTCAATATCACCTTTATCCCTATCCTTCTCTTTAAAGTAGTGATATGCGACCTCTTTGAGTATATAAGCTACAAAGTTTACCCCCTCGACATTGGTAGCCTAAATCATCTAAAATATTTTTTCCATTTCATCCAAGAAACCCTGTATATCCTCTTACATTTTCACTCAAGAAAAAGTGAGAGGACCCATCTTCATAAATATGACAACCCTTGTGGCCTCAATAGACAAAGCACCAGTCGCACCCCACTCAGCCTAAGCAGCAACCATCTGAGTCATAACATGAATTGACTGATGGAATTCCATATTAGTCACCTCACCTTAAGTCGGACAAGTAGAAAAAATATAACTCCAGAATTATCAGGGATAGGACCAGGAGATCGAAAATGAACCCGAAAAGTAGGATGCACCCATTAAGCATTACCCCAAGATGGGATAGAAGAATTTCCTTATGTTCCAAATCTACAAGGCATAATCTAAAAGACTAACAAACAAGGATTAGAAAATATTTTAGGACTGAGACTCCAATCTTTAAAATTGAATACCAAGAAAGGGAAACATTCCTAAATACATTAGAGCTTTTTCCTTATGAGTTTGGCATGCTACATACCCTTAAAAGAGTCTCAACTCAAAATGGATTTTTAGACTTTCAATTAACCATGAACCTAGGCTATGATAAAAACTTGATATGACTTGATAAGGGCCTTGTCATAATAGGAATCCCAAGTCCGACCAGGACCGGAGACCACCCTCGTTACCCAACCCGACCTCCAGTTGTCTGCACTGAGCATGTAACAAAATAGTGTAACAGCTCACATGAAGACTCCAGGATATAATCACAATCTTAACTAACCCAATTGAGTCCAATCATCCCACAATAACAATCCATCCATACCAAATAATACCAAAATAAGGGCCATAAACTAGGCCATAACAAAGATGTTCAAAAGCATAATATAATTAATCTCAAAATAAAATATAATGGAACAATGATAATTATATCTAGTGATTCCAGCCTCAATACCAATAAAAATGCTAAGGTTGTCACCTATACTGATCATACCCATTCCAACCTATAGTATTACCATAATGACTCTAAACAAAAGAGAAATAAAATTTAGTTGTGACATGACCCCAACCATGAACAAAACCAATATCCAAAATAAAATCAAAGTGTCTAAAAACATTCATAAAATGAAATAGAGCCTTCTAAAAGGATGGTAGATCACCAGTTCAATCCCAATGTTGATCCTTGAGTCAATCACTATGTAAGAGGATTAGAACAATTGATTTTTGCATAGCGTTGATATACAATTGCCAGTAGATGGATAAACAGGTAAATGCTAGCATAATCTTAATATAAGGATAAAATAATGCTATTCATAAAACCATCCATATAAACAAAACCATATATATTATAATATGTCTTCCTAAACTACCCACGTGCTAAATAGGTTTAGCTTTCCTTTATGAAAGGGCCCCAGTGTGTGAAGCCGTATGGCCAGGGAAGAAAACCTAGAATGACTAGTACATCCCCCAAAATATAGTGAGACATCATGCACACAGTCACCAAAACCAACCTCACATCGGTAAACATGAGTTTCAAATTTTGGTCGCCCCGGGACCTCAACCTTCCATTGCTTTTCTACACATCCAGCTATTACTATCTGATTAAAACCATTATAAAACAACCAAGCAATCTATTTTCTATTTATTAACCTAGGAGATTTATTCGTGGTATCGTCATACCAACCATATTTGCAAGTACTATCCATAGCCAACCATATAGGTTTAAGGGGACTTCTAAGTGTCATTCCATTTACCATATTAACCTACTTGGCGGATTCCATGTACCTCACAAGCATAACCATTTATCCATTTATCTTTCAAATCCATTTAAACCGTGCACAATTATTGTACCAAGTTTTAAAGAAAAGCAAGAGTTCTATTAAAATACTCAATGCAATGAAAACATTATTGTAGACAATTTGTCAAACACATTGGGGGCATAATATAACAAAAACCAATTCCAATTTCCATTAAACCATTCCCATGAAATCCAATTTCCTAAAACCACCATTAATGCATATAATGTATAATTAAAATGATAGAAAACCATAACCAACCATTTCATATCAAAACCCCCAATTCATATTTGAAAACCAAAATCATACAATCATTAAAGTCATGAAAATATTAAAAACAAAACATGCTTTTAGATAGAATTAACAATGAGGGAAGAAAAATGCCTTAAAATAAGATGATGATGGAAAAAATTACCAAGACTGGCCCCAAATCACCCTTCTAGTTAAAACCCTAGCTTTTCTTGCCTAAAAGCTTTTGAAAGAATTATAAAGTGCTTAGAAGAGTTTTAAGTGTTAATGAATGCAATAATAGGGTAAATAACCTAACTAGTAGGTTAGAAGTTGTGGGACCTTATTAGGGTAAGTGGGGAAATATCCAAAATACCCCCACTTAATTTGTACAAAATTCCATCTCAGGGATAAAACTGACCCTCACGAGTCATACCGTTCTATATGATTGATACTCTCCACTCGTATCCTAGCCTTAATAGTTTTATCCAAAACTTTCCAACATATGAATCATTCAACCAAGTAGTATCCAAAGTATACGCTCCATACACTTTATCCGTATCCATGACAGATTTAAGACCAAGGAAGATTTAGATAATTTCAACCATACAAGTCCTTGATATAAATCGTACCTTAGGTTACAGATAATGTTGAGCCACTTGTACTCAAATCCAACCTAAGTAACAAAGTTTAAGATTAAGTTAAGGAATAAAATAATTTGTAACCACCAATATGAATCATACACCTAATTCATATCCATTCCAATAACCAAAATCTGTCCCATTAACCAAAATTGGTCAACATAAAATTGGATCATACAATCCATACCAAATATACGGTTTGTACCCATGAGTCATATTTGGTCTAAAGATCAAAATTTCAGGAAATTTTCTAACATCCAAAAATTATGGTGCTTTGGAGAAATTGATGGATCAAATTGCGTTGGATATGGTGGATTTTTATCTGATCATAGGGATTGATTGGATCTATTCATGCTTTTCTTCTCAAGATTGTAGGACCCAAATGGTCAGTTTTTAAATTTCCTGAGGAACTGGTAATAGAATATGAGAGAAGTTCTGAAGTCCTTTAGAGAAAATTTATTTCATATCTTAGAGCCTGGAAATTGATTTTCTAGGGGTGTCTTTATCATCTAGTTCGAGTTAAAGATTTTATATTTGAGGTTCCTTCTTTATAATTTTTCCTATTGTTAATGAGTTTATCGAGGTGTGTCTCAACAATCTTCCTAGTATTCCTCCAGATAAGTAAATAGACTTTGAAATTGATGATAATTTTCCATATGAACAGGTCTTGGCAACATTATAATACTTAATCCCTGGGTTTGCAGATTTATTCAACTACCTGGCAAGTGACCTTGTCCCAAAAAGATATGCCATTTTAGCAGTGATAAGGCCCAAACTAACCCTTCTTAGAAAGGTAAAACATTCACTGTCAAATATAATAACCCTACTAGGTTAGGGTCGATCCTACAGGGAATACGCCAGATATCTTGCTTGAAATTGTTGAAATCACCAAGTAGTGCAAAAAAGTGAATTGGGGGATTTCCTATAAAAAGTAAAAAGTAATAAAAGTTGGATGCTTTAGGTTGTAAACAATCTAAGATGAATACTAGGCCTGTGTTCTACCTAGATCCTAAATCCGTAGACTTATCGTGCACTGTCGAACTATTCTGATACTGATACGGTTAGGGCAGCCTCCACAGGTACACGGCCTTTCACACGAAGCCAAACTCGGGAATTACAAAAACTCCAAGCTTTGTTCATGCAAATGGCCGTGTGTGAGTTGGTGATTGAACCAACCAAGGACCTAAACGTTTTTATGCGTGAAGAGAGGTCCTAATGTGTAATAAACTACTCTCCAAGGTTTGCACAAGAAGCAAGGGTGGATGGGTCATTTTACCCCTTTTTGTTGTAGTATAAATAGAACATGTTAGAGAGTTAGTCTCAACTTCTTGGTTCTTCTTTTCAAGCTTGATCCGCACCGTCTCATGCATTTTCTTCATTGCCTCGGCTCTTTTATGTCCATCTAAGCTGGTCATAAGATCACTAGACAAAGGAGTGAGATCTAAAGGGGTAAGGGGATTCAGGCCGTAAACACATTCAAAGGGAGTCATTCCCGTGCTCGAATGTATTACCCGGTTGTATGCAAATTCCACCAAGGGTAGGTGATCTTCCCATGAAGTCAGTTTACCTTTAACCATAGAACGTAGCATAGACCCCAAGGTTCTATTTACTACCTCCGTTTGGCCATCGGTTTGTGGGTGACAAGACGTGGAGAAAAGTAACTTCGTTCCAAGCCTACCCCACATGGACTTCCAAAAGAGACTTAGGAACTTGGAGTCCCTATCGCTCACAATAGTCCTCGGTACCCCGTGAAGCTTTACAGCATGTGCAACAAATAATGAAGCTACACTACGAGCATCCTCGGTTTTAGCACATGGAATAAAATGAGCCATTTTAGAGAATCTATCAACAATAACAAAAATGCTATCTCGGCCCTTTCTAGTCCTTGTCAGCCCCAAAACAAAATCCATCGAAATGTCCAACCAAGGCCTAAGGGGAGTAGGGAGGGCTGAAAAACCGAAACTAAAACTTCTTGTGCTTGTGTTGTTGGACTGAAATCCGAGGCTACTTGAATCTCTTGGTGTTGTTGGTTTGATTTTGTATCAGATACCTTGCACGCAAAATCTGATCTGTTATGTACCATCAATTGTCTTGTGGACTCATTGGCAAATTTCACCCTTTACCTTTAGAGTCTCAAGGTGTCTCTTTAATATCCCTTATCCTAGATCCTAGTAAACGATCACTTTATGAGTCTCAAGTTATTACATAAAAGACAATCATCTAACATAGATAATTCTAATTAGGCTAGATCGACAGTTAATCTAAAAATTATTATTGTGATCATCATTTCCTACTCTCTACCTCTCTTGTGAAGAAAGTTGTTAATATAGGCAGGATCTTAACATTTTCCACTGCTATGAAATAAATAAGCTTTAATAAAACCTAATACATACAATAATACTTATCTAGAATGACTTGGCACTTCATATACTTTGTTAATTAACAAGGGATTCCTATAACCTTATCTAAGGGAATTAGCCGCTCATAATTATGAGTGCAATAATGGAATTCATTGAAAAAATTAAGGAATAAATCTCATTATAATGAAAGAAGATATCCGAGAGTCTTAAATTGATAACAAACCATAAACAAGTGTGTAACTTAACCCCAAAGGGCATAAACTCGCATCCAAATTCCTATCACTTAATCTCTCCTACTAAACAAAGTCTAAAGGGTATTTATAGATTACAAGAAATTCTTGAAACCAAATCCTAAATAGAATAGGAAAACATTACGAGACATACATAATAAGGACTAAAAAAATCATAGAAGTGTATGTAGGTGTAAGACACCACAAATTCTAAGCTAAACTCAGTTCGTTAAAGCTTTAAAAAGATCCCAGACTTAGAAATTTCAGCTATAAGTGCTTACACTTAGAATTTATTTTAGCCACATAAGTTGTCAATCCTATTTCCCGTCCCTTATGACCTTAAAGTTTCAATTATTTATGTTGATTTATTATAAGGAATGTCAGTAGGTTTCACTGAACAAGTTCAAGATTTTTCACACGTCGTTTGAATCAAGTTTGGGAGTTCAAATCAGTGGATTGACATGATCTTGATGCGTCACATCAACTATTGCATTGATAATTATTTTCCCTAGCTCCTAGTGTCAAATTCCAGTGAGCCAACCCGGACTCCATGTGCCGCGTTAGCCATAGCGTTGATCCCATCGACTCGGTACGTCGGGCTGCGCTTCACTGGAAAAGTTTTTTAGTCATTAAAAGCTCATATCCTAAGGTGTAATTGGGTATTTTTTATCCCTATTCAACCCCAAAAATATGAGATTAAGTCATTCCTAGGTCAAAAGCATTCACGTTTTCTCAAATTGCTCTCAAGAACAAACCCTAGGGCCTTTGATTTTAAGATCATACTTCAAGAACACTCTATCATTCTTCACAAATTTGAATATTAAGTTATGTGAAGTATTCATCAAAGGGTTTCCTTCAACCCTTGGAGTTCAAAAAACTCTTTTGAACTATAAGCTAATTGATCTCATAGATTTTATGTTGGATTTGAATGTAATCTTGACAATGTTGTCGAAAGGGTTTTTAATTCCACGATTTATCATAAGTTTCATGAAAACTAATTAGATGTGGATTGTATTAGGTGAAATTCATGTTGAACTCTTGAATTGCAAGTGAATATAGTATCCATGATAGTATTATATGTTAATTGATATATGAAATGCCCATGCCTCCCAAGTGTTTAGCAAAATGCTTATAAGAATTGACTAGTGCAAGCACGACGCTATTATGTGATTTAAATCATGCACAAGCCCATTTATATCTACTATTTGACAAAAAAATTTTAATGAATGCATTATTAGTTAACAAGTACTACTGTTCTATTAAAGTCATGCAATGTTTTATTTTTCATGCTATCGAGTCCTGGGGGTATTCAATACCAAAAAATCTAACTGTTTGCCTAGAGTAACAGTAGTTGCAGAACAATCTCAGTAGAGTCACAAATAGTAGTACCTCAGTTATCAGTCCCAATTCAGTATTCAGTCTAGAACTTAGTAGTGTTCAGTTCAGAACTTAACTAAGTAGTATTCAGTTTAGAATTCAGTAAACTCAGTCACCTAATAGAACTCAATAGTACTCCATCAAATAACGAGACCTAGTAAATTCATTTCAATTCAGATAGATAGAACGATCAATAATAGTTCAGTCCAGCCTAGCACAGTTTAGAAATTAGTTCAGTATCTATTAAGTTAGGAGTAGGATTTAATACCGAGTGAACCAATGGATGGGGACTCACCTTCTAGTAGAGCGTGTGATCCTTAGAAGCAGTCCTTGTGTTCCCAAACTATGTCGCCAGCATAGGTTGAGACATCAACCTGCCAGTTGAGGGTTGATGAGGTGTTCTACCTGCCAGTTGAGGGTAAGACTATTCTCATTCAGAGCACTTGCCAGATGAGGGTGACTCAGAACTTTTCTTTACCCATGGCATAGTATTAACACTCTTCCAATTAGGGTTACAGATTAGACCCCAACTCAGTTACCTTATTTAGGGCATGTCGGTTAGATGATTATCTCCCACAGTTTCAATTTCAGTCAGTGTTAAACTCAGTCCAGTTCTATAGAATTAGGACTGTTAGAAACAATTACACAGCTCAATATTGAACTCAACACAATTCCGTTCTACATATTCAGGATTGTCAAAAAATAGTCATTTAATTATCAGTATTATAGTGTCAGTAAACTCAGATTTTAGTTAATCTATATTAAGAATTTAGCATCCAGTATTGATGTGATCTTAGTACAATTTATGTATTCATGCATGTACTCTCATTTAGTTATATTCATACTACCCAGTCAGTTATTTGTTCATGCATATGAACCCATGCATATCATCCTACCTCACTTAGCATACCAGTACATTCAAAGTACTGATGTATACCTTTTTTTTGTGCTAGGATATTGTATATCATAGTTTTAAGCGTACAGGCTCTCGACTAAACTTAGAAGCGCACTCTATTAGTACCAGGCCTAGTGGTAAGTCCTCATAGTATGAGGAAAAAGTTTATATTATTTTAGTATGCAGTTGTCTCAGTTAGTTGGGGGTTTGTCCTATCAACTCCAAATTCAGTCAGTTAGAGGCTTTCAGATAGATGTTTCAATATTCATATTTCAGTACTAAATATTTGTTTTATTATGATCCTTATGGAATTTATAGCCCTTACTTCCATATTTATTTTAGTTATATTATTATTATAGTTCTACTACTGTTCAGTGCTCACAGCAGGTACTAGTCATGGGTTAGCAGGTGGTCCTTCATTATCGCTAGCACTATGTAGCATCTGGGGTACAAATTTAGGGCGTTACAAACTAGGTATCAGGGCTAAGGTTTAACAAATTCCTAGGAAGTCTGAAAGCCACATCAAGTAGAGTCTTATGCATTTATGTGTAGCGCGCCACACTTATGGACAAGAGGTAGGGAGATATTTTTAGGAAAAGTTTCCCTTCTTTCAGTATTCATGTCATCCGAGTTAGCAAAATTTCAAATTAAACTCTCAATCTAATCTTTTTCTCCCTTCATTTACAGAACATGCCTCCTAAGAAGAATGAAGTAGGATAGGAAATTAGCCAACCTACTAGCTCGTCCAGGCCGATCCTCTGGATGAGCATGTCTCCCATGCTGAATTTAGCATTGTATTTACTACTCTAACCAATTCAGTAGCAAACCAGAATGAATGTTTAGCCACTGTTCCATCAAACCCAGTGGCCAATACTGTTGCTTCCAGTATTCAGGACTTTACCCGAATGAATTCTTCTTTATTTTCTAGGTCTAAGTCAAATACGGATCCACAAAAGTTCCTTTATTAGGTGCAGGAGGTCACAAATATTATGGTGGTGATAGCTAGTGAGAGTGATAAGTTGGTTATATATAGTTGTAGGATTTGTCTCACTCATTGTTCAAGAAGTTGAAGGTAGAGAGGGCCAATGATGTAGGGCTCGTAGAATGAGAGGAGTTTGCCACTATTTTTCTGGATAGGTTTTTCCTACTGGAGTTGAGAGAAGTAAAGGTATTAGGGTTTATTAATCTAAAACTAGGCAATATGATGGTGAAAGAGTATTCTCTCATGTTTACTTAATTAGCTAGATATGCTCCTCATGTGGTGGCAGATAGCATATTTAATATAAGTAAGTTTGTGTCGAGTTTGTCTAAAAGTATGGTGAAGAAGTGTAGGACTGCAATGCTAATTCAAGAGATAGATATATCCAGGCTCATGGTTCATTCTCAGCAGAAACAGAAGGCTAAGAATATAGAGAAGGAAAGGGAGAACAAGATAGCAAGAACAAGTAGCTTAAGCATCACTCAGCCTAAGTCAGAAGGTAGGAATCACTTTTACTTCTACCTTAAATCCTTAGTTCTAGCTCCTTCCTCAGCCAGTGCTCTAGCACCAAAATTCAAAGATGGCCCCAAAGATAGGGCTCCAGGCCCTAAGCCTCAGGGTAGTCTCAGCAGTGCCTGAACATATCCTCTTTGCCAAAAATATGGTAGAAACCATCAAGGTATCTGTAGAGCTGGTAGAGATGTTTGTTTCAGATGTGGAAAGCCAGGACACAATGTTAGATACTGTCCTCAGTCAGGTTCCTTGGGTCAGTATAATTATCCCCCAGCCCAGTCTGGTCACTCAAATCAGTAGGCTACAACTTCTAGTGATACCAGTGGGCAACGCCTAAATAAACTCAATGCACTTTAGTCTTGACAGAATAAGGAAAATTCTCCTGATATGGTCACTGGTACATTACAAATTTTTCATTTACATATTTATGCTTTGCTAGATCTAGGAGCTTCCCTATCTTTTATAACTCCATATATAGCCATTGACTTCGGAGTTAGTCCTGAAATTCTATCAGAGCCTTTCTGATTTTCTGCCCAGTAGGTAAATCTGTCATACCCCGGTAGGTATCCAATAACTGTCTAATTATGCTGTCGCTGAAAATTACTTCAGCAAACTTAGTAGAATTAGAGATGATAGATTTTGATGCCATTCTCAGCATGGATTGGATTTATTCATGTTATGCCTTAATTGACTGCAAAACTAAATTGTTCAATTTTAGTTTCCAAATAAACCTATCCTAGAGTGGAGTGGTAGTACTTCAGCACTTAGGGGTCAGCTTTTTTCCTACCTTAGGACAGGGAGAATGATATTTAAGGGATGTGTCTACCATCTCGTCTGAGTCCAAGACTCTAGTTTAGAAACCCCTAATCTTGAATCAATGTCAGTAGCATGCAAATTCCCTGATGTGTTTCCCAAAGATTTTTCTGAAGTTCCTCCCAAAAAGGGAAATTGAATTCGAAATTGACCTTCTTTCAAATACCCAGCCCATCTCTATTTATTTTGCCATATAGAATGTCTCCAGCAGAACTTAAGGAGTTAAAAGAATAATTGAAAGGTCTCCTAGATAAGGGATTCATCAGATCCATCATATCTCTATGGGGTACACCAGTTCTATTAGTACATAAGAAAGACGGTTTCTCATAATGTGCATTGACTACCGTTAAATAAATAAAGTCATGGTCAAGAATAAGTATCCACTTCCCAGAATTGATAACTTGCTTAACCACCTTCAGGGTACCAGTTACTTTTCAAAGATAGACCTTAATTTAGTCTATCATCAGCTCAGGGTCAAAGAATGTGACATTTCAAAGATAGTCTTCACAACTTGGTATGGTCACTTTGAATTCTTAGTCATGCCATTTGTTCTTACCAATGCCCCAATAGCTTTCATGGACTTGATAAACCGTGTGTTCAAGTAGTACTTGGATATTTTCATCATAGTCATCACAGATGACATTCTTGTCTACTCTCGTAGTGAGGATGATCACGCAGACCATCTCAGAATAGTATTGCAGACTTTCTAAAATCATTAGTTGTTTGCTAAATTAAGTAAGTAAAAAAATTGGATAAGGTCAGTAACTTTCCTTGGCCATATAATTTTTGGTGACGGCATTAGAGTTGATCTCCAAAAGACTAAAGCAGTGAGAAACTGGCCCTAACCTATTTCTCCATCAAATATTAGGAGTTTATTGGGCTTGGCTGGCTATACCGTTGGTTTTTTAAGGTATTTTCATCTATTTCATCACCTATGTCTAGATTGACTCAAAAGAAAGTTAAATTTTAGTGGTCATATTCTTATGAGAAGAGTTTTCAAGAGTTAAAGACTCGACTTACTACAGTCCCAATTTTGACTTTACCAAATGATTCAAATGGATATGTGGTATATTGTGATGCTTCTTGAATTAGCAGTTGTAGTTTTTGCCTTAATGATTTAGAGGCACTATTTGTGTAGAGTGAACATTGATATGTTCACTGACCATAACAGTCCGGAGTATGTATTTTCTTAAAAAGACCTAAACTACGTCATAGAAAATGGTTCGAGTTGTTGAAAGACTATGACATGAGTGTTTTGTATCACCCAGGAAAGTCCAATGTAGTGGCTGATGCTCTTAGTCGGATGTCAATGGGTAGTGTTGCTCACATGGAAGATGATAAGAAGAAGTTAGTTCAGGAATTCCATCAGCTTCCCCGACTAGGTTCTGCTTAGTTAATTCAGCAGAAGCTAACGTATGGGTGCAGAGTAGTTTAGAATCATCTTTGGTTTCTGAAGGGAAGGAAATGCAGGATAGGAATCCCAGTCTAGTTAAGCTAAAAGAATTAGTCAGAAATCAGAAGGTAGAGGTTTTCTCCCAAGGGGGACATGGTGTGTTGTGTTGCCAGGGTCGGCTATGATGCCAGACGTAGACGACTTGAGGCAGAAAATTCTAGAAGAAGTGCATGGTGCATGCTAATCAATTCATCCAGAGACCACCAAGATGTACCGCGACCTGCGGTAAGTTTATTGCTGGAGTGGGATAAAGAGGGATATTACATAATTTGTGGTTAAGTGCTCAACGTGTCAACAGGTTAAGATCAAGCATCAGAAGCCTAATGGATCCATACAGGAGATATGTTAAGGGCGTGTTCCATTGACTTTAAGGGTATTTGGGATGACCACTTGTCTTTGATCGAGTTTGCATATAACAACAATTACCATTCAAGCATTCAGATGGCTCCGTTTGAGGCACTTTATGGTAGGAGATGTAGATCTCTCATTGGCTGGGTTGAATTGGCAGAGGATGCAGTGGTAGGACCTGACTTGGTATTTCATACCTAACAAAAGGTTCAGTTGATCAGGAAAAGGCTTAAGACAGCTCAGAGCAGACAAAAATTGTATGCAGTTGTGCGAAGAAAGGATCTCAATTTTGAGATTGGCGACTATGTGTATTTGAAAATCACTCCTATGAAAGGAGTAAACAGGTTTCTCAAGAAGGGGAAGCTCAGTCCCCAATATGTTGGTCCTTATTAAATTCTCAGCCATTTTGGGAAGGTAGCTTACGAACTTGAGTTGCCTTCAGACTTAGCTTCAGTCCATCCAGTGTTTCATGTCTCCTTTCAAAAGAAATGCATGGATGACCCAGCAGTTGTAGTCACTATATAAGGTGTAGATGTTTAGAATAGTCTATCTTACAAAGAGGTTCCAGTCGAAATCCTTGATTATCTGATTCAAAGATTGAGTAAAAAAAGTCCCTCCAGTCAATGTTCTTTGGCGGAATCAGTCCGTTGAGGGAGCTACTTGGGAATCAGAAACATATATGCAGACCAAGTATCTTTACCTCTTCTTCGCAAACTCAGACTTTGCTCAAGGTAACAGTTTTCCTTGAATTTACTTAGTTCCATATTCAGCTTTCCTTTATGAGTTAGATATCAGTTAAGTTTCATAGCATTCTCATATTATGCATACCTTTACAAAATAGCTTAGTCATGTGTCATGTCCTTAGAATTCAGTCATTCGTCAGTTATGCATGCCCAGTATGTAATTTCAGTCTATCAGTATTTTCATCTTAGTCAGTCTTTTTCGATGAGGAATGTTCCCAAGGGTGAGTTATTATAAGACCCTGCAAAATTCTAAGCTTAAATCTCTTTGTTAAAAGATTAAAAAGAGGTCCCAGACTTAGAAATTTCAGCTAAGTGTTTACACTTAGAATCTATTTTATCCTTATTAGTTGGAAATCCTATTTCCCGACCCATATGACCTTAAAGTGTTGACTTTTTAGGTTTATTCATGATCAGGAATGTCAGTGGGTGTCCCCGAACAAGTTTCAGATTTATCAAACTTCGTTTGAATTATGTTTGGGATTTCAAACTAGTAGATCGATTAAATCTCGACGTGCCATGTTGACTTTCACATCGATAAATGTTTTCCCCAGCTTCCAGTGTCAAATTCTGATGAGCTGACGAAGACTCGATGCGGTGCGTTAGCCATAGCATCGATCCCATCGATGCGGTGCATTGGGCTGCATACTAGACACATTTTTAGTCATTAAAAGCCCACGTTCTTAGGTGTAATTGGTTCTTTTTCCACCCCTATTAAGCCCCTAAAACATGAGATTAAGTCATTCCTAAGGCAAAAACATTCACTTTCTCTCAAATTTCTCTCAAGAACAAACCCTAGGGCCTTTTATTTCAAGATCAAGCTTCAAGAACACTCCATCACTCTTCACAAATTGGAATACCAAGGTATGTGAAGTGTTCATCCAAGGGTTTCCTTCCACCCTTGGAGTTCAAGAAACTCTTGCAAACTATAAGTAAATTGATCTCAAAGATGAATGTAATCTTGACTATGTTGTTGAATGGATTTTCAATTCCATGATTTATCACAAGTTACGTGAAAAATAGTTAGATGTGGATTGAATTAAGTGAATCTCATGTTGAACTCTTGAATTGCACATTAATGTAGTATCCATGGTAGTATTATATGTTAATTGATATGTAAAATGCCCATGCTTCACAAGTGTTTGACAAAATACTTATATGAATTGACTAGTGCAAGCATGGCATGTTATTATGTGATTTCAATCAAACACAAGCCCATGTATATCTAGTGTTTGATAA
This sequence comes from Capsicum baccatum var. pendulum, assembly GCA_030864225.1. Lineage (NCBI taxonomy): Eukaryota > Viridiplantae > Streptophyta > Magnoliopsida > Solanales > Solanaceae > Capsicum > Capsicum baccatum. Next base: position 17,763,964 of record CM061558.1, read on the forward strand.
AAATGTCTAAATGAATGCATTATTGGTAAACAAGTACTATTGTGCTATTAAAGTCATGCAGTGTTTTACTTTTCATGCTATCGAGTCCTGGGGTATTGAATACCCAAAAATCTAGCTGCTTACTTATAGTAATAGTAGTTACAGAATAGTCTCAGTAGCATCACGAACAGAAGTACCTCAGTAATCAGTCCCATTCAGTATTCAGTCTAGAACTTAATAGTGTTTAGTTCAGAACTTAACTTTGTAGTATTCAGTTAAGAACTTAGTAAACTCAGTCAGCTAATAGAACTCTGTTGTACTATGTTAATTAATGAAACCCAATGAATTTTGTTCAATTATGATAGACAACATGATCAGTAATATTTTAGTCCATCCTAGCGTAGTTTAGAAATCAGTTCAGTGTCTATTCAGTTGGGTGTAGGATTCAGAACTGAGTGAACCCAAGGATAGGTTGAGACATCAACCTGCCAGTTGAGGGTTGATGAGGTGTTCTACCTACCTATTTAGGGTACCACAATTTTCACTTAGAGCACCTACCAGATGAGGGTGACTCAGCACTTGTCTTTACTCGTGTCACGGTACAGACACCTTTCTAATTAGGATTACAGATTAGACTCCAACTCAGTTACCTGATTTAGGGCATGTTGTTTAGATTATTATATCCCATAGTTTCAGTTTCAGTCTCAGTATATAACTCATTCCAGTTCTACAGGATCAAGACTGTCAGATATAGGCACAAAGCTCAATATGGAACTCAGTGCAGTTCCGTTCAATAGAATTAGGACTGTCAAAAAATAGTCATTCAGTTATCAGTAAACTCAGATATAAGTTAATCAGTATCAAGTATTGATATGATCTCAATTACAGTTTATGTAATCATGGATGTACTCTCATTCAGTTATATTCATGTTACTTAGTTAGTCATTTGTTCATGCATATGAACCCTTGCAGATCAGCCTACCTCTCTTAGTATACAAGTACATTTAAAGTACTGACGTATACCTTTCTCTTGTGCTATAACATCTTATATCATAGGTTCAAACGTACGGGCTCCCAACCATACTTAGCAGCCCACTCTATCCATAGTAGGCCTAGTGGTGAGTCCTCATAGTTCCAGGATAAAGTTATTATATTTTTTATGCATTTCAGTATGCAGTTGTTATAGTTAGTTTGGGGCTTGTCCCATCAACTCCAAATTCAGTTAGTTAGAGGCTTTCTAACTAGAGTATTTCAGACAGATGTTCCAGTATACATATTTCAGTACTTAGTATTTTCTTTAGTTATGAACCTTATGGCATTTACAACCTTTACTTCCTTCTTTATTTTAGTTATATTATTATTACAGTATTACTATTGTTCAGTGCTCACAGCAGGTACCAATCTTGGGTTAGATAGTGGTCCTTTGTGGTCGCTAGTATGATGTAGCATCCAAGGTACAAACTTGGGGCATTACAGTAGGTTACATTGAGACCCTAGGAAATAATTTCAAAATGATCAAGAAAGAATAAAGTTGGTGACCCCTTACTAAGGTCATCTACGGATGGTATGTACTACATACGAACCATATGTGGTCCTTAGTAAGTGACAGACCTCCTAAACGGCTCCTGAAGCTCTCTAGACTTCCTATGCCTGAGCCTCTAGACTTCAAGTTCTGATACATACTTAGGTACCTACTTAAGTAAGTGTCTCCTACTCCCAGTAGGTGCCCAAGTGGCCCAAAACTTCAACTTTTTATCTTTTTCTTCCATTTAGCATACAAAACCTAGTTTTTCTTTCTTTTAGCATCCAAAACCTAATTTTCCCAAAAAAACTCAAAAAACACATCAAATCTAACAAAATATCCTTAAGTAGATGCATATTCTCCAAGCTTAAGCCTCTTAAGTGATATGAATCCATAGAACAACAAGACACTCAAGTTAGAATGTTGCACGTCCTCAAGCAACAAAATACCACAAAAGATACAACAATGTTTAACAAAGAGAAACATAAGATACCCATGGAAGTCAATCATCAAATTTATCTTAAAACACATTACCTTCTCTAAGTTCAATACTTTAAAACCAACTATGTGTATTCTTGAAGTACAACAATGTGACCCAAAGGAATAAAGATATGGAATTTCATTAGGAATAAACAACCATGCATAGTACAATTTACACTACCCAAACAAGTAAGCATCAAGAAATGCAACACTTGTGCCCTCTTTACAGAAGCCCCACTCACTAATTTGAAATTAAGCATATGAATGCAGGGACGCTCAAGACACACTAACACTCACAAGAGAAGCTTCATGAATGTGCATCAAACTCCATAGGCTTGCCCTTATTTTCTTTTCCTTAACTTTTAGATAGTCGTGTTAGGATCACTGTAGGACTTTAATCGGCTTTTAATGCAAACTTGGGGGATGGTATGATATTTGGAAATTTATTGACTAAGCCACATTATCCCTACATTTACGTTGGGTTCCACTTATCAACCAATTTATTTCATTCCACCCTTTTCTCTCTCTTTTTATTCTTTTATTGCACATTTAGGTTGAGTGTGGTTTTTTTTATTATTTCTTTTTCTTTTTCTTTTCTTTTTATACCACACCCAGCCCTAGTATCTTTTTCTCTTATAAACCCTTCTTTATACCCACTTCACATTTTGCACCCCTATGATAGCCACCCTTAACTTAGGCAATTTTCCTGAGTTGAGGTGCACAATGTACAAGAAGGACCAAGGACAAAATAGGTTCATTATAACACAAATGGTAAGGTGAAAGGTGGAAACAAAGAAATAGGTTATACAAGATCAAAATCAGGATCAAGGGATACTAATTAACATTCGAAAGGTCATTTAAGCTAAAAGTTGACTTAGTTTAAGAACGATCTATAATCCTTTCCTAACTGACTATCTTATAACCTAGGAAACACTAATCGGGGATGTTCTAGATTCAACAGGCAAAGGGAAAAAAGTAATATCACACACACACATGGAACAAGGTTACATCACAAGCTACAAATTATTTTATTCATGCAATTGTTAGCATTGTTTATCATGTCTCTAATGCTAATTCCATAAAAAGATTCAAAAAAGTCATATATATACATACATATATATATATATATCACACAGTTCAAAAACAAGTTATTGAAGGGGTATCATCCTTTAAAAATCAACTAAAACATGCTAACTTCCCTAGACACTCATTTTTCTATTAGTTAAACAAAAAACATAACAAAACCAAAAACAATACGTCTAGACATACTGGCTCTAATATGATACAAAATCAAACCAACAACACCAAGAGCTTCAAGTAGGCTCGGATTTCAGTCCAAAAACACAAGCACAACAAGTTTTAGTTTCGGTTTTTCAGCCCACAACACAAGAACAACAAAATAGATAACAATGCTAGTGAATCGAAAAGAGCCCCACACGGCTTCACTAGACTTTAAGATAACAAAATCAACAACAACAACAAGATACAGAAAGATAGATAACTTGACATATAACATTCAAGAAACTAAGAACCCTAACATCAAGAGAGGACCCTAAGTCTAATGAATATAAACACCAAGTTCTTACGAGGACCAAGAGGCACTCAACGACCTCAAAACCCTTGTTTCTAGCCAAAGAGACAACACAAGTATCCCTCTACTTGTGAGGTATTAGGGGCGGTTTCTACAAGTGGAAGAGAGAGGAAATGTTTTGGTGTTTTTAGGTTACAAAATCAGCATTCAAAAACTAAAGACTAACTCTCTAACATGTTCTATTTATACTACAACAAAAGGGGTAAAATGACCCATCCACCCTTGCTTCTTGTGCCAACCTTGGAGAGTAGTTTATTACACATTAGGACCTCTCTTCACACATAAAAACGTTTAGGTCCTTGGTTGGTTCAATCACCAACTCACACGCGGCCATTTGCATGAACAAAGCTTGGAGTTTTTGTAATTCCCGAGCTTGGCTTTGTAGTCACACCATGGGTAGGGCAGCCTCCACAGGTACACGACCCTTCACACGAAGCCAAGCTCGGGAATTACAAGCACTCCAAGCCTTGTTCATGCAAATGGCCGTGTGTGAGTTGGTGATCGAACCAACCAAGGACCTAAACGTTTTTATGTGTGAAGAGGGGTCCTAATGTGTAATTAACTAATCTCCAAAGTTGGCACAAGAAGCAAGGGCGTTAGGGTCATTTTACCTTTTTTGTTTGTAGTATAAATAGAACATGTAGAGAGAGTTAGACTTAGTTTTTGAAATCTGAAATTTGTAACCTAAAACACAAACATTTTTCCTCTCTCTTCTTCTCCAAGAAGCTGCCCCTAGATCTCACAAGTAGAGGGATACTTGTGTTGTCTCTTTGGCTAGAAACAAGGGTTTTGAGGTTGTTGAGTGCCTCTTTGTCCTCGTAAGAACTTGGTGTTTATATTCATTAGACTTAGGGTCCTCTCTTAATGTTAGGGTTCTTAGTTTCTTGAATGTTATATGTCAAGTTATCTATCTTCCTTTATCTTGTTGTTGTTGTGTTGATTTTGTTATCTTGAAAGTCTAGTGAAGCCGTGTGGGGCTCTTTTTGATTCACTAGCATTTGTTCTCTATATTGTTGTTCTTGTGTTGCAAGTGGAAAACCGAAACTAATTCTTGTGTTGAAAGCTGAAAAACCGAAAACTAAAACTTGTTGTTCTTGTGTTGTTGGACTGAAATCCAAAGCTCTTGGTGTTGTTGGTTTGATCTTGTATCATTTGGTATCAAAGCAAGACCGGTTCTGTTCCAACATAACCCATCTTGGGCTAGATCACAGCTTAAACAACTACACCACAAGAAATTCTGAAATCTGTCCACTAAATGTTGAAACCGAGAATGATGTTGTATGTTTAGATCTAGGTGTTGTTTTGCTTGTTTAGTGAGTTCTAGTGTTGGTTTCTTTCTCACCAACACTAAGGTGTCTAGATCCGAAAGTTGAGCTTGAAACTTGAATATTGTGTAGTGGCTTGAAGTGGCCGAAAGTTGTATGTTGTTGATAACCAAAGGAAAATCGGTGGTTGTGTGTTTATGTGATAAAGAAGTTGTTGAAGATTGTTGAACTGTTCATCTTTTGAACTTGTCATCTTGTTCATCTTGTTGAAGTGTTCATCTTGTTGTGTGCTCAAGTGGTAAAATTATAAAGTTGTTGTGAAAGACTTGCACCCATCACTTGTAGTCTTGTCAATCACTTCCCCTAAATCAAGGATCCTTGTTTTGTGGAATTTGTCAACCAAACCCACTTTCTTGAGTTCGAAAAAGAGTGAAGACTTCAAGATTTTAGTTTTCCCACCCAAAACACTTTTCAAACTTTCACAAGTTGTGTGAATCTTAACACCAAAACCGAACAAAAAAAAAAAGAAGAAAGAAAGAGAAAAATCCGAGAGAAGAAGAATGTGTGGGACCATTGCATGCTACCATGTCACTAGAAGCTCAACTTAGGATATTCTCTGGTTGCTAATTGTTGTTTCTTGGTTTCCCTTACTTGGTCTTAGAACTAATTAACAAACTAGTACTTTCCTACTAGGTTGTTAACTAGTTCGTTGAGCCGTTTGTTCGTGTCAACGGTTATTTGTGTGCTTTTATTCGTTTGAACGAGTTGCTGATTTTGATTCTAGTCCGGAAAGAATTCTTTGAGTCTTCAAACAAGAATCCATTCCGGATAAGAGTTTACTCATACCTTGAAAATCTCACGGTTACTAGCCAATTATACAACACTTGTGGAACACAAACTTGTGGTGAACTAAAGCGGCTAATACCTTCACAATGGAAGGGACAACATCTCATAATGCGGATACCAGTGCCCTTGACTCAATGAGGGCCACTCTTGAGGCCGTTACTCGGACACTTGAAAGAATGAATTCGGAATTTGGGGCCGTGAGAGGGGACTTGGCAGCAATAAGGGGGGAAGTAACGACTATTAGTGGGAGATTAGACCAAGTGGAGAGTCAAAGAAACTCTCGTCCATCTACTCCTCTACATGTATCTACCAATGGTCATGATCGGACCTCCTCCGCAACCATCACCCCCGAAATGATCCACCAAATGCTAAATGCACCCCAAGCTCCACTAAATACCGCAAACCAACCTACCAATTTTCCTCCAAACCGAGACTCCACTAGACCGGTACATTTCCAAGCTCCTCCAATTCCACAAGAGGGATTTGGGCGCCAAGTACCTCCACTAAATCCGAACCCTCCATTCCAAGCTCCATTAAACCAAAAACCGCAAATTCCAAATCCTCCGAATCAAAATGGCCAAGGCCGACCAACCCACTTTGAAGGATACGGTAGAGAGGAGTATGAAGGAGGTGGAGCCTTTGATGATGCTTATATGAGGGAGGAGGAGTTAAGAGGGGGTCGGGGAGAACCTAGGGGATACCGGGGGTATGGAGATAGGGGAAACCGACACCAAGAGAGAGACGTAGGCATCAACACCATCAAGTTGAGCCTACCTATCTTTAAGGGTGAAAGTGACCCCGAGACCTACTTGACTTGGGAATCGGCTTATGACAAAGTTTTCCAAGTTAATGACATCTCGGAAGAAAAGAAGAGTTTCTACGCAATAGCTCACCTCGAGGGCTATGCTAACACTTGGTGGGAGTATATTAAACGGTTTGGTAATGAATTAGTTGATGGGCAGCCACCACCTTGGTATCGGTTGAGGTACTTGATGAGGCAACGATACATTCCCGAGAGGTATCGTCATGAATTGCTTGCTAGATTATATGGCTTGCGGCAAGGAGGCAAGAGTGTGATGGCCTATTTTGACGAGTTCCAACAACTCATGTTGAAACTTGATCACCGGGGGGAGCAAATCAGCCACGACATCATTCGGTTCAAGTGTGGATTGAACAAAGAGATCTCCACTCACTTGACCCTTCATTGGTTCAAAACTATTGACGGTATATTCCAAGCGGCCCTAGAGATTGAAAGGGAACTTAAGGAGAGATCAACCTTCAAGGCAAGGGTACAAACCCCCTCGGGTTGGCCCAAACACAAGGACTAACCCGGTCCTACGAAGCTGCCCGAATCCAAAACAGTCCCTAAGTTACCTCCAAAACCGGAGGCTCACAAATACCCCAACCCAAAGGGGTTCCAATGTTTCAAGTGCCAAGGTTGGGGGCATAAGGCCAATGAATGTCCGAACCGGCGTAATGTGATCCTACGAGAAGGGAAAGTGTACTACCTTGGTGAGGAGGTGGTTTCCGAAAGGGGGGAGGTTGAGGCCGAGCCTCAAGATGGAGAGGAAGCCGAAAATGAACCGAATGAGGAAGGATTAGACGATAGTGAAGATGTCTATCCACAAGAAGGGGAGTGTGTGGTTCCAAACTTTGTGGTTAGACGTGTCATGATTAGTAAGGCGGTAGATGACCCGAGTCAAAGGGAAAATCTATTCCATACTAAGTGCCTTGTAAAGGGGAGTGTGTGCACCTTGGTAATTGATAGTGGTAGTTGTACAAATGTTGCGAGCCATGCTATGGTAAATTTCTTGAAGCTACTAACTACACCGCACACTAGTCCTTACAAGCTCCAATGGTTGAACGATTGTGGTGAATTGAAGGTCACACGGCAATGTGTGATTCGGTTTAAGGTGGGCAATTACCACGACGAGGTGCTTTGTGACGTGATTCCAATGCAAGCATGCCACTTGTTGTTAGGTAGGCCATGGCAATATGATAGGTCTACTAAACACGATGGGAGGTCCAACCGGTATACGCTTGAGAAGGATGGCCGAAAGGTCACACTTCACCCTCTTTCACCCTTCCAAGTAAATGAGTGGCATCAAAAGATGAGAGAGTTAAAAGGAAAGGGTAAGGAAGCCGAAAAGGGGGAAAAGGGGGGGGATGCCGTAGGTGAGGAAGTAGGGACATCCGAGGTTGTCCCAACGCCAAGGGAGGTGGAAAACGTAGTGATGTTGGCTAGGAGGAAAGAACTCTTCATGGACCATGATGAAAACAAGCCGATGCTACTATTGGCCCATTGTTTTAATACTAACCCCACTAATTCTTCCATTTCTCCTTTAATTTCTTGTGTGTTGCAGGAGTATGATGATGTATTCCCTCAAGAACTTCCGCAAGGATTGCCCCCACTTCGGGGAATTGAGCACCAAATTGATTTGGTGCCGGGATCACAACTTCCAAACAAACCGGCCTATAGGAGCAATCCTATGGACACTAAGGAGCTTGAAAGACAAGTTGAGGAGCTGCTCAACAAGGGATACATTAAGGAAAGCATGAGTCCGTGTGCTGTTCCGGTACTTTTGGTACCAAAGAAGGACGGAACTTGGCGCATGTACGTCGATTGCCGAGCCATCAACAAAATCACTATAAGGTATCGTCATCCTATCCCTAGACTAGATGATATGTTAGACGAACTCCACGGATCTTGTGTGTTTTCTAAAGTGGACCTTAGGAGCGGCTATCACCAAATTCGCATGCAACCTGGTGATGAATGGAAGACCGCATTCAAGACCAAATTCGGTCTATATGAGTGGCTGTTCATGCCCTTCGGCCTTACCAATGCTCCTAGCACATTTATGAGGCTAATGAATCATGTAATGAAGCCTTATATTGGAAAGTTTGTGGTGGTCTACTTTGATGATGTGTTGGTGTATAGTAAGTCTATTGATGATCATGTAATACATTTGAGATGTGTGTTTGATGTTCTCCGAAAGGAGAAGTTGTATGCCAACATGGAGAAGTGTTCTTTTGGTGTTGATAAAGTTATATTCTTGGGTTTTGTCGTGAGCTCAAGGGGTGTGGAAGTGGATGATTCCAAGATAGACTCTATACGAAGTTCGCCGACCCCTAAAACTATTGGAGAAATCCGAAGTTTCCACGGGTTGGCAAGCTTTTATAGGATGTTTGTCAAAGGATTTAGTTCCATAGCAGCCCCCTTGACCGAGGTAATTAGAAAGGACGGACCCTTTAAATGGGGTGATGAGCAAGCTAGGGCTTTTGAGGCCTTGAAAGCTACGCTCATCTCGGCGCCTTTATTGCAATTGCCCGACTTTGATAAGATGTTTGAAATAGAGTGTGATGCTAGTAAGGTTGGTATCGGGGCTGTTTTGATGCAAGAAGGTAAGCCCGTTGCTTATTTCAGTGAAAAGCTCAAAGGGGCAACTCTTAATTACTCGACATATGATTTGGAGTTGTACGCCCTTGTTAGAGCCTTGGGAAATTGGCAACATTATTTGTGGCCTAAGGAGTTTGTGATACGAACGGATCATGAGTCGTTGAAACACCTTAAGAGCCAAGACAAGCTGAATAGGGGTCATGCTAAGTGGATTGAGTTCATCGAGACTTTCCCTTATGTAATTCATTACAAAAGGGGGAAGGAAAATGTTGTTGCCGATGCCTTGTCTCAGAAGCATGTGCTTGTTACTACCTTTTCTTTGAAGTTGATGGGTTTTGAGAGCTTGCGGGTGTTGTATCCCGAGGATCCTATCTTTGCTCCTATTTTTAGGGAATGCGAAGAGTGGGGAAGGGACCGTTGGCTTAAGGAGAATAACCATTCCTCCTACTCTCGGTTCGATGGGTACTTGTTCAAAGGGAGGAGGTTGTGTGTTCCTTCTAGCTCTTGGAGGGAATTATTTGTGAGGGAGGCCCATGACGGAGGCCTCATGGGTCACTTAGGGGTAGACAAGACCCTTGGCATCCTAGAGGAGAACTTCTATTGGCCCAAAATGCGCAAAGACGTCACTAAAATTTGTAGTCAATGCGTGGCCTGCCGGAGTGCGAAATCTCGTCTCCAACCTCAAGGGTTATACACCCCACTCCCTACTCCCCTTAGATCTTGGCTAGACATCTCGATGGATTTCGTTTTGGGGCTGCCAAGGACTAGAAAGGGCCGAGATAGTATTTTTGTTGTTGTTGATAGATTCTCTAAAATGGCTCATTTTATTCCATGTGCTAAAACCGAGGACGCTCCTAGTGTAGCTTCATTATTTGTTGAACATGTTTTAAAGCTTCACGGGGTACCGAGGACCATTGTGAGTGATAGGGACTCCAAGTCCCTAAGCCTCTTTTGGAAGTCCATGTGGGGTAGGCTTGGCACGAAGTTACTCTTCTCCACGTCTTGCCACCCACAAACCGATGGACAAACGGAGGTAGTAAATAGAACCTTAGGGTCTATGTTACGCTCTATGGTTAAAGGTAAACTGACTTCATGGGAAGAACACCTACCCTTGGTGGAATTTGCATACAACCGGGTAATACATTCGAGCACGGGAATGACTCCCTTTGAATGTGTCTACGGCCTAAATCCCCTTACCCTATTGGATCTCACTCCTTTGTCTAGTGATCTCATGACCAGCTTAGATGGAAATAAAAGAGCCGAGGCCATGAAGAAAATGCATGAGACGGTGCGGATCAAGCTTGAAAAGAAGAACCAAGAGATTGCAAAACGGGTAAACAAAGGGAGAAGGAGGCTTGTGCTTGAACCCGGAGATTAGGTGTGGGTGCATCTTCGAAAGGATCGGTTTCCAGCTCAAAGGAAGTCCAAATTGCTGCCGAGGGGTAATGGTCCTTTCCAAGTACTTGAGAGAATCAATGATAACGCCTACAAGATTGACCTTCCACCGGAATATCAAGTGCACAACACTTTCAACGTTGGTGATCTCTCCCTTGTGGATGCGGTTGAAGATGACCAAATGCCGAATTTGAGGTCAAATTCCTCTCAAGATGGAGAGGATGATACGGGTAGGGCAGCCTCCACAGGTACACGGCCCTTCACACGAAGCCAAGCTCGGGAATTACAAGCGCTCCAAGCCTTGTTCATGCAAATGGCCGTGTGTGAGTTGGTGATCGAACCAACCAAGGACCTAAACGTTTTTATGTGTGAAGAGGGGTCCTAATGTGTAATTAACTAATGTCCAAAGTTGGCACAAGAAGCAAGGGCGTTAGGGTCATTTTACCTTTTTTGTTTGTAGTATAAATAGAACATGTAGAGAGAGTTAGACTTAGTTTTTGAAATCTGAAATTTGTAACCTAAAACACAAACATTTTTCCTCTCTCTTCTTCTCCAAGAAGCCGCCCCTAGATCTCACAAGTAGAGGGATACTTGTGTTGTCTCTTTGGCTAGAAACAAGGGTTTTGAGGTTGTTGAGTGCCTCTTGGTCCTCGTAAGAACTTGGTGTTTATATTCATTAGACTTAGGGTCCTCTCTTAATGTTAGGGTTCTTAGTTTCTTGAATGTTATATGTCAAGTTATCTATCTTCCTTTATCTTGTTGTTGTTGTGTTGATTTTGTTATCTTTAAAGTCTAGTGAAGCCGTGTGGGGCTCTTTTCGATTCACTAGCATTTGTTCTCTATATTGTTGTTCTTGTGTTGCAAGTGGAAAACCGAAACTAATTCTTGTGTTGAAAGCTGAAAAACCGAAAACTAAAACTTGTTGTTCTTGTGTTGTTGGACTGAAATACGAAGCTCTTGGTGTTGTTGGTTTGATCTTGTATCACTTAGCATAGGGCTTGGAAAAGCCAATATTGATCTTTGCTTGGAAACGATAGATCTTAAGGTTAGTTCATTCCCTTGGTGGTCACCGTAAGAGTGTGGTTTTGATTGTTACATTCATTAGGGGTTAGTATTGAAATACACTTGGTTCTTAATCTTGTAATAATCTTGGTCTCACTATCTATCTTTATTTTCTTCCAAATCGTGTATGTGTTGTGTAGTGGACTGTTTTGGGGTCTTCGTTGAATCCAAAACTTGTATTATTGTTGTTCATCTTGTTCATCACGTTTCACAGCTGTTTTGGTGTTATTATACACTCTTTTATCTTGTATTCTTGTTGTTAGTAGCGAATCCGAGTGTGGTCTCCATCTTGGTCCTCGAATCCTTAAGATTAGTGGACTGATTTGGTGTTTGTTTTGTGTTCCCTTCTCTTTTCCGTATCAGTTCTTGAAATAAGAAACAGTACTTGTCCCACAACACAAGGTTCTTGAAACAAGAAAAAGTGGTTTGTCCCACAAAACAAAGTTCTTGAAACAAGAAAAAGTAGTCCCACAAAACAAAGTTCTTGATACAAGAAAAAGTAGTCCCACAAAACAAGGTCTTTGAAATGAGGGAAAGCTGAAAAAGTAGAAGTCTAGTCTAGGAAGTGTTGAGTTCAAGGTTTCTCACAACAAGCTTTACATCTTTTCATCTTCACCTTTTTGAATCTATATTGCCCTTTTGATTGTCTTAAGTTGAAAGAAAAGATGAAGAACTAGATGAACACCACAACAACCTTCAAGAATACAACAACAACTTCTTCAAGAACACCAACAATTCCAACGGCCAACTCCAATCCACAACAACAAACAACCAAGTCTCTTTAGTGTTGTGTCTTCGGTTTTAACAAGAGATGAAGGTTGTGAAGAGCTTCAAGAACAACAATATTCACCAACAATAACAACAACACTCCTTTCAACAACAACAACAACCAAATACACGGCCAATCAGGTTTCTCAACAACAATGTCTACCACAACAATGTTCAACAATAATGGGCCAAGCTTATGTTCACAATAACAACATCAAAATACAAGCTCAAATCAAGATATAGACTCAATGTGTTAGTGAGGAACAAAACTAACACCTAGAGACAACAATGACAAATAAAAATCTCGGCCAAGACACAACAAGAACACAATTTTCGGCCAAGAACACAAAGTGGACAGATTGCTATTTTCTGGAATTTCCAGATTTCAGTTTTTTTTTTTTTTTTTTGTAGTTTTCAAGTCTCAAGCCCAAGATTGCTTTTGTAGGAACAAGATCAAGCCATGCTTTGATACCAAATGATACGGAAAAGAGAAAGGAACACAAAATAAACACCAAATCAGTCCACTAATCTTAAGGATTCGAGGACCAAGATGGAGACCACACTCGGATTCGCTACTAACAACAAGAATACAAGATACAATAGTGTATATTAACACCAAAACAGCTATGAAACGTGATGAACAAGATGAACAACAATAATACAAGTTTTGGATTCAACGAAGACCCCAAAACAGTCCACTACACAACACATACACGATTTGCAAGAAAATAAAGATAGATAGTGAGACCAAGATTATTACAAGATTAAGAACCAAGTGTATTTCAACACTAACCCCTAATGAATGTAACCATCAAAACCACACTCTTACGGTGACCACCAAGGGAATGAACTAACCTTAAGATCTACCGTTTCCAAGCAAAGATCAATATTGGCTTTTCCAAGCCCTATGCTAAGGATGACTTTTCCAAGCCCTACAACTAAGGGTGTTACACTCTCAAAAGAGAGAAAATATGTCTTTCAATTCTTCATCCTTCCAAATCTCCCAAGAAATGAGCTAAAATGACCTATTTATAGTGTAATACAAAAGAATACAAAAAGACCACTTTGCCCTTAATGATAGGTACGGCCATGGTGATACAAAATCAAACCAACAACACCAAGAGATTCAAGTAGGCTCGGATTTCAGTCCAGCAACACAAGCACAACAAGTTTTAGTTTCGGTTTTTCAGCCCACAACACAAGAACAACAAGATAGATAACAATGCTAGTGAATCGAAAAGAGCCCCACACGGGTTCACTAGACTTTAAGATAACAAAATCAACAACAACAACAAGATAAAGAAAGATAGATAACTTGACATATAACATTCAAGAAACTAAGAACCCTAACATCAAGAGAGGACCCTAAGTCTAATGAATATAAACACCAAGTTCTTACGAGGACCAAGAGGCACTCAACGACCTCAAAACCCTTGTTTCTAGCCAAAGAGACAACACAAGTATCCCTCTACTTGTGAGGTAATAGGGGCGGCTTCTATGAGTGGAATAGAGAGGAAATGTTTTGGTGTTTTTAGGTTACAAAATCAGCATTCAAAAACTAAAGACTAACTCTCTAACATGTTCTATTTATACTACAACAAAAAGGGGTAAAATGACCCATCCGCCCTTGCTTCTTGTGCCAACCTTGGAGATTAGTTTATTACACATTAGGACCTCTCTTCACACATAAAAACGTTTAGGTCCTTGGTTGGTTCAATCACCAACTCACACACGGCCATTTGCATGAACAAAGCTTGGAGTTTTTGTAATTCCCGAGCTTTGCTTCGTGTGAAAGGCCGTGTACCTGTGGAGGCTGCCCTAACCATATCATCCTCTCCATATTGAGAGGAATTTGGCCTCAAATTCAGCATTTGGTCATCTCCAACCGCATCCACGAGGGAGAGATCACCAACGTTGAAAGTGTTGTGCACTTGATATTCCGGTGGAAGATCAATCTTGTAGGCGTTGTCATTGATTCTCTCAAGTACTTGGAACGGACCATCACCCCTTGGCAGCAATTTGGACTTCCTTTGAGCTGGAAACCGATCCTTTCGAAGATGCACCCACACCCAATCTCTGGGTTCAAGCACAAGCCTTCTTCCTCCTTTGTTTACCCTTTTTGCAACTTCTTGGTTCTTCTTTTCAAGCTTGATCCGCACCGTCTCATGCATTTTCTTCATTGCCTCGGCTCTTTTATGTCCATCTCATCTGGTCATGAGATCACTAGACAAAGGAGTGATATCTAAAGGGGTAAGGGGATTTAGACCGTAAACACATTCAAAGGGATTCATTCCCGTGCTCGAATGTATTACCCGGTTGTATGCAAATTCCACCAAGGGTAGGTGATCTTCCCATGAAGTCAGTTTACCTTTAACCATAGAACGTAGCATAGACCCCAAGGTTCTATTTACTACCTCCATTTGGCCATCGGTTTGTGGGTGACAAGACGTGAAGAAAAGTAACTTCGTTCCAAGCCTACCCCACATGGACTTCCAAAAGAGACTTAGGAACTTGGAGTCCCTATCGCTCACAATAGTCCTCGGTACCCCGTGAAGCTTTACAACATGTGCAACAAAAAATGAAGCTACACTACGAGCATCTTCGGTTTTAGCATATGGAATAAAATGAGCCATTTTAGAGAATCTATCAACAATAACAAAATTGCTATCTCGGCCCTATCTAGTCCTTGGCAGCCCCAAAACAAAATCCATCGAAATGTCCAACCAAGGCCTAAGGGGAGTAGGGAGTGGGGTGTATAATCAAGAGGTAGGAGACGAGATTTCGCACTCCGGCAGGCCACGCATTGACTACAAATTTTAGTGACGTCTTTGCGCATTTTAGGCCAATAGAAGTTCTCCTCTAAGATTCCGAGGGTCTTGTCTACCCCAAAGTGACCCATGAGGCCTCCGTCATGGGCCTCCCTCACAAATAATTCCCTCCAAGAACTAGAAGGAACACACAACCTCCTCCCCTTGAACAAATACCCATCGAACCGAGAGTAGGAGGAATGGTCATTCTCCTTAAGCCAACGGTCCCTTCCCCACTCTTCGCATTCCCTAAAAATAGGAGCAAAGGTAGGATCCTCGGGATACAACAACCGCAAGCTCTCAAAACCCATCAATTTCGAAGGCAAGGTAGAAACAAGCACATGCTTCCTAGACAAGGCATCGGCAACAACATTTCCCTTTCCCCTTTTGTAATGAATTACATAAGGGAAAGTCTCGATGAACTCAATCCACTTAGCATGACGCCTATTCAACTTGTCTTGGCTCTTAAGGTGTTTAAACGACTCATGGTCCGTTCGTATCACAAACTCCATAGGCCACAAATAATGTTGCCAATTTCCCAAGGCTCTAACAAGGGCGTACAACTCCAAATAATAAGTTGAGTAATTAAGAGTTGCCCCTTTGAGCTTTTCGCTGAAATAAGCAACGGGGTTACCTTCTTGCATCAAAACAGCCCCGATGCCAACCTTACTAGCATCACACTCTACTTCAAACATCTTATCAAAATCGGGCAATTACAATAAAGGCGCCGAGATGAGCGTAGCTTTCAAGGCCTCAAAAGCCCTAGCCTGCTCATCACCCCATTTAAAGGGTCCATCCTTTCTAATTACCTCGGTCAAGGGGGGCTGCTATGGAACTAAATCCTTTGACAAACCTCCTATAAAATCTTGCCAACCCGTGGAAACTTCGGATTTCTCCAATAGTTTTAGGGGTCGGCCAACTTCGAATAGAGTCTATCTTGGAATCGTCCACTTCCACACCCCTTGAGCTCACGACAAAACCCAAGAATATAACTTTATCAACACCAAAAGAACACTTCTCCATGTTGGCATACAGCTTCTCCTTTCGGAGCACATCAAACACACATCTCAAATGCATTACATGATCATCAATAGATTTACTATACACCAACACATCATCAAAGTAAACCACCACAAACTTTCCAATATAAGGCTTCATTACATGATTCATTAGCCTCATAAATGTGCTAGGAGCATTGGTAAGGCCGAAGGGCATGACCAGCCACTCATATAGACCGAATTTGGTCTTGAATGCGGTCTTCCACTCATCACCGGGTTGCATGCGAATTTGGTGATAGCCGCTCCTAAGGTCCACTTTAGAAAACAAACAAGATCCGTGGAGCTCATCTAACATATCATCTAGTCTAGGGATTGGATGACGATACCTTATCATGATTTTGTTGATGGCTCTACAATCGACGCACATGCGCCAAGTTCCGTCCTTCTTTGGTACCAAAAGCACCGGAACAGCACATGGACTCATGCTTTCCTTGATGTATCCCTTGTTGAGAAGCTCCTCAACTTGTTTTTCAAGCTCCTTAGTGTCCATGGGATTGCTCCTATAGGCCGGTTTGTTTGGAAGTTATGAACCCGGCACCAAATCAATTTGGTGCTCAATTCCCCGAAGTGGGGGCAATCCTTGCGGAAGTTCTTGAGGAAATACATCTTCATACTCCTGCAACACACAAGAAATCAAAGGGGAAATGGAAGAATTAGTGGGGTTAGTATTAAAACAATGGGCCAAAAGTAACATCAGCTTATTTTCATCATGGTCCACGAAGAGTTCTTTCCTCCTAGACAACATCACTACGTTTTCCATCTCCCTTGCCGTTGGAACAGCCTCGGATGTCCCTACTTCCTCACCTACGGCATCCCCCCCCTTTTCTCCCTTTCCGGATTCCTTCCTCTCTCCCTTTAACTCTCTCATCTTTTGATGCCACTCATTTACTTGGGAGGGTGAAAGAGGGTAAAGTGTGACCTTTCGGCCATCCTTCTCAAGCGTGTACCGGTTGGACCTCCCATCGTGTTTAGTAGACCTATCATATTGCCATGGTCTACCTAACAACAAGTGACATGCTTGCATTGGGATCACGTCACAAAGCACTTCATCGTGGTAGTTTCCCACCTTAAACCGAATCACACATTGCCTTGTGACCTTCAATTCACCACAATCGTTCAACCATTGTAGCTTGTAAGGACTAGTGTGTAGTGTAGTTGGTAGCTTCAAGAAATTTACCATAGCATGGCTCGCAACATTTGTACAACTACCACTATCAATCACCAAGGTGCACACACTCCCCTTTACAAGACACTTAGTATGGAATAGATTTTCCCTTTGACTCAGGTCATCCATCGCCTTACTAATCATGACACGCCTAACCACAAAGTTTGGAACCACACACTCCCCTTCTTGTGGGTAGACATCTTCACTACCATCTAATTCTTCATCATTCGTCCCATTTTCAGCTTCCTCTCTATCTTGAGGCTCGGCCTCATCCTCCCCCCTTTCGGAAACCACCTCCTCACCAAGGTAGTACACTTTTCCTTCTCGTAGGATCACATTGCGCCGGTTCGGACATTCATTGGCCTTATGTCCCCAACCTTGGCACTTGAAGCATTGGAACCCCTTTGGGTTGGGATATTTGTGAGCCTCCGGTTTCGGAGGGAACTTAGGGACTGTTTTGGACTCGGGCAGCTTCGTAGGGGCGGGTTGGTCCTTGTTTTTGGGCCAACCCGAGGGGGTTTGTACTCTTGCCTTGAAAGCTGATCTCTCCTTAAGTTCCCTTTCAATCTCTAGGGCCGCTTGGAATATACCGTCAATGGTTTCAAACCGGTGAAGGGTCAAATGAGTGGAGATCTCTTTGTTTAACCCACACTTGAACCGGATGATGTCGTGACAGATTTGCTCCCCACGATGATTAAGTTTCAACATGAGTTGTTGGAACTCGTCAAAATAGGCCATCACACTTTTTCCTCCTTGCCGCAAGCCATATAATCTAGCGAGCAACTCATGATGATATCTCTCGGGAAGGTATCGTTGTCTCATCAAATACCTCAACCGATACCAAGGTGGTGGCTGCCCATCCGCTAATTCATTACCAAATCGTTTAACATACTCCCACCAAGTGTTAGCATAGCCCTCGAGGTGAGCTATAGCGTAGCAACTCTTCTTTTCTTCCGAGATGTCATTAACTTGGAAAACTTTGTCACAAGCTGATTCCAAAGTTAAGTACGCCTCGGGGTCACTTTCACCCTTAAAGATGGGTAGGCTCAACTTGATGGTGTTGATGCCTACGTCTCTCTCTTGGTGTCGGTTTCCCCTATCTACATACCCCCGGTATCTCCTAGGTTCTCCTCGACCCCCTCTTAACTCCTCCTCCCTCATATATGCATCATCAAAGGCTCCATCTCCTTCATACTCCTCTCTACCGTATCCTTCAAAGTAGGCTGGCCGGCCTTGGCCGTTTTGATTCAGAGGATTTGGAATTTGTGGTCTTTGGGGTAATGGAGCTTGGAATGGAGGGTTCGGATTTAGTGGAGGTACTTGGCGTCCAAATCCCTCTTGTGGAATTGGAGGGGCTTGGAAAGGTAGTGGTCTAGTGGAGTCTCGGTTTGGAGGAAAATAGGTAGTTTGGATTGCGGTATTTGGTGGAGCTTGGGGTCATTTAGCATTTGGTGGACTGTTTCAGGGGTGATGGTTGCGGAGGAGGTCCTATCATGACCATTGGTAGATACATGTAGAGGAGTATATGGCCGAGAGTTCCTTTGACTCTCCACTTGTTCTAATCTCCCACTAATAGTCGACACTTCCCCCCTTATTGCTGCCAAGTCCCCTCTCACGGCCCCAAATTCCGAATTCAACCTTTCAAGTGTCCGGGTAACGGCCTCAAGAGTGACCCTCATAGAATCAAGGGCATTAGTATCTACATTATGAGACATAGCTCCTTCCATTGCCAAGGTATTATCCGCTTTAGTTCACCACAAGTTCGTGTTCCACAAGTGTTGTATAATTGGCTAGTAACCGTGAGAATTTTAAGGTATGAGTAAGCTCTTATCCGGAATGGATTCTTGTTTGAAGACTCAAAGAATTCTTGCCGGACTAGAGTCAAAAATCAGCAATTCGTTCAAACGAACAAAAGCACTCAAATAATCGTTGACACGAACAAAGGCTCAAGGAACTAGTTGACAACCTAGTAGGAAGGTACTAGTTTGTTAATTAGTTCTAGGACCAAGTAAGGGAAACCAAGGATCAACAATTAGCAACCAAAGAATATCCTAAGTTGAGCTTATAGTGACGTGGCAGCATGCAATAGTCCCACACGTTCTTCTTCTCTCTTTTTTTTTTTTTTTGTTTTGTGTTAATATTCACACAACTTGTTATAGTTTGCAAAGTGTTTTGGTGGGAAAAATAAAATCTTGTAGTATTACACCCTTTTCAAACTCAAGAAAGTGGGGTTTGGTTGACTAATCCCACAAAACAAGGCTCCTTGAATTAGGGAAAAGTGATTGACAAGACTAAAAGGTGATGGGTGCAAGTCTTTCACAACAACTTTATAGCTTGTCTTCCACTTGAGCACACAACAAGATGAACAAGTTCAAAGGATGAACACCTCAACAAACTTCATCAACTTCTTTAGCACATAAACACACAACCACCGATTTTTTTTTCTTTTTTTTTTTTTGGTTATCAACAACATAAAACTTTCGGCCACTTCAAGTCACTACACAATGTTCAAGTTTTTCAAGCTCAACTTTTGGATCTAGACACTTTAGTGTTGGTGAGAAAGTAACCAACACTAGAAACTCACTAAACAAGCAAAATAACACCTAGATCTAAACATACAACATCATTCTCGGTTTCAACTTTTAATGGACAGATTTTCAGAATTTCTTTTGGTGTAGTTTGTTTAAGCCGTGAACTAGCCCAAGATAGGTTATGTTGGAACACAACCGGTCTTTCTTTGATACCAAATGATACAAAATCAAACCAACAACACCAAGAGATTCAAGTAGGCTCGGATTTCAGTCCAACAACACATACACAACAAGTTTTAGTTTCGGTTTTTCAGCCCACAACACAAGAACAACAAGATAGATAACAATGCTAGTGAATCGAAAAGAGCCCCACACGGCTTCACTAGACTTTAAGATAACAAAATCAACAACAACAACAAGATAAAGAAAGATATATAACTTGACATATAACAGTCAAGAAACTAATAACCCTAACATCAAGAGAGGACCCTAAGTCTAATCAATATAAACACCAAGTTCTTACGAGGACCAAGAGGCACTCAACGACCTCAAAACCCTTGTTTCTAGCCAAAGAGACAACACAAGTATCCCTCTACTTGTGAGGTAATAGGGGCGGCTTCTATGAGTGGAAGAGAGAGGAAATGTTTTGGTGTTTTTAGGTTACAAAATCAGCATTCAAAAACTAAAGACTAACTCTCTAACATGTTCTATTTATACTACAACAAAAAGGGGTAAAATGACCCATCCGCCCTTGCTTCTTGTGCCAACCTTGGAGAGTAGTTTATTACACATTAGGACCTCTCTTCACACATAAAAACGTTTAGGTCCTTGGTTGGTTCAATCACCAACTCACACACGGCCATTTGCATGAACAAAGCTTGGAGTTTTTGTAATTCCCGAGCTTGGCATCGTGTGAAAGGCCGTGTACCTGTGGAGGCTTCCCTAACCATATCACATGGTGTGTAAATACACCATGTGTAATGTCCAAAATGCCCTTAATTAAGGTCCAAAACCGTGAGTCCTCACTCTTAAATGCTCCAAGCAATCTTCCATACGCGAGATTGCTTTAAGTTACGCTCAAAACGGGTCCTCCATGAATGTTCTTGTATTATCGAGGTGACCAAGTCTTGAGCCTCTATGTGTTGGCCTCCAAAGAAGACATCCAAAGATAAGATGGCCATTTGTCCCGTATCAAGAACCTTGTGTTGTGGGACAAGTACTTTTTCTTATTTCAAGAACCTAGTGTTGTGGGACAAGGTACTTTTCTTATTTCAAGATTTATGTTTTGACTCCAAAGACAAATTGTTATCCTTTCCAAATTATGTATAGGTTTAAATTTCAGAATTGGTGCTTAAATTGAGTGGGACCAAAACCAATTGCATGCTGCCAAGTCATCCATTTGCTACTGTTCACGTCATTAATAAGCTCAAATTTCAGATTTTAGTAGTTTCCTTTTGTTGTTCCTTAGTTTCAATTTTATTGCTTCCAATTAATTAAGAACTAGTAATCACCTACTTAGTTGTAGATTAATTGTTGAATCCGTTTCTTTCGTGTCTTCGTTATTTGTGAGCTTTTCTCATTTTTAATTCATTGTAACTTCTTTATTTCAAGTTCGTAAGGAAATTTTATTTTGTGTCTTGAGTCGATCAAACAAGAATCTATTCCGGCCACCAAGTAGAATTAACATCCTAGTGACTACCGGAGTATAAGCAGCTTTCAATATTTGCCGCTCCAATTGTGAGAATCACAAAGGTGTGTGTATACGAGTGTTGGTGAGAAGCTTTACTACTAATCTTGTTTGTTCATTTTGTAGGTTTAAAGGGTGATATAAGAGGAACATGACTTTGATAGCTGGGGATTATTGTGACTACAATATGGGAGACTATGATTGTAGTGAGGGTTTTTATGGCTACGAAGTTGAGGAAGATTGCGGAGGCTATGAAAATAGCCATGGTCAAAGCATAGGCAGATTTGAAAATTACTGTTTTGAGGGAGAAAATGAGGTGAATGAAGTGCCTAGTGCTTATGGTGACTTTGGAGATGATGTAGGACCTCGTGATGGATCTTATGATGAAGTTGGGACATGTGAGGAGTCTTGCACTCCCCACTCCGAACCTAGATTTGGTGTTAGGTATAACCCTGTCATTCGCAAACCTTATGAGAGCTATGATGAGAGTACACGTGAGGAGTGTGAAGATTCATATTCTCCACCTTGTAGTACTTCTTATCAAGGTCGATATAGTGTGAATGGTTATACTAGCTATAGTGTAGGTTGTCCAATGGGAAGAAGAGGGTATACATCTCCAAAATCGAGGGGTACTCATGTGCTTTACAATGTTGATCCGAGAAGGAGTGTACACTCCGGAAAGGTTACCATTTGTGGGATACCGGGCTGCCTCATTGTGTTAAATGATAGGTACTATAAAAACTACATTGTTCCATCCATGGTTGATTACTTGGGGTTATTTTGTGAGCCTTTACTTGTTCCATACTTCTTGGACAGGTTTAAGGTTACCGAGAGGGTAAAAGTTGTCTTCTCCCAATTTAATTACCATGAGGAGGTGTGGTGTGATGTTTTTCCCATAACCTATGGTCATGTGAGCTTAGGCGCCGGTTGGTTTGCACAACATAAAGTTCCAAATATGCAAAATTGGCCTAATATTGTAAGAGACCGATGGGAAAATTGCCTCGAGACGTACATTCTGCCCGGGCCGCAAAAAGAAGTTCCTACCTACTCCAATTCGAATTATTATGAGAGACAAAAGATTGAGAGGAGTAAGGGAGTGAAAGGTGGTAATCCGAGAGTGGAAAAAGGAGAGGTTGTGTGGAGCAAAGTAAGAGGATTACCACCAAACCATGCTAACATTGTTTATCCTTCTATTTCTAAGGACATTTGTGTAGGTAGCAGCATGGAAAGCGAAGAAGAACAATGCCAAAAGAAAGTTGCTGCCCAAACTTTTGGAGGACCTTCACACCATGACAAAGAAGAATCTACTCAAGGACATCAAGGTAAAATGGCAAACTCTTACACTTTTGTACAGGTGAATGATAATTGTGTGGCTAGTAGCCCATTGAGTGTGAGTTGTAGCTTGCCTATATGTGAGTGTATTATTTCTTTGCCACTTGATGATGATGTACATGTTGTGAGTGTGGATACACTACTTGATCCTATTGATGACCGAATAGACTCTTTTTGTAAGATCGATTTATGTCCACCTAGTGTTGAAACCATTATGTTGAATGAAAGTACATTATCTTCTGAAATTTGTGTTGATCAACTTATATGTGAAAATTACCCACCACTTGAGGATGTGTATGATGTAATTAATGAACCTCAAGTGTGTGATGATGTTGAAAATGTTGATCAAAGTGAGAATGAACCCGAGAGCTCTTCTTGGGGTAATATTGTGTTTGAAACATCCTTGAAACTTGATATTGATCATTTAGAGAGTGAGGAACTTGCTTGTTCCAAATCTGTCCGTGAGGTAGATTACACTCTTTTTAGGTACAATGTCTTGTTTGAAGATGATTTAAACACTCCTAATGAACCTAGTGGTGAAAATGATGGTATAGCTTGCCTTGGAAGCTATAGCCTATATGCTAACCCACTATGGTGTGACAATATTCCTCCTAAACAGGGAAATCTCTTCTTGGAAGATGAGAGTCCTCTTAAGGGTAAGGAATGTGTAGTTGCGAAAGCTACTTCTTCTTCTACTTTGTGTGATTTCATTGTTGAGAGTACTCATGGTGATTATTGGGAAACTAGTAGTGAGTACACACATGAGAGCACCTTAGTAGAACTCGATTTGAGTGATACTTTTCTCTACTCTCTATTTGCTTTGGATCATATGTATGTTATTGTAGAGAGTATGTAATTTAGTTTGGGTGTAGACCACGGGAAAGGGAAGTGTTGTCGAGACCCGTGTCTATGGCTACTTTTCCCATTTGAACCCGGTGCCAAATTTAGAAATGGTGATGTTGGTGCACCAAACTTGTTGCTTGGTCTACATGACAAGCAAAGTGTCACTCTTGATGTATCCTATAACCAAATCCTTTGTACATCTTTTATTTAGTTTTTAATATTCCTTGCAAAGGATTCTTGGTTATATTGCAAATATGTGCAACCTTGGCATGTTGAGATGATTTGTTATGCTAACCCTAACCCTCATGCCATGAGGAGTTTGTATTTGTTTGTACTCTCTTTGGTTTTGCAAGGTTTGGATTCGAGGTCGAATCCTTTTCAAGAAGGGGAGGATGATACGGGACAAATGGCCATCTTATCTTTGGATGACATCTTTGGAGGCCAACACATAGAGGCTCAAGACTTGGTCACCTCGATAATACAAGAACATGCATGGAGGACCCATTTTGAGCGTAGCTTAAAGCAATCTCACGTATGGAAGATTGCTTGGAGCATTTAAGAGTGAGGACTCACGATTTTGGACCTTAATTAAGGGCATTTTGGACATTACCCATGGTGTATTTACACACCATGGCCGCACCTATCATTAAGGTCAAAGTGGTCTTTTTGTATTCTTTTGTATTACACTATAAATAGGTCATTTTAGCTCATTTCTTGGGAGATTTGGAAGGATGAAGAATTGAAAGACATATTTTCTCTCTTTTGAGAGTGTAACACCCTTAGTTGTAGGGCTTGGAAAAGCCATCCTTAGCATAGGGCTTGGAAAAGCCAATATTGATCTTTGCTTGGAAACGGTAGATCTTAAGGTTAGTTCATTCCCTTGGTGGTCACCGTAAGAGTGTGGTTTTGATTGTTACATTCATTAAGGGTTAGTGTTGAAATACACTTGGTTCTTAATCTTGTAATAATCTTGGTCTCACTATCTATATTTATTTTCTTGCAAATCGTGTATGTGTTGTGTAGTGGACTGTTTTGGGGTCTTCGTTGAATCCAAAACTTGTATTATTGCTGTTCATCTTGTTCATCACGTTTCATATCTATTTTGGTGTTAATATAAACTCTTGTATCTTGTATTTATGTTGTTAGTAGCGAATCCGAGTGTGGTCTCCATCTTGGTCCTCGAATCCTTAAGATTAGTGGACTGATTTGGTGTTTGTTTTGTGTTCCCTTCTCTTTTCCATATCATATTCGTGCGCAAGAGATGTATTGATTACCGTCAACTCAACAAGGTCACGGTCAAGAATAGATATCCTCTTCCCAAGATAAATAATCTATTCTACCAACTTCAGGGTGCCAGTTACTTCTCCAAGATAGACCTCAGATCAGGCTATTATCACCTCAGAGTTAGAGAATGTGACATTTTGAAAACAGCTTTTCGTACTCGGTATGGTCACTTTGAATTTTTAGTCATGTCATTTGGTCTTACCAATGCCCCTACAGCTTTTATAGATTTGATGAACTGTGTGATCAAGTAGTACTTGGACATGTTTGTCATAGTCTTCATAGATGATATTCTGGTCTATTCTCACACAGAGCGTGATCATTCAAACCATCTTAGGATTGTTCTTCAAAGTCTCAGGGATCACCAATTATTCGCTAAGTTCAGCAAGTGTGAATTTTGGCTAAGATCAGTAGCATTCCTTGGGTATATTATTTCCAATGATGGAATTAGAGTAGATCCTCAGAGAACCAAGGCAATAAGAAACTAGCCCAGACCCGTATCTCTATCAGATATTAGGAGTTTCTTAGGTTTGGCTGGCTATTACAAATGATTTTTTGAGGGATTTTCTTATATTACATCTCCCATATCCAGATTGACTCAGAAGAAGATTAAGTTTCAGTGCTCAGATTCATACGAGAAGAGCTTTCAAGAGTTGAAGACTCGACTCACCTTCGCTTTAGTTCTAGCTATTCCAGATAGTTCAGACAGTTTTGTAGTCTATTGTGATGCATCCAGAGTGAGTTTAGGTTGTGTTGTCGTGCAGCATGGTAAGGTCATAGACTACGTCTCTAGACAGTTAAAGCCACATGAGAAGAATTATCCTACTCATGATCTTGAGTTAGCAACGTTAGTTTTTGCCTTGAAGATTTGGAGGCATTATCTCTATGGAGTTCATGTAGATCTCTTCACAAACCATAAAAGCCTCCAGTATGTCTTTTCCCAGAAATATCTCAATCTTCGCCAGAGAAGGTGGTTAGAGCTCTTGAAGGATTACGGGATGAGTGTTCTTTATCATCAAAGCAAGGCCAATATTATGGCCGACACTCTCAGTCGACTATCCATGGGTAGTATTTCTCATATTGAGGATAGTAAGAAAAAAATGGCTTAGAAGATCTATCAGCTTGCCAGACTAGGCATTTGCTTAGTCGATTATTCAGAGGGTGGTATATGTATTCATAGTAGTTCAAAGTCATCACAGAGATCCTAGCCTTGTCAAGCTCAAAGAGTCAGTTCAGAATCAAGAAGTTGAGGTTTTGTCCCAAGGGGGAGATGGTGTTTTTTGTTGTCAGGGTCGTCTATGTGTTCCAGGTGTAGATGAATTGAGGCAGTGAATACTTCCAGAGGAACATGGTTCGCGATACTCTATTCATCCAGGGGCCACTAAGATGTACCGCGACATGTAGGAGATCTATTGGTAGAGTGGGATAAAGAGAGATGTTGGAAAGTTTGTGGCTAAATGCTCTACATGTCAGCAGGTTAGAATAGAGCATCAGAAACCTAGTGGTTCCATGCAAGAGTTCACTATTCCTACTTGGAAGTAGGAAGAAGTTAACATGGACGTCGTGACGGATTTGCGTAGAACTCGTCATCAGCATGATTCAGTCTTGGTCATTATAGATAGAATGATCAAGTCAGCTCATTTCATTCCTGTTCATACTTTTTATTCCACCGAGGATTATGCCAAACTCAATATCAAGGATTTAGTCGGGAGGCATCAATCATAGGTCCTAACTTAGTATTCAATGCCTTAGAGAAAGTTCTGTTGATCAGAGAGAGACTCCAGGCTGCTCAGAGCTAACAGAAGTCCTATGCAGATGTTCGTAGAAAGGATCTCGAGTTCGAGGTCAATGACTATGTCTATCTTAAGATCTCTCCCATGAAGGGAGTGAAGACATTCAACAAGAAAGGGAAACTCAGTCCCAGATATATTGTTCCCTTTAGAATTGATTGTCTCTTTCGCAAGGTAGCTTATGACATGACTTACAATGATACCCTATATGTTTCTAAGATAGGAAATGAATAAGTATTCCTACGTATGAAATCTCCTATCCAGTGATTCATACTTGAGTACATGACTTACAATGAATATCCTAGTTATAGGATAGCTTATATGCATTAAGCTTGTTCATATGAGTTACTTAAGGTAATACAAGCTAAGAGTTTTTAAATCCATCAAGTTTTAGTGTTCGATTTTGCAAGGGTCATCTTTGAATGAGTATAAATTGATGTTAATGTGGTATTTTGGATTATTTATAACCACCAAATTGTAGAGAATTTAATTAGCTTCCCAACGATACCAATTTTCCCTTAATACAATACCCAAGCGAAAAGTTATGCCCATTTTTGTGAGAGATAGTAAGCATAGGCGATTGGTTAGGCAACGCCCAACCCAAGAATAGGGGATTGGTTAGGTGCCTCCCAACCCAAGCATAGGCGATTGGTTAGGTGCCACCTAACCTAGCTTAGGCAATCACTTAGGCGTCGCCTAGGTCAATTCCAAGTGCCAAAAACACTTCGTTTGAGTTATTTTAAGGGTAATTAAGTCTTTTAACACTCCTTACACGTCCCTAAACTTAACCTTACGAAATATATAGCTTCTAATCATATTACAACCCTATTATCATCTCAAAGCTCATTATCCAAGAGCACTAAAAGAGAAAAATAACTAGGGTTGCCTAACTAAGCTTGAAGATCTGATTTCGAGGAAATTCCTTCGTCAATAATCAAGAATCTTTCTTCTAAGGTATACGTGAGTTGATTTATAGATCCTTTTCATCCATAAAGCTCAAAAACCCTCTTGTTCATTATAAAGTATGATTTCTATATTGTTGGATGTTGATGATCATGTTGTTGATATTGGGTGATTCCCAAGATGGAATCTTTATATGTTTTTATGAATTCATGATATCATATGAGTTTCCAATATGTAAGTTTGGTTGTTCATGATTTATAATTTGATGATTTCACCTATTCTTAAGATATTCATGTAAGGTGTTTGATAAAATTCCTAAGAAACTAGAAATCATGCAATATAGCTAAATTATGACAAAGTGAAGGATTCATGATATGCCCTTACGTTCCAATGACTTCTGTTGATAATGCGCCTTGTAAATGTTGTTGGAATACTCATGAACTATTCTTATGAGATTATGCTAAGTTTACTTGCAAATCCTACTTATGAACAAGATGTATGATAACCATGCAATCTACATGAACTTCCATGCTATGGGGATGTGTTGCCAATATGATTATGCAATGAACATGATATTAAGAATTTGTAAGTACTTCCATGTGATATGAAATCCTTTCCATGCAATACATTGTTGATAACCATGCTTATTATGAGATCCCTACTTAAGATATTATAAATTATGGACAATACTCTTATGATCAATTCAGTCATGTGTGTCAGTTTTCTTCCGTCTAGTCCTGGGGGTACTTGTACCCGAAAACTATAGCTGTGTGCCTAGATCCATGTCATGTTTCACGATATTCAAACTCAAGATATGATTCCATAGACTTCAGTCAGTCATGCGACTCAAGAAAACCTCATGATCTTAGTTAATTGTTAGATATCAGTAACATTCCGCCAATCAACATAATTCAGTAAGATTAAGTCATACACTATTAATTATTCATGTCCACTCCCTCCAGATGGGAGCAGAGGTTAGCACCGAGTGAACCCAAGGATGGGAACTCACCCGCCAGTTCAGGGTGTGATTCTTAGTAGTCATCCTTGTGTTCCAGAATTACGTACCAACGTAGGTTGAGATATCTTCATCCATCAGATTAGGGTTGATAAGGTGGCTTAACCCATCAGTTTAGGGTTCTCACCGTTCTCATTGAGTACCCACCAGATAAGGGTCATTCACAGGCTATCCTTACCCATGGCACAGTATTGACATCCCTCCAGTAGGGGTAGGGATTGGACCCCAGCATAGCCATAACGGCATACATAGGGCATGTCGGTTAAACACTACTTCCCATAGTTTCAGTATCAGTCTCGGTAAAAGAACTTGGGGTGTTCTTCAGATTTTAGTATACACAGGACTGTCAGATATAGTCATCCATGTTATCAATTTCAGTATCAGTCATGACAGTTATCAGTAAACCATGTATTAGCTTACAGGTCATGTTATCACGTATTCACGGTCCCAGTTTCTAATATGTGTTTGCACTCCCATGTTCATATTAGTCAGTCAGTGTTGTTCATTCATGAAACCCTTTATGTTCAGCCTACCTTCCTCGTATACTCAGTACTCCTGTTGTACTGACGCATTTCGTGTTACACCATAGGTTTCGAGACACGAGCTCTATCTTAGCAGTAGCGGTAGCATTCCTGTTGTAAAGACACAGTGAGTCCTCATTGATTCGAGGACAATATGATTTGATACATGTATTTATTTCTTCAGTTTAGTTTTACGGAGTTAGTTGAAGACATGTTCCTTCAAATCCTTATTCAGATAGTTTAGAGGCTTTCAGATTTACATTCAGATTGAGTTATTTTGGGTATTTTCACTCACATAATTTTATTCAGTTGAACCTTATGGCCTTACAGTTCTATGTATTCTGTATTATTATATCATGATTTGCAATGTACAAGTACATATATCAGTCATGGGTTAGCTTATGGTCCCTCGAGGTTATGAGCACCGTGTTGCATTTCGGTTCAGTGAATTGGGGTGTTACAGTTAGAATACTTGTATTGGGTATACACTGCATTGGGTGTTTTGATAAGAAATAAGGGTGGTGAAAATACTTTGATTATTTTCATGTGCGATCTTGAATGAGTTTTGTAAAGTAGGATCCCATAATGACCTTGATTTTTCACTAACTTAACACTCTTAGTTAGTTTGGTATTTTTTTCCTAAGGACATATAAACAATCTAAGTTAAGGGTGTTGATTTGTTGTGAACTTATCGTTTTTAAGACACTCACAATGAGGATTATTTGTAGATATAAGGACACTTTTGTGGATTTAATATGTGTCTTTTAGTATCTGCTGGCTTTATGAACTTAGAGAAGGACAATGCTTATGATTGGACAAATCTGGCATTAGAAGAGCGTTAACACGTTCGTAGGATAAACATGGTTGTGTTTATGCTTTCATACCACCAAATTGGAGATGTTATAAATTAGAGGTCTTTCAGATAGAAGGAACTATTATCTTGAGTAGATGTCATAATTGCAATACGTGATCATGATTACAAAGTGTAATCCATACTTGCAGGAGTTAAGTGCAAAAGAATTAGATGATAACTTCCCACGATCGGTCCTTAAACACATTATCATACCATAGACGAGACTCCCTTTTTTGTAAAGTCTTAGAACTTTAGTAGCACCATGATCAGTTGACAGCATTCCACAGTCATACATTAAAACCACTAGTTTATAGTGATCATAGTACCATTCAATACCTGAAAGATAACGAGTCTAACTACAAACCACAACAGGTAAAGAATGATAGTGGAATCTAATCGTTCTTGTTCCTTCTTCTCATTTGAAGTAGCCGACATAGTTTTCAATTTTCTAGGAGAGGATTCATTTATTCCATAAATACTCTTGTCGGGTTATTTTTAAGAGGTCTCACCATTATTACATACATTACTTTATATTATATAATTCTAAGGCATAACTTGGGATTTTATGAACATTGTTTCTATGGTTTAATCATAGTTAAGATATTGGAGTTTATTTCTTATTGTAAATTCATAATTATGTCTTCATCTGTGAAATCTTATTTTGAAATTATGATTACGAGTAGCTAAACACCACCACTAGGGTTATGGGAACCATGATGAATTATCAAAATGACTTAAGTGCAAAAGTTATTCTGGACCGGTGTGCTTGCATAAATTGGTATTTCCTTTAGTATGATTAATTTTTTATACATTAGGAACTTTCTTGTATTCTAAACGTTCTCATACTAGATATATATATATATATATATATACATATATATATGAGGAAAAGGGAATATCAATAGAGATTTAAAGCTATCAACCATCATCTAATAACTAGAGTTGCAATTGGGATAGATAATCACATATCAAGAATAAAGGTTACAAATGCAATACTCTGAGTCCTAAAGGAGATATATGAAATTCTTATACTATAAGGTCAAAAAATATTTAGGTGATACATATCTTGTTAGGTTTTTCTTACAACTCGTCGAGATAGTCTACTAGCTTGAATAACCTAAGAGGTTATGAAATCATAGATATCAGAATCCTAGTGTTCATCTCATTTTAATAATAGTTTAGAAAATGCATTGTTACTATTGATCTTTTGTTTCTCAAAACCCCACTTTTTACTTAAACAAATACTTAATTGACATTAGTCCTATTTCATGTGGGTTTGACCCAAACATAGTTGGGTTCTTTAGCAACTATGCTAGGGTGATGTTTCCTATAATTTGGAAAATCTCACCCTAGCAAAGTCATGTACATCCTTATGAATGGTGTGCAAATAGTACCCACTATGCAAGATCTTAAACACATTCCATGAACCACTATAATGACCGCCAACCTGTGTAGAGTGTTATACCTTTAAGATACTCATCATTTAAACCTCAAGAAAATATATTTGAATCAGTCCATCTAAATAAATCTAAAGTAATAATGGATCAACCCAAAAGCTAGGAATGCTCTTCCCAGAAATTAAAGGACACAACTTTTCAATCACCTCTATAATTTCCATTTTAACTTAAATCCCTTTCTTTGAAATCTTTTGACCATGTACTAAACTTTCGTTGAACATAAAGCGGCACTTGTCGCAATTCAATACAAAGTTTAATTCCTCGCACTCCTTAGAACATTGGTGAGATATTCCAACCTATCATAAAATAAGTCACCTACAATAAGAATTCATACATGAAAACCTTAATAGTGTGCTTCACCATGTCAGAAAAGATGGACATTATACATTTCTAAAAAACTATGAGAGTGTTAGATAGACCAAATGGCATCCTCTTAAATACAAATATCTTATATGGACAAATGAAAATTGTATTCCCTTTGTCTTTGAGGGTGATATATATTTGATTTTACCTCAAATAACCACAAAGAATATAATACAATCCTCGACTAATAAAACAGTCTCACATTAGGTCGATGAAAGGCAAAGAAAAGTGATCATTTTAAGTTTATGAATTTAGCTTCCTATAGTCTATAAAAACTCTTTATCTATTGACTGGCCTCATAGGAATTAGCTCATTTTTTCATTTGTACCCATAGTGATTCCACCTTTCTTTGGAATACATTGTACTAGGGTCACCTGTTTGGTATCAGTGATATGATAAACCATAAATGCATCCAACCACTTTATGATCTCTTTTTTCACAACCTCTTGCATGGGAAAATTCAATTACCTTGGTGGT
Organism: Capsicum baccatum var. pendulum; assembly: GCA_030864225.1. Classification (NCBI taxonomy): domain Eukaryota; kingdom Viridiplantae; phylum Streptophyta; class Magnoliopsida; order Solanales; family Solanaceae; genus Capsicum; species Capsicum baccatum. Next base: position 17,796,352 of record CM061558.1, read on the forward strand.
TAATGCTAGGTATATAATCTAGGTCTAGTTGGATTTTATGTGTGCAAATTCTAAGTGAAATTCCTATAATGTAAGTATTAGACCCATTTGAATCTCTGCAAAATAGAAACTATGGCCTAAACTTGCCACTCTAACAAATGAGTTGTAATGACAACAAACAAAGTGTTGTTGTACCCAAAAAGTACATAACAAAGATTAGAAGGAAGTTCCTTGAGCTCGAAATAGGTGTCTACTCAATGAAAGGCTTGGCGAGAGGGTAACTTTATTCTTCATATCAAGATCCAGTTTCTTTGGTGCATAGGTTTGTGAACCCCTACCAAAAATGCACTTAACATTTTATCATACTTATCAATACCATCACTACCAAATTTTATTGTAGCAAAACCTCATAATACAAAATTATTAGGTGATGGTCCCGAGGGATAGATACTGGAAAACCATGTTTATTGGTGTAAGGGTTTGTCATGATAATTGTGTACTTATGTCACACATTATATATTTGTATCTTGGATTGTCAATGGGTTGTGGACTCTCTGTACTTTTTTTATACCCTGGTTCATGTGGATAACACACACTATGACCCCATTAGCAGGGTGAGAATTGTACCCTTATATCTAGTTGGTATAGCTAACAGTTTGAGATACAAAATCTAGGCTAATGTTTAAATTCTTATGCTAAATCTTGTTCTCTAGCCTGACATATTATATATATGTGTGTGTATATGATTATGTTTATATGGTTTTGGAATGATTTTTAAATGATTGATCTTCAAAATATTTTATCCTTTCCCTGAGTTAAATAATAGCACTCACATTGCTAACCATCCCTAGATGTTGTACCTATGCGATGCAGGGTCTGTAGATATTTCTATTTCCTTGCATCGTGATAGGTGATTTTTGTTTTTTCGTGGATCTGTATTGAAGTGGTAAGATTTTATTCTCTGGAAGGCCCTCATTTTATGGTAATGTCTTTACTTATGTCTTAGACTATCTCAGTGGGTTTTTTGGCTATAGTCGGTGGCATGTCCTGACATTAGCTTTTGTTTGATTACTTAGAGGATTTTATGGATAATAAATTATGGTTGGATATTGTTATGGATCTTTATATACCTCAAGATATAGATTTATCTATCTTGATATATGTTTGGAATTCATCTGTCGCTAGTTATTGTGTTCTGTTTGGTTAGGCTAATGAGGGTGGTCTCCAATCCTCGGTGAACTTTTGATACCCTTCATAACTAGTCCCTAATTTGGGTCATGACAAGTTGGTATCAGAGAATAGGTTTATGTTATTGGGTATACATAAAATTGTTTAATGTAAAGTCTTCTTTATGGGTGTGTAGTGTGCCACACTAATAAGGGAGAGACTATGAGGCATTTTGGAATGTTTCTCTTTTTTTTTTGGTGTTCTATTTTTGGGCTATAGTTCCTAGGTCATTGAAATATCCTCTAATTTTATTTGTTCATATATCAAATCATGTCTCCCCAAAGATTTGATACACATGGAAACTACTTTATCCTACCTGTGGATAATGTGGATAAAATTTATTCCACTTAAAGAGTACAGACCTAGTCAAGGGTCCTTGCTCCTGACTACCCACGTAGAGTTCCACTAGTCCCTACTACTCGACCTTCGGCTTCTCGAGTTGATGATGCTCATGCCCCACCTACCTAAAGAAATATTTATAATTCTGAATTTTGTTGATATATTCATCTGCTATCTCGGTTGGTAACTTTACAGTCTACTCAGTCTAACTATATTTATTCTATTGCTCCATATTATAAGGTCACAAGGATAGTCCAGTTCATGAAGTTAAATCCCTAAATCTTCACTGGATCTAAGGTTAAGGAGGATTCTCAAGGGTTTGTTAATAAAATAGAGAATATATTAAGGGTAATGCACGCTAATAATGTAAAGGGTGTGGAGTTGTCATATATCAATTGAAGGATATGGCAAATCAGTGCTATAAAAAGTAGGAGAAGTCAAGAGATGATGATGCTGAACAGATTATATGGGAGGAGTTTTCTGGTGTTATGCTTGATCATTTCCATCCTTAGGAGTTAAGGGTGGCTAAAGCTAAGGAGTTTGTGAATTTAAAGTATGGAAGAATGACTGTGAAGGAGTATGCTTCAAAGTTTTATTAGTTGTCTTATTATGCTCTAAAATTGGTGTCCACAAAGCGGTCTAGAATGAGGAAGTTTGAATCTTATTTGTCTCATGACTTGGTATTGGAATGTAAGGTTGCAATTCTCAACAATAATATAGACATCTCTACGCTTGTAGTTTATATGTAGAAAGTTGAGGATGAGATAAAGCAATAGCCAGAGTAAGAAGTTTAGGTATTAAAAGTATGGTAGAGATCATATGAAGTGGGGAAAGATGAGGACTTAGGAAAACTCAAGTTTATATTCTATTACTAGTTCTCCTTATCCTATGTCATTTGGTGATCGTCTCTCTAAAGCTAATAGTGGGTTTACGACCCAAGGTTCCCAAACTCAAGCTAGTAGATATCATTCATATCTATCATATACTCCATATAATTCTATAAATAGTTGCATCATGGTCGGCATGATGAGAGAAGGAATCAGCACTTTAATTATGGTCAGTAGGGGCATTTGCAATGACACTATCAAGCTAAGCTTTCTTCTGGAGCTAATAAGTTTCTAGTTGCTACTTTTATCAACTCCTTCACCAAAGGGTGTTACTTTTTGTACTGGGACAGGTCGGAATCATCTTTATGCTTGTACTACCTATCAGGAATATGAGGTATCTTCTGATGTTGTTATTGGTATGTTATAGCTTTTCTCTCGTGATGTATATTGTCTACTTGATCTAGGGTCCACCCTTTCTTACATGACCCCTTATGTGGTTGTTTATTTTGGTTTTGGTGTTAAGAGGTTTTCTAATCCCTTCTCTGTGTCTACCCTAGTGGTTTTTTTTTGTGGCTAGAAAAGTGTATAAGGGATGTGTGGTGTCTAGTTGTAGTGGGGAGACATTGGTAGATCTAATTGATTTTGATATGGTGATTTTGATCTAGTCTTGGGGATGGACTGGCTTTATTTTTTTGTACGCTTCTCTATATTGTAGGACCCAAAGGGTTAGTTTCTAATTTTCTACTGAATTGGTAGTAGAATGGGAGGGAAGTTCCCTAGTCCCTAAGGGAAGATTTATTTCATATCTTAGAGACAAGAAGTTGATTTCCAAGGGCTTTCTTTATTATCTAGTTTGGGTTCAAGATTCTAGTTCTGGGGTTCATTTTTTATAACCCGTCTCTGTTGTAAATAAACTTCTTAAGGTGTTTACCGATGATCTTCCTGGTATTCCTCATGATATGGCAATAGACTTTTGGATTGATCTTCTACCAGATACCTGTCCTAGATCCTTCAATATAGAATTGCTCCGATTAAATTGAAAGAACTTAAGGGGCAATTAAAGGGTCTTCTTGATAAAGGTTTTATTCGCCCTAATGTTTCTCCGTGTAGTGCTCTCATTATTTTTGCATGTAAAAAAGGGGTCCTTTTGAGGTAGTTTTGTAGATTATTTTCCTCTCATCAATTTTGCTTACAATAAAAGTTAGCACTCTATTATTAGGATGGCTCCTTTTAAAGCCTAGGATGGTAGGAGGTGTGGATTTCCTATTAGGTGGTTTGAGGTTGGTAAAACTAGATTGTTTAGTATAAACTTGATTCACACAGTCATGGAAAAGGTGAAGTTAGATAGGCTTAAGACTGCTCAGTCATAGAAATTCCTACAAAAATGTGATGCAAAGTGAGTTAGAGTTTGAGTTTGGCGATTGGGTTTTCATTAAGGTATCTCCCATGAAGGGAGTGACGTGGTTACAAAAGAATGGGAATCTTAGTCCCCGCTATGTAGGTCCATACTTGATTTTGAGGATAGTTTACAATGTTGCTTATGCATTGGATTCGCCTTTGAGTTAGAGTTCTATTCATTTGGTGTTCTATTTATCGATGTTGAAGAAGTGTGTGGCCAATCCATCTTTGGTTGTGCCAATTAATAGTGTTGGTTTTTTGAATTCCTTGTCTTATGAAGAAGTGCCAGTTCAGATTTAGGATAGGCAAGTTTGTCATTTGAGGACTGAAGATATAACTTTATGAAGCTCCTTTGGAGGAACCTTAAGGTAGAAGAAACTACTTGGGAATTAGGAGAGAACATAAAGTCAAAATATCCATTCTTGTTCCCCAAGTTGGACAATATGCTTAAGATATGTGTTTTTCTACTATCTTTGTTTTCTGACTTTGTTAGAGGTGTTGTGATTGCATTCCTGTTTTACATTTTTCTACTAGATTCCTTGATTCCTCATTATGGTATGAATTATCCTGGATGGAGAGGGGTAATGTAAGACCCTAGATTTTTGCCTCGAAAAATTTCTTTACTTTTGCATGCATTGTCCAAGTTATGACTTTGGTGATGAGTTGTGAAGAATCCTCATAAATTGTATTGTCCACATCATAACTTGACCAGAAAATTAGCCAAATTTTTTGTCTTGAATGTGACATAGACCTTAAGAGTCGTGAAGAGTCATTACGAGTTGTAGGGCTCAAGTCATAGGTAAACTAGTATGTAAAGCACAACTTTCAGTTGATATTACTATTAGACCCTTATGAGTCATAAGGTTTGGTCATGAGTCATAGGGTGTGACTCGTGACCAAACCACTAAGGGTGAATTGAGTCACTGTCCAGACTATGATTCAAGGCAAAGACTCATACCCAGTCATCACGAGTTGTGACATAACCCATAACAACTAGCCAACTTTTTTTGCATTCTTATTAAGGGTACATTGGTCATTTTCCTTATTCCGAAATTAAAATCCATGACCTAAAATACCCAAAGGGATCCATAATACTTGATTACTCCATCATAAACTACGCTTTAATCTCTCAAGTACCTAAGGCAAGAACAACTAGGGTATTTAAGGATTTGGCTTCTAGAGCTACAATTGGTGATTTCCCTCGATAATTCTCAATACTTTCAAGCATGTATTTCTTTCTTAAAGTTTGTTTTTTTAAATCATGTGTTTAATTGTTATCCATGTGAATTTAATTGTTGGTTGCGACTTGGGTTGAGTATTTTGGTATGATTGATACTTGAATTGAATTCTCATAGTTTTAATGCAATTATTTGTACTTGTTAATGGATTTTTGGAAGCATTGGGTGCATGGGTATGGTGAATGGATTGGGGGTCATGGATTCCCCCAAATTGATTTGATAAACTTAAGGGTCGTGGATTCCCCTAATCTTATGGATTTAGGTAATTAAGTTGGTACTAACCTCTACCCAACTTTATGAAATTGGCTTTAAAATATGATTATGTTCATCTTGAAATTACTTTTGGAACTGTTGCATTACATCATAAGATAATAAAACCTAAACGGTTTTTATTGAAACTTAGGGGTCGTGGATTCCCCTAAGTTAATGGTTAAAATAACATTGGACTTCAAAGGTTGTGGATTTCTCCATATAGATGAAGTATTGGAGCTTGTAGGGTCATGGATTCCCTCAAGTAATGATAATTGAAATGGCTAGATGTTATAAGCTTGCAAGTGTATTGCTATAATGATACCAATAGTGTAAGCCTCCAGGAATGATCATGGTTCAATGAATGGAAAGGTGTAAATGTTTGAATTGGGCTTATAGAGGCTTGTATAGCTGAGCCATGATAGTAGAGGTCTCGAGGGACTAATATCAGCAACCCACATTTGTCGGCCTGAGGGTTGGTCTTGATGATCGTGTGCTTGTGTCACACTTTATATACTGATACCTTGGATCGGTGAAGGGTTGTGCATACCTCAACCTTCCTTGATACCCTGGTTTGTGTGGCTAGCTGGACTAGGACCCTTTGAGAAGGTTGAGAGATGGAACCACATAGCCCATGGGTATAGATGACGATTTAAGCCACATAGTCCAGGTTAATGTCTTAACTCTCATGATAAACCTTGTTCCTTATACCGGCATATTACATACATATATACATATATATGTATATTATTTTGTGCATATAATTTTGGAATGATTGATTTTGAATATTTTATGCCTTCCTTGAGGTACATTCTAGCACTCACTCCGCTAACCATCTCTGAATGTTCTAACCCCATGCGATGTAGGGTCCAGAGATATTTTTATTTCCTTATGCTGTGATAGGTGATTTTGGTTCGTTCACTGTTCTTTCTTGAAGTGGTGAGTTCGCGTTCTCTGTAAGGTTCTTATTTCATGGTCTTGTCTTTACTTGTGTTTTATAATATTTAGCTATTTTTTGTCTATAGTCGAGGGCCTGTCGTGACTTTGGTTGATATTCAGTTCCTTGAAGGCTTTTGTGGACAACAATGTATGGGTGTATTGTGTTGTGGATTATTAGATCCCTCTTGATATAGATTTCTCCATATTGTAATTTATTTAGAATTCATCCTTCACTAGTTGTTGTGTTCTTGTTGGCTAGGCTAATGTGGTGATCTCCGATCCTCGGTGGACTTAAGATACTCGTCACCACTAGGCCTAGGTTTGAGGTGTGACATTCTTGGTGATAGATCGTAGGATCATGATCATTGGGTGACCACAAAGACATGTCAAGTAGAGTCTCTGTGATGGGAGTGTAACAAGCCCATTTATAACGGAGGGACTATGAGGTAATTTGGAATGTTCCATTTGTTGTGTTTTATTTTAGGGATATAGAGTCAAGGGCATTAAGATCTCCTCTAATTCCATCTGTTCGCAATTCAGATTATGACTCCCCAAAGATCTGATTCTTATGGAAACACCTATATCCCACCTGATGACAATGTGGATGGTATTGGTTCTTATTATGGAGTGTAGACCTAATTTATGGTCTTGCTACTTAATACCCGTGTGGAGTTTCATCGATCCCTACTAGTCCTCCCTAAGATTCTATTCTAATAATGATACGGGACAAATGGCCATCTTATCTTTTGATGACATCTTTGGAGGCCAACACATAGAAGCTCAAGACTTGGTCACCTCGAGAATACAAGAACATGCATGGAGGACCCGTTTTGAGCGTAACTTAAAGCAATTTCGCGTATGGAAGATTGCTTGGATCATTTAAGAGTGAGGACTCACGGTTGTGGACCTTAATTAAGGGCATTTTGGACATTACACATGGTGTATTTACACACCATGGCCGCACCTATCATTAAGGGCAAAGTGGTCTTTTTGTATTCTTTTGTATTACACTATAAATAGGTCATTTTAGCTCATTTCTTGGCAGATTTGGAAGGATGAAGAATTGAAAGACATATTTTCTCTCTTTTGAGAGTGTAACACCCTTAGTTGTAGGGCTTGGAAAAGCCATCCTTAGCATAGGGCTTGGAAAAGCCAAAATTGATCTTTGCTTGGAAACGGTAGATCTTAAGGTTAGTTCATTCCCTTGGTGGTCACCGTAAGAGTGTGGTTTTGATTGTTACATTCATTAGGGGTTAGTGTTGAACTACACTTGGTTCTTAATCTTGTAATAATCTTGGTCTCACTATCTATCTTTATTTTCTTGCAAATCGTGTATGCGTTGTGTAGTGGACTGTTTTGGGGTCTTCGTTGAATCCAAAACTTGTATTATTGTTGTTCATCTTGTTCATCACGTTTCATAGCTGATTTGGTGTTAATATACACCCTTGTATCTTGTATTCTTGTTGTTAGTAGCGAATCCGTGTGTGGTCTCCATCTTGGTCCTCGAATCCTTAAGATTAGTGGACTGATTTGGTGTTTGTTCTTTGTTCCCTTCTCTTTTCCGTATCAAATAATGTTGATTCCCCACAACACCAAAGAGACATTTCTAATGTCTAATTCTGTTTCTATTTTCATCTGATAACTTAGCTGGTGACTTCTCTGTATGGTACACCTGACCATTCTTGTTCTATTTCTCTATCTTTTGATGTTACTAGGGTTGGCCATTTCATAAGGTTAAATCACCTAATCTTTATAGGCTCTAAGGTTTAAGACAATTCTTAAAGGTTTGTTGAAGAAATAGAGAATATATTTAGAGTGATGCATAGAACAAATATTGAGGGTGTAGAGTTTGACACATCATTTGAAGGATATGGCATATCAGTGGAATGAGTGATACGGAAAAGAGAAGGGAACACAAAACAAACACCAAATCAGTCCACTAATCTTAAGGATTCGAGGACCAAGATGGAGACCACACTCGGATTCACTACTAACAACAAGAATACAAGATACAAGAGTGTATATTAACACCAAACAGCTATGAAACGTGATCAACAAGATGAACAACAATAATACAAGTTTTGGATTCAACGAAGACCCCAAAACAGTCCACTACACAACACATACATGATATGCAAGAAAATAAAGATAGATAGTGAGACCAAGATTATTACAAGATTAAGAACCAAGTGTATTTCAACACTAACCCCTAATGAATGTAACAATCAAAACCACACTCTTACGGTGACCACCAAGGGAATGAACTAACCTTAAGATCTACCGTTTCCAAGCAAAGATCAATATTGGCTTTTCCAAGCCCTATGCTAAGGATGGCTTTTCCAAGCCCTACAACTAAGGGTGTTACACTCTCAAAGGAGAGAAAATATGTCTTTCAATTCTTCATCTTTCCAAATCTGCCAAGAAATGAGCTAAAATGACCTATTTATAGTGTAATACAAAAGAATACAAAAAGACCACTTTGCCCTTAATGATAGGTGCGGCCATGGTGTGTAAATACGCCATGTGTAATGTCCAAAATGCCCTTAATTAAGGTCCAAAAACCGTGAGTCCTCACTCTTAAATGCTCCAAGCAATCTTCCATACGCGAGATTGCTTTAAGTTACGCTCAAAACGGGTCCTCCATGCATGTTATTGTATTATCGAGGTGACCAAGTCTTGAGCCTCTATGTGTTTGCCTCCAAAGATGTCATCGAAAGATAAGATGGCCATTTGCCCCGTATCATCCTCCCCTTCTTGAAAAGGATTCGACCTCGAATCCAAACCTTGCAAAACCGAAGAGAGGACAAACAAATACAAACTCCTCATGGCATGAGGGTTAGGGTTAGCATAACAAATCATCTCAACATGCCAAGGTTGCACATATTTGCAATATAACCAAGAATCCTTTGCAAGGAATATTAAAAACTCAATAAAAGATGTACAAAGGATTTGGTTATTGGATACATCAAGAGTGACACTTTGCTTGTCATGTAGACCAAGCAACAAGTTTGGTGCACCAACATCACCATTTCTAAATTTGGCACCGGGTTCAAATGGGAAAAGTAGCCATAGACACGGGTCTCGACAACACTTCCCTTTCCCGTGGTCTACACCCAAACTAAATGACATACTCTCTACAATAACATACATATGATCCAAAGCAAATAGAGAGTAGAGAAAAGTATCACTCAAATCAATTTCTACTAAGGTGCTCTCATGTGTGTACTCTCTACTAGTTTCCCAATAATCACCATGAGTACTCTCAACAATGAAATCACACAAAGTAGAAGAATAAGTAGCTTTCGCAACTACACATTCCTTACCCTTAAGAGGACTCTCATCTTCCAAGAAGAGATTTCCCTCTTTAGGAGGAATATTGTCACACCATAGTGGGTTAGCATATAGGCTATAGCTTCCAAGGCAAGCTATACCATCATTTTCACCACTAGGTTCATTAGGAGTGTTTAAATCATCTTCAAACAAGACATTGTACCTAAAAAGAGTGTGATCTACCTCACGGACAGATTTGGAACAAGCAAGTTCCTCACTCTCTAAATGATCAATATCAAGTTTCAAGGATGTTTCAAACACAATATTACCCCAAGAAGACCTCTCGGGTTCATTCTCACTTTGATCAACATTTTCAACATCATCACACACTTGAGGTTCATTAATTACATCATACACATCCTCAAGTGGTGGGTAATTTTCACACATAAGTTCATCAACACAAATTTCAGAAGATAATGTACTTTCATTCAACATAATGGTTTCAACACTAGGTAGACATAAATCGATCTTACAAGAAGAGTCTATTCGGTCATCAATAGGATCAACTAGTGTATCCACACTCACAACATGTACATCATCATCAAGTGGCAAAGAAATAATACACTCACATATAGGCAAGCTACAACTCACACTCAATGGGCTACTAGCCACACAATTATCATTCACATGTACAAAAGTGTAAGAGTTTGCCATTTTACCTTGAAGGCCTTGAGTAGATTCTTCTTTGTCATGGTGTGAAGGTCCTCCAAAAGTTTGGGCAGCAACTTTCTTTTGGCATTGTTCTTCTTCGCTTTCCATGTTGCTACCTGTAACATCCCGTAACTTGCTTGTACTTATTCTAATTATATGGAACCTGGTATGGTCATATGGTATAGGTAACGGATGAGATTTGTTATGCAATTATCAATGTTGTAGATGGAATAATAGAAACAGACCATATAGTTTAGTGTGATGCGACTAAGCTAACGTTAAGTTAACTATTTAAACTTGGAATCGCAAGCTAGTATTGGAATCTAAAGTTTAAAGTGACCAAGTGTGCATAAGTTGAAGGTTAGACTAACGGGGTTAGAAGCTGAAAATGGAGCAAAATATTGAGGTGCTTGCTTGACTTATTTAAGCTAGTAGGTGAGTAACCTACTTAAGTTGTTTGAATCAAATTAATGGACCCATGGATATGGATCAGATTTGGGTCTATGCTAATATTCTCATTTGGGCCAAATTGAACAGACAAAAACAAAGAAAATGGATAAGTGACCCAACACACCAATCTGCCAAGGCCCAAATATAATTGAGCCCAACAAGAAATTATGCAAGTAGGTGCATCACCTACTTTGAAGTTTTAGCAGCTTAGACCCTTAAGTAGGTGCATCACCTACTTGGACCAATTTGACCAATTTTATGGTCCAAAATGCAGCTAAGGAGGTGGACGAGATAGGGCCTTTAAAAGGCCAAGTTGCTGGTCACTTTACTTCATTTTTAAGTCACAAAAAAATAGCATATTTCAGCAATTCTCTCTACTCTCTTAAAAACAACAAGAGCAGCAGCCCTATGTTTCCTTCTAGGGTTCTTGAAGAAACCCTCCCCTTTGCAGCCCAAGGTAAGTGAAAAACACTTAAGATTTTGTTTAATTATCTCATGGGAGATTAGGGAAACAAGTTATAAGTGTTTGGCTCTAAGTATATGGCTGATTATAGAACAAGCTGGTTGTTCATGTTTCCTTGTTATTGAGGAACTTTTTTCTTCTTCTTTGGTTTAAGTGTGAAGGAAAGTTCAAGCTTTTGAAGAGTTCAATTAAAAGGATAAGTTGCTGAATTGAGGTACGGTGACTGCCCCATTTTATTTTTCTTATATATGAATTTGAGAGGGGATTATGGATGTCTTGTTATTGAAAACTCAAGAGATGATGAGATCAATAATTGATTACTACAATAAAAGGGGTTTGGGACTGTTTTGTGGACTGTTTTGTATGTATATGTTATGGGCTGCCCGGTTGAAGTTGGATAAATGGGTGATGAGTTTGTAATGAATTATAGAAGAAAGATGTGGTGATACACCACCGAACTAATGCTTGCTGTCCAATCTATTTTGCGTATTATTTGGAATGTGTAATGAAGTCGAGGTGGTTTTTGTGACCCTTATAAGAACTTATTTGGTGTGTGGGTGTAATTGGAGGAACAAAAGGGTTAAAATAACACCCTTGTTTGATAGAGTAATAGTTGCTGCCCGGTTACTGTTTTGGGTGAAATTAAGTGCCTTAAATGTGTTAATTGGTTAATAATAATAGTTTACCATATATTATATTGTAGATAAGTTTTCTAAAAGGCGAGAAGTCAAGTTGGGTTAGTTTCGGAATCAAATAACCAGGTATGTAAGGCATACTCTATTTCACACTCTTTGGCATGAAATCGTACAATTGTTCCATCAAGCAATTTTCTGAGGTTATCCTATAACAAAGTGATGCATAATGGCAGCACATTACCCTCCATGTATCCAATGACCTTGTTCCCACTCTCTAACGCATTAAAACATCTCAATACGTGCTTATTATTAAATCTGCGCGTCTATCTTCACTAGAAAATTTCAGGAGTTCTCCGTTTGTTCAAATAAGACCCATGTGTTATTTCAGCTCTTAAACAATTTATTTGTGTGCCAACAGCTCCCTAGCTCATTGTTGTTGCGTTAAGTGTCTATTTACATGTCTCTTATTAGTGTATTACTGGTTCAAGGTATCATAATGTGATGACCACCAAGGTAACAATCTCAAAGGCTAATAAACTAAGTATTGCAATCTGTAAAATGACGAGTGGCAGCTCAGGGGCACTTGCCTAGCATGGGCCAATCTCGATACCTTTATTTGTGGGTGGCAGCTCAGGGGCATAAGCCTAGCATGGGCCGATCCCAATCTTTTTATAGGTGGCAGCTCAGGGGCGTAAGCCTAGCATGGGCCGACCCTAATTTATATTTTTTTTTACCACTGATCAGCTGGTCATTTGCGTTATATGGATTACAAAGATTATGAAGTAAGAAGGTAAAATGAAGAAAGAATGTAATGTACATTGTCCCACAAGTATTTATAAAGGTGGTCTACTAGTACTCCTTCTACACTTATATCGGATTTCTATTGAGCTTTTGTATCAAGTGTGTTGCTACTTTCTGCCTTACATATTCGGTACATATTTTCGTACTGATGTCCCTCACGGGGGACCTGCATTTCATGCTGCAGGCAGAGGCACTTCAGCTTATACAACTCCCTAGTAGGAGCGCAGGTTGTTCAGGGACTATTGGTGAGCTCCAGGTTGATTCAGGGCTTTCCAAGTCTGCTCTAGATATTTTGGTATTGTACAGTAAGTCTAAAGTAGGGCGGGGGTTTGTCCCGACCCTAGCTAAGTCTATGTATCTTTTAGAGGCTTTGTAGACTAAAGTAAAGTTATGGTAGTGTCCTGATTTTAGACATGGTGGCCCCACCGGCCAAGTGTTGTACATATCAGTTTTGGGAGTGTATGTGTAGTTCATTTCATCGATGCATAATATTATGTCTTCAGAACTTTTGGTTGTCACAGTTACATGCATGGGAAGTATAAGGTTATGAATTGGTTCTCTCGGGCCTTTACGGCTACGGGTGCCTGTACGCCCCAATAGGATTTGAGGCGTGACAAAAGTGGTATCAGAGCAGTCGTCCTAGGGTGTTTACAAAGCCGTGTCTATATAGAGTCCTGTTTATGGGTGTGTTGTGCACCACATCTATAAATAGGAGGCTATGTGACATTTAGGGGTTTTCTTTTTCTTCATATCTTAGATCGTGCAATAGAGCCTATGTTGTAGGTTGTCATATTTAACCATTGAACCTATTTTTTTTTCCTCTTATTATAGTAAAGATGCCGGTTACAAGAAGGAGTAAGAATACAGGTAGGCGGATAGAAGACGCTGCTGGGGAGGGGACCAGCAAGTCACCACCTAGACGAGCTAATCAAAGTGAGGCTCAAGCTGAGTTTGTGTCCCAAACTTCACCTACCCTTCCATCTCCAGAAGAGTTAAGAAGGAGAAGAACCGCATCCTCAGAACTACCTACCAATGCTGCAGATCAAGATTTAAGGAGTGCAGTACAATTGTTGGCTCGTATAGTTTCTGGACAAGCTCAAGGACAAGCCATTCCAACTACAGGTTCTAGTGGTACAGATAGGGCAGCTAGCCTACGAACGCAGGATTTTCTCAAATTGGATCCTCCTACCTTCACCGGATCAGATCTTAATGAAGACCCACAGGACTTTATTGATCAAATCCAAAGGGTTCTAGATGTTATGCATGTGTCGGGAAAAGAGACAGTTGAGCTAGCAGCATATAGATTCAAGGGGGAGGCTATATTGTGGTATGAAGACTGGAAACGATCTAGGGGTATCGATGCACCTCCAGCCACTTGGAAAGAGTTCAAAGAGGCATTTCTTGATCATTACCTTCCATATGAGATTCGAGAAGCCCGTGCAGATCAATTCCTTAATCTTCGCCAAGGAAATATGAGTGTGAGAGAGTACAACCTTCGGTTTAACTCTTTGGCTAGGTATGCTCCTAATGTTGTGGCTACAATGGATGATAGAGTTCATCGTTATGTGGATAGATTGGATCTATATCTGGTTAGAGATTGTACCATTGCTGCTTTGAACAAGGACATGGATATAGCAAGGATACAAGCATTTGCACAAAAAATGGAGGATCAGAGGCAAAGAAGAAGAACACAAGAGTTAGAAATGGGGTATTCCAAGAGGTCTAGATCTACGGGGCAGTTTATGGCATCCCAAGGAGAGTTTAGGCCTCGGTTTTCTAATAGACCACCTAGGTCATTATCTTCTTATTCTACAGCTAGTGCTCCATTACAATTTCAAGGGTCTAAAGGTAACCAGTTTGGTCAAAGAAATGAGAGTCAGAGTTCGCGAACAACAAGGTATCAAGAAAAAGGGATTATGAGCCAATTAAGGCCTCCTCGACAGTCATGTAGACAATGTGGAAAGCTTCATTTAGGCGCATGTCGGCTCGGAACAAATGCTTGCTTTTGGTGTGGTATGTCAGGACATATGATGAGAGAATGCCCTCAAAGGGGCATAGGTGGTGTGGCACGACCTACTGGATCAGCTGTTGCATCATCATCATCGGTGCCTTATTCAGGTAGGGGTGTACAACCTATGGGTCGTGGTAGAGGTGCTAAAGGAACAACTAGCTCTAGTGGAGTTCAGAATCGTACATATGCTTTAGCAGATCGACAAAATTCAGAGGCTTCTCCAGATGTGGTTACAGGTACATTGTCCATCTTTTTGCATGATGTCTATGCATTAATTGATCCGGGTTCTACAATATCATATGTCACTCCATTGGTTGCTGAAAAGTTCAAAAAAACACCAGAACTACTAGTTAAGCCATTTGAAGTATCTACTCCAATTGGTGAATCTGTTATAGCTAAGAGAGTGTATCGAAATTGTATAATAACTATTTGCGGTCGTGATACAATGGCTGACTTGGTTGAGTTAGAAATGGTAGATTTTGATGCTATAATGGGTATGGATTGGTTGGCCTCTTGTTATGCCATATTAGATTGCCGAACTAAGAGGGTGTGTTTCCATTTCCCAAGAGAGGCAGTCCTAGAATGGAGAGGCAATATTGGTGCGCCAAGAGGTAAATTTATTTCTTATTTTAAGGCGAAAAAGATGATTTCCAAGGGTTACATATGTCATCTGGTTAGACACCAACTCTTTCAACTATTCCGGTTGTAAGTGAATTTCCCGATGTATTTCCTGAAGATCTTCCGGGTTTGCCTCCAGAACGAGAAGTGGAGTTTGGTATTGATGTGGTCCCAGATACTCAACCAATCTAAATTCCTCCATATAGAATGGCCCCTGCAGAATTACGGGAGTTGAAAGAGCAATTGAAAGACTTGCTAGAAAAAGGATTCATAAGGCCTAGTGTCTCCCCTTGGGGCGCACCAGTGTTATTTGTTCGCAAGAAGGATGGATCGTTAAGAATGTGTATTGACTATAGACAACTGAACAAGGTGACTATTAAGAACAAATATCCCCTTCCGAGAATTGATGACTTATTTGATCAGTTGCAAGGCGCCAAATGGTTTTCAAAGATTGATTTAAGATCTGGTTACCACCAAATGAGGGTCAAAGAGAGTGACGTACCCAAGACAGCTTTTCGAACACGGTACGGTCATTACGAATTCCTACTCATGTCCTTTGGGCTAACTAATGCACCTGCAGCTTTTATGGATTTGATGAATAGGGTGTTCAAGCCATTCTTGGATGTGTTTGTGATAGTTTTTATAGATGATATTCTGGTTTATTCCAGATCAAATGAGGACCATGCCAATCACTTACGACAGGTGTTGCAGATTCTTCGTGATCGTAAGCTATTTGCAAAGTTCTCTAAGTGTGAGTTTTGGTTAAAATCTATGGCATTCTTAGGTCATATTGTATCTGATGAAGGAATAAAGGTTGATACTCAAAAGATAGAAGCCATGAAGAACTGGCCAAGACCTATAACGCCTACAGAGGTTCGTAGTTTTCTTGGGTTGGCAGGTTATTATAGAAGGTTTGTGGAAGGATTTTCTTCAATTTCTGCACCTTTAACAAGGCTAACACACAAAGCATCCAAGTTTCAATGGAATAATGCATGCGAAAGAAGTTTCCAAGATTTGAAGAATAAGTTGACTTCTACACCCGTATTGGTGCTTCCAGAAGGCACAGAGGGGTATACAGTGTATTGTGATGCTTCAAGAATTGGGTTAGGGTGTGTATTGATGCAGCATGGTAAAGTCGTAGCATATGCCTCGAGACAATTGCGGCCACATGAGAAAATTTATCCAACACATGATCTGGAGCTAGCAGCGGTTATATTTGCCTTAAAGATATGGCGTCACTACCTGTACGAGAGTCATGTTAACATATACACTGACCATAAGAGTTTGCAGTATATCTTTAACCAGAAGGACTTGAATTTGAGGCAGCGACGATGGCTTGAATTATTAAAAGACTATGATGTTGATATCTTATATCATCCGGGAAAAGCAAATGTGGTGGCAGATGCGTTAAGTCGCAAAGCTATGGATCCATCTATAGAAAGACAAGGGATGACTAAGGATCTACACCAATTAGCCAATTTGGGGGTTCGTCTTCTTGAAACTCCAGATGAAGGGTTTATTGTGCATAATACAGTAGAATCTTCATTAATAACTGAAGTAAAAGAGAAGCAATATGTAGATCCTATTTTATTATGGCTTAAGGAAAATGTGCAATGTGGTTTGACAAAGGCATTTGAGCTTACGCAAGAAGGGGTACTCAGTGCCAAAACAGATTGTGTGTACCTGATATAGACGGGCTAAGAAAGAGGATTATGACAGAAGCACATCATTCAAGGTATTCTATCCACCCAGGGTCAACAAAAATGTACCATGATTTGAGAGGGATGTATTGGTGGGGTGACATGAAGAAGAACATTGCAAACTTTGTAGCCGAATGTCCAAATTGTCAAAGAGTTAAAGTAGAGCACCAGAAGCCCGGGGGTTATATGCAATGTATGGATCTTCCAATCTGGAAGTGGGACATGATCAACATGGATTTCGTCACTGGTTTGCCTCGTACATTTCGAAGGTTTGATTCCATATGGGTGATAGTTGATAGGCTTACCAAATCAGCACACTTTCTACCGGTTAGGACCACTTACACAGTTGAAGAATATGCCAAGTTATATATTAAGGAGATTGTTAGACTACATGGAGTTCCAATCTCTATTATATCGGATCGAGGAGCTCAATTTACTGCAAATTTTTGGAAGTCTTTTCAAAGAAATTTGGGGACACAAGTGAATCTAAGTACAGCTTTTCACCCTCAAACGGATGGACAAGCAGAACGTACCATTCAAATACTTGAAGATATGCTACGAGCTTGTGTATTGGACTTTAAAGGTAGTTGGGATGATCATCTACCTCTCATCGAGTTCGCCTACAATAATAGCTATCATTCAAGTATCAAAATGGCACCATATGAAGCATTGTATTGAAGAAAGTGTATATCACCCATTGGATGGTTTGAAACGGGTGAAACTGTCTTATTCGGTCTGGATCTTGTTCATCAAGCTATGGAAAAGGTTAAAGTGATCCAACAGCGACTAGAAACAGCCCAAAGCAGACATAAGTCATATGCGGATGTTAGGAGAAGGGGGTTAGAGTTTGTTATAGGTGATTGGGTATTCTTGAAGGTGTCACCAATGAAGGGGGTTATGAGATTTGGTAAGAAAGGAAAATTAAGTCCACATTATATAGGCCCATACCAGATTACTCGAAAGTTTGGACAAGTTGCTTATGAATTAAATCTACCCCCAGAGCTCTCAACAGTTCATCCAGTATTTCACGTCTCAATGCTTAGAAAGTGTATTGGAGATTCATCTCATACTACCCCTACTGAAGATGTACAAATTATAGAAGATCTCACCTACGAGGAAATACCTATTGCTATTCTAGATCGACAGGTTAAGAAGTTGAGGAATAAAGAAATAGCTTCTGTAAAAGTGCTTTGGAGGAACCAACAAGTAGAAGAGATCACGTGGGAAGCTGATGAAGCGATGAAATCCAAGTACCCCCATTTGTTCAAATACGAAGAAAAAGTCCAAGATGCTGAATTGGAACAATAACAAGTAAGTGAAAAATATATAGGTACTTTATAGTAATAGGGATATTAACTTAGTCTTGAACTTGTTTTGGATGGACAGTTATGTTAACATTCGCGGACGAATGTTTCTAAGGGGGGAAGGATGTAACATCCCGTAACTTGCTTGTACTTATTCTAATTATATGGAACCTGGTATGGTCATATGGTATAGGTAACAGATGAGATTTGTTATGCAATTATTAATGTTGTAGATGGAATTATAGAAACAGACCGTATAGTTTAGTGTGATGCGACTAAGCTAGCGTTAAGTTAACTATTTAAACTTGGAATCGCAAGCTAGTATTGGAATCTAAAGTTTAAAGTGACCAAGTGTGCATAAGTTGAAGGTTAGACTAACGGGGTTAGAAGCTGAAAATGGAGCAAAATATTGAGGTGCTTGCTTGACTTATTTAAGCTAGTAGGTGAGTAACCTACTTAAGTTGTTTGAATCAAATTAACGGACCCATGGCTATGGATCAGATTTGGGTCTATGCTAATATTCTCATTTGGGCCAAATTGAACAAACAAAAACAAAGAAAATGGATAAGTGACCCAACACACCAATCTGCCAAGGCCCAAATATAATTGAGCCCAACAAGAAATTATGCAAGTAGGTGCATCACCTACTTTGAAGTTTTAGCAGCTTAGACCCTTAAGTAGGTGCATCACCTACTTGGACCAATTTGACCAATTTTGTGGTCCAAAATGCAGCTAAGGAGGTGGACAAGATAGGGCCTTTAAAAGGCCAAGTTGCTGGTCACTTTACTTCATTTTTAAGTCACAAAAAAGAGCATATTTCAGCAATTCTCTCTACTCTCTTAAAAAAAACAAGAGCAGCAGCCCTATGTTTCCTTCTAGGGTTCTTGAAGAAACCCTCCCCTTTGCAGCCCAAGGTAAGTGAAAAACACTTAAGATTTTGTTTAATTATCTCATGGGAGATTAGGGAAACAAGTTATAAGTGTTTGGCTGTAAGTATATGGCTGATTATAGAACAAACTGGTTGTTTGTGTTTCCTTGTTATTGAGGAACTTTTTTCTTCTTCTTTGGTTTAAGTGTGAAGGAAAGTTCAAGCTTTTGAAGAGTTCAATTAAAAGGATAAGTTGCTGAATTGAGGTACGGTGACTGCCCCATTTCATTTTTCTTATATATGAATTTGAGAGGGGATTATGGATGTCTTGTTATTGAAAACTCAAGAGATGATGAGATCAATAATTGATTACTACAATAAAAGGGGTTTGGGACTGTTTTGTGGACTGTTTTGTATGTATATGTTATGGGCTGCCAGGTTGAAGTTGGATAAAGGGGTGATGAGTTTGTAATGAATTATAGAAGAAAGATGTGGTGATACACCACCGAACTAATGCTTGCTGTCCAATCTATTTTGCGTATTGTTTGGAATGTGTAATGAAGTCGAGGTGGTTTTGGCGAACCTTATAAGAACTTATCTGGTGTGTGGGTGTAATTGTAGGAACAAAAGGGTTAAAATAACACCCTTGTTTGATAGAGTAATAGTTGTTGCCCGGTTACTGTTTTGGGTGAAATTAAGTGCCTTAAATGTGTTGATTGGTTACTAATACTAGTTTACCATATATTATATTGTAGATAAGTTATCTAAAAGGCGAGAAGTCAAGTTGGGTTAGTTTCGAAATCAAATAACCAGGTATGTAAGGCATACTCTATTTCACACTCTTTGGCATGAAATCGTACAATTGTTCCATCAAGCAATTTTCTGAGGTTATCCTATAACAAAGTGATGCATAATGGCAGCACATTACCCTCCATGTATCCAATGACCTTGTTCCCACTCTCTAACGCATTAGAACATCTCAATACGTGCTTATTATTAAATCTGCGCGCTTATCTTCACTAGAAAATTTCAGGAGTTATCCGTTTGTTCAAATAAGACCCATGTGTTATTTCAGCTCCTAAACACTTTATTTGTGTGCCAACAGCTCCCTAGCTCATTGTTGTTGCGTTAAGTGTCTATTTACATGTCTCTTATTAGTGTATTACTGGTTCAAGGTATCATAATGTGATGACCACCAAGGTAACAATCACAAAGGCTAATAAACTAAGTATTGCAATCTGTAAAATGACGAGTGGCAGCTCAGGGGCACTTGCCTAGCATGGGCCAATCTCGATACCTTTATTTGTGGGTGGCAGCTCAGGGGCATAAGCCTAGCATGGGCCGATCCCAATCTTTTTATAGGTGGAAGCTCAGGGGCGTAAGCCTAGCATGGGCCGACCCTAATTTATATTTTTTTTACCACTGATCAGCTGGTCATTTGCGTTATATGGATTACAAAGATTATGAAGTAAGAAGGTAAAATGAAGAAAGAATGTAATGTACATTGTCCCACAAGTATTTATAAAGGTGGTCTACTAGTACTCCTTCTACACTTATATCACATTTCTATTGAGCTTTTGTATCAAGTGTGTTGCTACTTTCTGCCTTACATATTCGGTACATATTTTCGTACTGATGTCCCTCACGGGGGACCTGCATTTCATGTTGCAGGCAGAGGCACTTCAGCTTATACAACTCCCTAGTAGGAGCGCAGGTTGTTCAGGGACTATTGGTGAGCTCCAGGTTGATTCAGGGCTTTCCAAGTCTGCTCTAAATATTTTGGTATTGTACAGTAAGTCTAAAGTAGGGCGTGGGTTTGTCCCGACCCTAGCTAAGTCTATGTATCTTTTAGAGGCTTTGTAGACTAAAGTAAAGTTATGGTAGTGTCCTGATTTTAGACATGGTGGCCCCACCGGCCAAGTGTTGTACATATCAGTTTTGGGAGTGTATGTGTAGTTCATTTCATCGATGTATAATATTATGTCTTCAGAACTTTTAGTTGTCACAGTTACATGCATGGGAAGTATAAGGTTATGAATTGGTTCTCTCGGGCCTTTACGGCTACGGGTGCCTGTCCGCCCCAATAGGATTTGAGGCGTGACACTACCTACACAAATGTCCTTAGAAATTGAAGGACAAACAATGTTAGCATGGTTTGGTGGTAATCCTCTTACTTTGCTCCACACAACCTCTCCTTTTTCCACTCTCGGATTACCACCTTTCACTCCCTTACTCCTCTCAATCTTTTGTCTCTCATAATAATTCGAATTGGAGTAGGTAGGAACTTCTTTTTGCGGACCGGGCAGAATGTACGTCTCGAGGCAATTTCCCCATCGGTCTCTTACAATATTTGGCCAATTTTACATATTTGGAACTTTATGTTGTGCAAACCAATCGGTGCCTAAGCTCACATGACCATAGGTTATGGGAAAAACATCACACCACACCTCCTCATGGTAATTAAATTGGGAGAAGACAACTTTTACCCTCTCGGTAACCTTAAACCTGTCCAAGAAGTATGGAACAAGTAAAGGCTCACAAAATAACCCCAAGTAATCAACCATGGATGGAACAATGTAGTTTCTATAGTACCTATCATTTAACACAACGAGGCAGCCCGGTATCCCACAAATGGTCACCTTTCCGGAGTGTACACTCCTTCTCGGATCAACATTGTAAAGCACATGAGTACCCCTCGATTTTGGAGATGTATATCCTCTTATTCCCATTGGACAACCTACACTATAGCTAGTATAACCATTCACACTATATCGACCTTGATAAGAAGTACTACAAGGTGGAGAATATGAATCTTCACACTCCTCACGTGTACTCTCATCATAGCTCTCATAAGGTTTACGAATGACAGGGTTATACCTAACACCAAATCTAGGTTCCGAGTGGGGAGTGCAAGACTCCTCACATGTCCCAACTTCATCATAAGATCCATCACGAGGTCCTACATCATCTCCAAAGTCACCATAAGCACTAGGCACTTCATTCACCTCATTTTCTCCCTCAAAACAGTAATTTTCAAATCTGCCTATGTTTTGACCATGGCTATTTTCATAGCCTCCGCAATCTTCCTCAACTTCGTAGCCATAAAAACCCTCACTACAATCATAGTCTCCCATATTGTAGTCACAATAATCCCCGGCTATCAAAGTCATGTTCCTCTTATATCACCCTCTAAACCTACAAAATGAACAAACAAGATTAGTAGTAAAGCTCCTCACCAACACTCGTATACACTCACCTTTGTGATTCTGACAATTGGAGCGGCGAATATTGAAAGTTGCTTATACTCCGGTAGTCAATAGGATGTCAATTCTACTTGGTGGCCGGAATAGATTCTTGTTTGATCGACTCAAGACACAAAATAAAATTTCCTTACGAACTTGAAATAAAGAAGTTACAACGAATTAAAAATAAGAAAAGCTCACAAATAACGAAGACACGAAAGAAACGGATTCAACAATTAATCTACAACTAAGTAGGTGATTACTAGTTGTTAATTAATTGGAACCAATAAAATTGAAACTAAGGAACAATAAAAGGAAACTACTAAAATCTGAAATTTGAGCTTATTAATGACGTGAATAGTAGCAAATGGATGACGTGGCAGCATGCAATTGGTTTTGGTCCCACCCAATATAATCACAAATTCTGAAATTTTAAATCTTCACACTATTTGGAAAGGGTGACAATTGGTTTTGGAGGGAAAACACAAGTCTTGAATCTCTACAAGTCCACTCTTAAAAGGATGACTTTTGTCTTGTACTAGTCCCACAAGACAAGGTTCTTGAAACAAGAAAAAGTGGTTTGTCCCACAAAACAAAGTTCTTGAAACAAGAAAAAGTAGTCCCACAAAACAAGGTCTTTGGAATGAGGAAAAGCTGAAAAAGTAGAAGTCTAGTCTAGGAAGTGTTGGGTTCATGGTTTCTCACAACAAGCTTTACATCTTTTCATCTTCACCTTTTGAATCTATATTGCCCTTTTGATTGTCTTAAGTTGTAAGAAAAGATGAAGCACTAGATGAACACCACAACAACCTTCAAGAACACAACAACAACTTCTTCAAGAACACAACACAATACCACCAATTGTCAAGAACAAGTAACAACAAACAGCCAGCCACATGGCACCACTACTATGGTCAATATTATAAGCTCAAACTTTAGATCTTGACACCTTTAGTGTTGGTGAGAAAGGAACCAACACTAGAAACACTCTATACAAGCAGAATACTACAAGATCTAGCCAAAAAAATAAGAAAATCTCGGCCCATACAACAACACATCACAATTTTTGGCCAAGAACACAAAGGTAGGAGATTTGACTATTTCTGGAATTTTTTTTCAGATTTCAGTTTTTTTTTTTTTTTAATTTTTAACAAGCAAGCCCAAGATTGATCTTGTAGGAACAAGATCAAGCCATGCTTTGATACCAAATGATACGGAAAAGAGAAGGGAACACAAAACAAACACCAAATCAGTCCACTAATCTTAAGGATTCGAGGACCAAGATGGAGACCACACTCGGATTCACTACTAACAACAAGAATACAAGATACAAGAGTGTATATTAACACCAAAACAGCTATGAAACGTGATCAACAAGATGAACAACAATAATACAAGTTTTGGATTCAACGAAGACCCCAAAACAGTCCACTACACAACACATACACAATATGCAAGAAAATAAAGATAGATAGTGAGACCAAGATTATTACAAGATTAAGAACCAAGTGTATTTCAACACTAACCCCTAATGAATGTAACAATCAAAACCACACTCTTACGGTGACCACCAAGGGAATGAACTAACCTTAAGATCTATCGTTTCCAAGCAAAGATCAATATTGGCTTTTCCAAGCCCTATGCTAAGGATGGCTTTTCCAAGCCCTACAACTAAGGGTGTTACACTCTCAAAAGAGAGAAAATATGTCTTTCAATTCTTCATCTTTCCAAATCTTCCAAGAAATGAGATAAAATGACCTATTTATAGTGTAATACAAAAGAATATAAAAAGACCACTTTGCCCTTAATGATAGGTGCGGCCATGGTGTGTGATACAAGATCAAACCAACAACACCAAGAACAACAAGATGACTTTGGATTCCAGTCCAACAATCACAAGAATAATGAGTTTTACTTCCGGTATTTCAATCCACAACCCGAGAACAACAAGATAGCCAACAACACAAGCACAACAAGTTTTAGTTTTTTCGGTTTTTTTTAACTTACAACACAAGAACAACAAGATGGATAAAGATGCTAGTGAATCGAAAAGAGCCCCACACGGCTTCACTAGACTTTAAGATAACAAAACCAACAATAACAACAAGATAATGAAAGATAGATAACTTGACATATAACATTCAAGAAACTAAGAACCCTAACATCAAGAGAGGACCCTAGGTCTAATGAATGTAAACACCAAGTTCTTACGAGGACCAAGAGGCACTCAACGACCTCAAAACCCTTGTTTCTAGCCAAACAGACAACACAAGTATCCCTCTACTTGTGAGAAGATAGTGGCGGCTCCTATGAGTGAAATAGAGAGGAAATGTTTTGTGTTTTAGGTTACAACTTTTCAGATTTCAAAAACTAAGGAGTAACTCTCTAACATGTTCTATTTATATTACAAACAAAGGGGTAAAATGACCCATCCGCCCTTGCTTCTTGTGCCAACCTTGGAGAGTAGTTTATTACACATTAGGACCTCTCTTCACACATAAAAACGTTTAGGTCCTTGGTTGGTTCGATCACCAACTCACACGCGGCCATTTGCATGAACAAAGCTTGGAGTTTTTGTAATTCCCGAGCTTGGCTTCGTGTGAAAGGCCGTGTACCTGTGGAGGCTGCCCTAACCGTATCATTAATACAAATGAATACAAAAAGGCCACTTTGCCCTTAATGATAGGTGCGGCCATGGTGTGTAAATACACCATGTGTAATGTCCAAAATGCCCTTAATTAAGTTCCAAAACCGTGAGTCCTCACTCTTAAATGCTCCAAGCAATCTTCCATACGCGAGGTTGCTTTAAGTTACGCTCAAAACGGGTCCTCCATGCATGTTCTTGTATTATCGAGGTGACCAAGTCGTGAGCCTCTATGTGTTGGCCTCCAAAGATGTCATCCAAAGATAAGATGGCCATTTGTCCCGTATCATCCTCCCCTTCTTGAAAATGATTCGACCTCGAATCCAAACCTTGCAAAACCGAAGAGAGGACAAACAAATACAAACTCCTCATGGCATGAGGGTTAGGTTTATCATAACAAATCATCTCAACATTCCAAGGTTGCACATATTTGCAATATAACCAAGAATCCTTTGCAAGGAATATTAAAAACTCAATAAAAGATGTACAAAGGGTTTGGTTAGAGGATGCATCAAGAGTGACACTTTGCTTGTCATGTAGACCAAGCAACAAGTTTGGTGCACCAACATCACCCTTTCTAAATTTGGCACCGGGTTCAAATGGGAAAAGTAGCCATAGACACGGGTCTCGACAACACTTCCCTTTCCCGTGGTCTACACCCAAACTAAATGACCTACTCTCTACAATAACATGCATATGATCCAAAGCAAATAGAGAGTAGAGAAAAGTATCACTCAAATCGACTTCTACTAAGGTGCTCTCATGTGTATACTCACTACTAGTTTCCCAATAATCACCATGAGTACTCTCAACAATGAAATCACACAAAGTAGAAGAAGAAGTAGCTTTCGCAACTACACATTCCTTCCCCTTAAGAGGACTCTCATCTTCCAAGAAGAGATTTCCCTCTTTAGGAGGAATATTGTCACACCATAGTGGGTTAGCATAGAGGCTATAGATTCCAAGGCAAGCTATACCGTCATTTTCACCACTAGGTTCATTAGGAGTGTTTAAATCATCTTCAAACAAGACATTGTACCTAAAAAGAGTGTGATCTACCTCACGGACAGATTTGGAACAAGCAAGTTCCTCACTCTCTAAATGATCAATATCAAGTTTCAAGGATGTTTCAAACACAATATTACCCCAAGAAGAGCTCTCGGGTTCATTCTCACTTCGATCAACATTTTCAACATCATCACACACTTGAGGTTCATTAGTTACATCATACACATCCTCAAGTGGTGGGTAATTTTCACACATAAGTTGTTCAACACAAATTTCAGAAGATAATGTACTTTCATTCAACATAATGGTTTCAACACTAGGTGGACATAAACCAATCTTACAAGAAGAGTCTATTCGGTCATCAATAGGATCAGCTAGTGTATCCACACTCACAACATGTACATCATCATCAAGTGGCAAAGAAATAATACACTCACATATAGGCAAGCTACAACTCACACTCAATGGGCTACTAGCCACACAATTATCATTCACATGTACAAATGTGTAAGAGTTTGCCATTTTACCTTGAAGTCCTTGAATAGATTCTTCTTTGTCATGGTGTGAAGGTCCTCCAAAAGTTTGGGTAGCAACTTTCTTTTGGCATTGTTCTTCTTCGCTTTCCATGTTGCTACCTACACAAGTGTCCTTAGAAATAGAAGGACAAACAACGTTAGCATGGTTTGGTGGTAATCCTCTTACTTTGCTCCACACAACCTCTCCTTTTTCCACTCTCGGATTACCACCTTTCACTCCCTTACTCCTCTCAATCTTTTGTCTCTCATAATAATTCGAATTGGAGTAGGTAGGAACTTCTTTTTGCGGCCCGGGCAGAATGTACGTCTCGAGGCAATTTCCCCATCGGTCTATTACAATATTAGGCCAATTTTGCATATTTGGAACTTTATGTTGTGTAAACCAATTGGCGCCTAAGCTCACATGACCATAGGTTATGGGAAAAACATCACACCACACCTCCTCATGGTAATTAAATTGGGAGAAGACAACCTTTACCCTCTCGGTAACCGTAAACCTGTCCAAGGAGTATGGAACAAGTAAAGGCTCACAAAATAACCCCAAGTAATCAACCATGGATGGAACAATGTAGTTTCTATAGTACCTATCACTTAACACAACGAGGCAGCCCGGTATCCCACAAATGGTCACCTTTCCGGAGTGTACACTCCTTCTCGGATCAACATTGTAAGGCACATGAGTACCCCTCGATTTTTGAGATGTATATCCTCTTCTTCCCATTGGACAACCTACACTATAGCTAGTATAACCATTCACACTATATCGACCTTGATAAGAAGTACTACAAGGTGGAGAATATGAATCTCCACACTCCTCACGTGTACTCTCATCATAGCTCTCATAAGGTTTACGAATGATAGGGTTACACCTAACGCCAAATCTAGTTTCGGAGTGGGGAGTGCAAGACTCCTCACATGCCCTAACTTCATTATAAGATCCACCACGAGGTCCTACATCATCTCCAAAGTCACCATAAGCACTAGGCACTTCATTCACCTCACTTTCTCCCTCAAAACAGTAATTTTCAAATCTGCCTATGTTTTGGCCATGGCTATTTTCATCGCCTCCGCAATCTTCCTCAACTTTGTAGCCATAAAAACCCTCACTACAATCATAGTCTCCCATATTGTAGTCACAATAATCCCCCGCTGTCAAGGTCATGTTCCTCTTATATAACCCCTTAAACCTACAAAATGAACAACAAGATTAGTAGTAAAGCTCCTTCCATCGTCAAGGTATTAGCCGCTTTAGTTCACCACAAGTTCGTGTTCCACAAGTGTTGTATAATTGGCTAGTATCCGTGAGATTTTAAGGTATGAGTAAGCTCTTATCCGGAATGGATTCTTGTTTGACGACTTAAAGAATTCTTGCCGGACTAGAGTCAAAATCAGCAATTCGTTCAAACGAATAAAAGCACACAAATAATCGTTGACACGAACAAACGGTTCAAGGAACTAGTTAACAACCTAGTAGGAAAGTACTAGTTTGTTAATTAGTTCTAAGACCAAGTAAGGGAAACCAAGAATCAACAATTAGCAACCAAAGAATATCCTAAGTTGAGCTTATAGTGACATGGTAGCATGCAATGGTCCCACACGTTCTTCTTCTCTCGGATTTTTTTTTTCTTTTTTTTTTTTTTTTTTTTTTTTGTTTTTGAGTTAATATTCACATAACTTGTGATAATTTGAAAAGTGTTTTAGTGGGAAAACGAAAATCTTGTAGTCTTTCACCCTTTTTCAAACTCAAGGAAAGTGGGGTTTGGTTGACAAATCCCACAAAACAAGGCTCCTTGATTTAGGGAAAGTGGTTGACAAGACTAAAAGGTGATGGGTGCAAGTCTTTCACAACACTTTATAGCTTGTCTTCCACTTGAACACACAACAAGATGAACAAGATGAACAAGTTCAAAAGATGAACACTTCAACCAACTTCATCAACTTCTTTAGCATATGAACTCACAACCACCGATTTTATTTTTTTTTGTTATCAACAACATACAACTTTCGGCCACTTCAAGTCACTAGACAATGTTCAAGTTTTCAAGCTCAACTTTCGGATCTAGACACTTTAGTGTTGGTGAGAAAGAAACCAACACTAGAAACTCACTAAACAAACAAAGTAACACCTAGATCTAAACATACAACATCATTCTCGGTTTCACTTTTAGTGGACAGGTTTCAGAATTTTTCTTTTGGTGTTTTTGTTTAAGCCGTGAACTAGCCCAAGATGGGTTATGTTGGAACACAACCGGTCTTGCTTTGATACCAAATGATACAAGATCCAACCAACAACACCAAGAACAACAAGATGACTTCGGATTCCAGTCCAACAATCACAAGAATAACGAGTTTTAGTTCCGGTATTTCAATCCACAACCCGAGAACAACAACATAGACAACAACACAAGCACAACAAGTTTTAGTATTTTCGGTTTTTTTTAACTTACAACACAAGAACAACAAGATGGATAAAGATGCTAGTGAATCGAAAAGAGCCCCACACGGCTTCACTAGACTTTAAGATAACAAAACCAACAACAACAACAAGATAATGAAAGATAGATAACTTGACATATAACATTCAAGAAACTAAGAACCCTAACATCAAGAGAGGACCCTAGGTCTAATGAATGTAAACACCAAGTTCTTACGAGGACCAAGAGACACTCAACGACCTCAACACCCTTGTTTCTAGCCAAAGAGACAACACAAGTATCCCTCTACTTGTGAGAAGATAGTGGCGGCTCCTATGAGTGAAATAGAGAGGAAATGTTTTGTGTTTTAGGTTACAACTTTTCAGATTTCAAAAACTAAGGAGTAACTCTCTAACATGTTCTATTTATATTACAAACAAAGGGGTAAAATGACCCATCCGCCCTTGCTTCTTGTGCCAACCTTGGAGAGTAGTTTATTACACATTAGGACCTCTTTTCACACATAAAAACGTTTAGGTCCTTGGTTGGTTCGATCACCAACTCACACGCGGCCATTTGCATGAACAAAGCTTGGAGTTTTTGTAATTCCCGAGCTTGGCTTCGTGTGAAAGGTCGTGTACCTGTGGAGGCTGCCCTAACCGTATCATTAATACAAAAGAATACAAAAAGACCACTTTGCCCTTAATGATAGGTGCGGCCATGGTGTGTAAATACACCATGTGTAATGTCCAAAATGCCCTTAATTAAGGTCCAAAACCGTGAGTCCTCACTCTTAAATGCTCCAAGCAATCTTCCATACGCGAGGTTTCTTTTAAGTTACGCTCAAAACGGGTCATCCATGCATGTTCTTGTATTATCGAGGTGACCAAGTCGTGAGCCTCTATGTGTTGGCCTCCAAAGATGTCATCCAAAGATAAGATGGCCATTTGTCCCGTATCAGTGTGTAAATACACCATGTGTAATGTCCAAAATGCCCTTAATTAAGGTCCAAAAACCGTGAGTCCTCACTCTTAAATGCTCCAAGCAATCTTCCATACGCGAGATTGCTTTAAGTTACGCTCAAAATGGGTCCTCTATGCATGTTCTTGTATTATCGAGGTGACCAAGTCTTGAGCCTCTATGTGTTGGCTTCCAAAGATGTCATCGAAAGATAAGATGGCCATTTGCCCTGTATCAATGAGGAGGAGCAGTCGAGAGGTGATATGCTAATCAGGATGTGTGGGAGGACTTTTTCGGTATTTTCTTCGATCATTTCATTCCTCAGGAGTTGAGGGAGACTAAATATGAGGATTTTACAAATGTAAAGTAGGGAAGGATGACTGTGAAAGAGTATGCATTAAAGTTCAATCAGTTGTCCTTTTATGCTGCAGAGTTGGTATCTAGCATGAGGGCTAGAATGAGAAAGTTTTCTTGTGGTTTGTCTTATGACTTGATATTGGAATGTAAGGTTGCAATGCTAAAAAATGACATGGACATCTTTAGGCTTGTAATTTATACGCAGCAAGTTGACGATGAGAAGAAGAAATAATAAGACATTGGGAAAAGGCAGAGTAAGAAGTTCAGGTATTCAAAGAATGGTGGAGGTCAGTAGAACAGTGTTAGAGATACTAGGCAATGGGGCATGAATAGTATTGGGAAACTCGAGTTCATATTGTAAGACCTATGGCTCCTGAACTCAGTCTAGTGAAATTCAGTTAGCTCCATCATATCCTCGTTGTAGATTCTGTGGACAGTTGCATTGTTGTCACTGTGACAAGGGGAGGAATTAGTGGTTTAATTATGGTTTGTCGGGGCATTTGCAGCGACACTGTCCAGCTAAGGTTTCTTCTGGAGCTAATAAAGTTTTGGTTGATAATCCATTAATTCCTGCACCAAAGGTATTTACTTTTGGCACCGATACAGGTTGGAACATCTTTATGCTCTTGCCACCCATTGGGAATCTGAGGTATCTCCTGATATTGTTTATGGTATGTTATGACTTTTCTCTCTTGATGTATATTGTCTGCTTGGTATGGGATCCACCCTTTCTTATGTGACCCGTTATGTGGCTATTCATTTTCAATTTGGCCCTTAGTGCATTTTTTATCCCTTCTATGTGTATACCCCAGTGGGTGATTCTAATATGGAAAGAAAAGTCTATTGAGATTGTGTGCTATCTATTTTTGGTAGGGAGACTGACGCAACCCGACTAGGGACTTTTCATAATGGGCATCTTAATTCCGACCAGGACAGAATACCACCCCCGTTACCCAACCTGACCTCCAGCCGCCTGCCCTTAGTTGGCTGAATTTTTGGCATGTACCAGAATAGTGTAACAACTCACATCAAGACTCTGGAATATGATCATAACTGTGACCGACCCAACTGAGTCCAACAATCCCATACCAACAATCCAACAATACAAAACGATACCTAATAAGGGCCATAACCAAAGATATTCTAAAACATAACATAATTAATCCCAAAATGAAATATGATGGAGCTACAGGAATTATTTTTGGGGATGGGAAACTCATTACCAATACCAATTCTATGCCTAACACCTATACCATCATGCCCATTCCAACCTATTGTAGTACCAAAAAGCCTCTAACCAAAAGAGAAATAAAATCTGATTGGGACATGGCCCCAACCATTGTAAAAACCAATATCAAAAATAAAATCAAAGTGTTTAAAAATACCCATAAAATGAAATGGAGCCTTTCGAAAGGATGGAATCTTACCACTTCAGTTGCAATGTTGATCCTCGAGTCAATCACGAGGTAGGAGGAGTAGAATGATCGATTCCTTCATAGTGTTGGTAGACATCTGCAAGTACAGAGGTTAGCAGGTGAATGCAAGAATGTTCTCAAAATAAGGAGAAAATAAGGTTATTTATAAAACCAAGTAAAACCAACCATATGTACACAACCATATATATATATATAATACCATGCCGGGATAGAGGATCGGGTTTTATCATGCATTTAAAATATTTACCTGGGATAGGTTGCTTTGCTATCTTAAACCATCCACATGATATATAGGTTCAGCTCCCTCTGCTGAAAGGGCCCCAGTGCATGAAGCCGTATGACCAGGGAAGAAAACCTAGGGCAACTAGTACATCCCTAAAAATAGAGTGTGGCATCATTCACACAGTCACTAAGATCAACCTCACATTGACAAATATGAGCTTCTAACATTGGTCCTCTCGGGATATCAACCTTCCACAGCTTTGCTACACATCCTGCCATTATTGCACAATTAACTATATAAGTTTAAAGGGACTTCCAAGTGCACTTCCATTTACCATATTAAATGACTTGGGGATTCCATGTAGACCACAAACATAACCATTTAGCCATTTACCATTCCAAGTGATTTAAACTATGTACAACTCCTTTACCATGTTTTTAAAACAAGCAACAGTTCCATTACAATACTTAATGCAATGAAAACATTATTATAGGTATTTTGTCAAATACATGGGGGGCATAATATAACCAAAACCAATTCCATTTACCATTAAACCATTCCATCCTATCCAAATTTGCAAAACCATCATTAATGCACATAAAGCATAATTAAAACCAGGGAAAACCATAACCAACCATTTAATATAAAAACACCCAATTCATATTTGAAACAAAAATCATAAAATCAACGGTAATGAAAATATTCATAAAACTATTTTTTTAGATAGAATACAATGAGGGGAGAGAACTTTCCATAAACCTAGATAATGATGGAAAGAAATCACCACGACAAGCCCCACATCACTCCTTTAGTGGTAACCCTAGCTTTACTTTCCCAAAAGCTTTTAAGAGAACTATAGAGTGTTTATAATAGTTTCCAAGTGTTAATGAATGGAATAATAGGGCAAATAACCCTCTGAGTAGGTTAGAAGTCATGGGACCTTATTAGGGTATGTGGGGAAATGTTCAGAATACCCCCACTTAAGTTGTATAGAATCCCATCCCAGGGATATGAATAACCATTATGATTCATACCCTTTAATACAATTCATACTCTACACTTGTATCTTAGCCTAAACCTTTGAACCACACACTTCCCAGCATATGACTCATCAAACCAAGTCGTATTCAAATAATATGATATGTACCTTTCATTCGTATCCCTGACAGATTTAAATCCAAGGAAGATTTAGATACTTTCCCCATACAAGTCCTTGGTACAACTTGAACCCTGGCTTACAGCTCATGGTGAGCCACTCGTACTCAGATCCAACCTAAATAACCAAGTCTATGTTTAAGGAACCAAAAAATGTGTAACCACTAATACGACTCATAACTCTAAGTCATATCCATTCTAGTAACCAAAATCCCCACCTACCAACACTGTTCAGCATATAATTAGACCATACTATCCATACCCCAACATACATCTCGTACCCATGAGTCCTATTGGGTTAAAATATTAGAATTCGAAAAAATTATATAAGGTCCAGAAATTAGGGTGTGCCAAAGATATTCATGGATATGATTGAGTTAGATATGGTGGATTTTGATCTGATCATGGGGATGGATTGGCTCTATTTGTGCTATGTTTCTCTTAATTGTAGGACCCAAAGGGTTAGTTTCTAATTCCCTAAGGAACCAGTAATAGAATAGGAGAGAAGTTCCTAAGTCCCAAAAATAATATTTATTTCATATCTTAAAGCTTGGAAATTGATTTTCAAGGTGTGTCTTTATCATCTAGTTCAAGTTAAGGATTCTAGTTCTGAGGTTCCTTCTTTACAATTTATCCCTACTTTTAATGAGTTTCCTGAGGTGTTTCTCAATGATCTTCCTAATATTCCTCCCGATAGGTAAATAGACATTGTGATTGATCTTTTTTCGGATACTTATCCTATCTCTATCCCTCCATATAGAATGGCTCCAACTTATTTTAAAGAACTTAAGGAACTGTTTAAGGGTCTTCTTGATAAAGGTTTTATTTTTCTTAGTATTTCTCCGTGGGGATCTTTCATCCTTTTTGTGTGTAAGAAATATAGGCCCCTTTATATGTGCATATATTATAGACAGTTGAATAAGTTGACGGTAAAAAATAATGATTCTCTTTATATGATAGATGATCTCCTTGACCAGCTATAGGGTGCTATAGGCTTTTCTAAGATTGATCTTCTATTGAGCTATCATCAGTGGAAGATAAGGGAGAAAATATCCCTAAGACTATTTTCCAAACTCGAGATGGTCATTATGATTTTTGGGTTATGTCATTAAGGTTGACTAATGCTTCAATGGCATTTATGGATCTCATGAACTGAGTATTCAGGCAATTCTTAGATTTGTTCGTAATTGTATTTATTGATAATATCTAAGCGTATTCTAAGAGTTATAAGGATCATGCCAATCACCTCTAAGTTGTGGTGCACACTTTAAAGGATAAGAGATTGTACACAATGTTTTCATAGCATGAATTTTTGTTGAATACAGTGACCTTTCTAGGTCATGTTGTTTCAAGTAAAGGGATAATGGTGTATCCATAGAAATTTAAGGCAGTTTAGAAGTTGATACGGTTAGGGCAGCCTCCACAGATACACGGCCTTTCACGCGAAGCCAAGCTCGGGAATTACAAAAACTCCAAGCTTTGTTCATGCAAATGGCCGTGTGTGAGTTGGTGATTGAACCGACCAAGGACCTAAACGTTTTTATGTGTGAAGAGAGGTCCTAAAGTGTAATAAACTACTCTCCAAGGGTGGCACAAGAAAGCAAGGGCGGATGGGTCATTTTACCTTCTTTTGTTGTAGTATAAATAGAACATGTTAGAGAGATGTCCCTTAGTTTTTGAATGCTGAAAGTTGTAACCTAAAAACACAAACACATTTTCTCTCTCTTCTCTCATTGAAGCCGTCCCTAGTCTCTCACAAGTAGAGGGATACTTGTGTTGTCTCTTTGGCTAGAAACAAGGGTTTTGAGGTCGTTGAGTGCCTCTTGGTCCTCGTAAGAACTTGGTGTTTATATTCATTAGACTTAGGGTCCTCTCTTGATGTTAGGGTTCTTAGTTTCTTGAATGTTATATGTCAAGTTATCTATCTTTCTTTATCTTCTTGTTGTGGTTGATTTGTTATCTTAAAGTCTAGTGAAGCCGTGTGGGGCTCTTTTCGATTCACTAGCATCATTATCCATCTTGTTGTTCTTGTGTTGTAAGTTGAAAACCGAAACTAGTTCTTGTATTGTAAGCTGAAAAACCGAAAACTAAAACTTGTTGTTCTTGTGTTGTTGGACTGAAATCCGAGCCTTCTTGTTGTTCTTGGTGTTGTTGGTTTGATCTTGTATCATTTGGTATCAAAGCAAGACCGGTTGTGTTCCAACATAACCCATCTTGGGCTAGTTCACGGCTTAAACAACTACACCAAAAGTAATTCTGAAATCTGTCCGCTAAAAGTTGAAACCGAGAATGATGTTGTATGCTTAGATCTAGGTGTTGTTTTGCTTGTTTAGTGAGTTTCTAGTGTTGGTTTCTTTCTCACCAACACTAAGGTGTCTAGATCCGAAAGTTGAGCTTGAAAAACTTGAACTTTGTGTGGTGACTTGAAGTGGCCGAAAGTTGTATGTTGTTGATAACCAAAAGAAAATCGGTGGTTGTGTGTTTATGTGCTAAAGAAGTTGTTGAAGTTTGTTGAAGTGTTCATCTTTTGAACTTGTTCATCTTGTTCATCTTGTTGAAGTGTTCATCTTGTTGTGTGCTCAAGTGGTAAAGCTATAAAGTTGTTGTGAAAGACTTGCACCCATCGCTTTGTAGTCTTGTCAATCACTTTCCCTAATTCAAGGAGCCTTGTTTTGTGGGATTTTGTCAACCAACCCCCACTTTCTTGAGTTTGAAAAAGGGTGAAAGACTACAAAATTTTAGTTTTCCCACCAAAACCCTTTTCAAATTATAACAAGTTGTGTGAATATTAACTCAAAACAAAAAAAAAAAAAAGAGAAAGAGAAAAACCGAGAGAAGAAGAACGTCTGGACCATTGCATGCTACCATGTCACTATAAGCTCAACTTAGGATATTCTTTGGTTGGTAATTGTTGATCCTTGGTTTCCCTTACTTGGTCCTAGAACTAATTAACAAACTAGTACCTTCCTACTAGGTTGTCAACTAGTTCCTTGAGCCGTTTGTTCGTGTCAACGATTATTTGTGTGCTTTTATTCGTTTGAACGAATTGCTGATTTTTGACTCTAGTCCGGCAAGAATTCTTTGAGTCTTCAAACAAGAATCCATTCCGGATAAGAGCTTACTCATACCTTAAAATCTCATGGTTACTAGCCAATTATACAACACTTGTGGAACACGAACTTGTGATGAACTAAAGCGGCTAGCACCTTGACAATGGAAGGAGCTACGTCTCATAATGCGGATACTAATGCCCTTGATTCTAGGAGGGTCACTCTTGAGGCCGTTACCCGGACACTTGAAAGATTGAATTCGGAATTTGGGGCCGTGAGAGGAGACTTGGCAGCAATAAGGGGGGAAGTGTCGACTATTAGTGGGAGACTAGAACAAGTGGAGAGCCAAAGGAACTCTCGTCCTTCTACTCCTCTACATGTATCTACCAATGGTCATGATCGGACCTCCTCCGCAACCATCACCCCTGAAATGGTCCACCAAATGCTAAATGCACCCCAAGCTCCACTAAATACCGCAAACCAATCTACCAATTTTCCTCCAAACCGAGACTCCACTAGACCACTACATTTCCAAGCTCCTCCAATTCCAAGCTCCATTAAACCAAGCGCCAAGTACCTCCACTAAATCCGAACCCTCCATTCCAAGCTCCATTAAACCAAAGACCGCAAATTCCAAATCCTCCGAATCAAAACGGCCAAGGCCGACCAGCCCACTCTGAAGGATACGGTAGAGAGGAGTATGAAGGAGAGGGAGCCTTTGATGATGCTTATATGAGGGAGGAGGAGTTAAGAGGGGGTTGAGGAGAACCTAGGAGATACCGGGGGTATGGAGATAGGGGAAACCGACACCAAGAGAGAGACGTAGGCATCAACACCATAAAGTTGAGCCTACCTATCTTTAAGGGTGAAAGTGACCCCGAGACCTACTTGACTTGGGAATCGGCTTGTGACAAAGTTTTCCAAGTTAATGACCTCTCGGAAAAAACGAAGAGTTGCTACGCTATAGCTCACCTCGAGGGCTATGCTAACACTTGGTGGGAGTATGTTAAACGATTTGGTAATGAATTAGTTGATGGGCAGCCACCACCTTGGTATCGGTTGAGGTATTTGATGAGACAACGATACCTCCCCGAGAGATATCGTCATGAGTTACTTGCTAGACTATATGGCTTGCGGCAAGGAGGCAAGAGTGTGATGGCCTATTTTGACGGGTTCCAACAACTCATGTTGAAACTTGATCACCGTGGGGAGCAAATCAGTCACGACATAATCCGGTTCAAGTGTGGATTGAACAAAGAGATCTCCACTCACTTGAACCTTCACCGGTTCAAAACCATTGACGGTATATTCCAAGCGGCCGTAGAGATTGAAAGGGAACTTAAGGAGAGATCAACCTTCAAGGCAAGGGTACAAACCCCCTCGGGTTGGCCCAAAAACAAGGACCAACCCGTTCCTACGAAGCTGCCCGAACCCAAAACAGTCCCTAAGTTTCCTCCGAAACCGGAGGCTCACAAATATCCCAACCCAAAGGGGTTCCAATACTTCAAGTGCCAAGGTTGGGGACATAAGGCCAATGAATGTCCGAACCGGTGTAATGTGATCCTACGAGAAGGGAAAGTGTACTACCTTGGTGAGGAGGTGGTTTCCAAAAGGGGGGAGGATGAGGCCGAGCCTCAAGATGGAGAGGGGGCTGAAAATGGGTTGAATGATGATGAATTAGAGGGTAGTGAAGATGTCTATCCACAATAAGGGGAGTGTGTGGTTCCAAACTTTGTGATTAGACGTGTCATGATTAGTAAGGCGGTGGATGACCCGAGTCAAAGGGAAAATCTATTCCATACTAAGTGTCTCGTGAAGGGGAGTGTGTGCACTTTGGTGATTGATAGTGGTAGTTGTACAAATGTTGCGACCCATGCTATGGTAAACTTCTTGAATCTACCAACTACCCTACACACTAGTCCTTACAAGCTACAATAGTTGAACGATTGTGGTGAATTGAAGGTCACAAGGCAATGTGTGATTCGGTTTAAGGTGGGAAACTACCATGATGAAGTGCTTTGTGACGTGATCCCAATGCAAGCATGTCACTTGTTGTTGGGTAGACCATGGAAATATGATAGGTCTACTAAACACGATGGGAGGACTAACCGGTATACGCTTGAGAAGGATGGCCGAAAGGTCACACTTCACCCTCTTTCACCCTCCCAAGTAAATGAGTGGCATCAAAAGATGAGAGAGTTAAAGGGAAAGGGGAAGGAACCCGAGAAGGGAGAAAAGGGGGGGGATGCCGTAGGTGAGGAGGTAGGGACATCCGAGGCTGTCCCCACGCCAAGGGAGATGGAAAACGTAGTGATGTTGTCTAGGAGAAAAGAACTCTTCATGGACCATGATGAAAACAAGCCGATGCTACTCTTGGCCCATTGTTTTAATACTAACCCCACTAATGCTTCCATTTCCCCTTTGATTTCTTGTGTGTTGCAGGAGTATGAAGATGTATTTCCTCAAGAACTTCCGCAAGGATTGCCCCCGCTTCGGGGAATTGAGCACCAAATTGATTTGGTGCCGGGTTCACAACTTCCAAACAAACCGGCCTATAGGAGCAATCCTATGGACACTAAGGAGCTTGAAAGACAAGTTGAGGAACTTCTCAACAAGGGATACATCAAAGAAAGCATGAGTCTGTGTGATGTTCCGGTACTTTTGGTACCAAAGAAGGACGGAACTTGGTGCATGTGCGTTGATTGCCGAGCCATCAACAAAATCACTATAAGGTATCGTCATCCAATCCCTAGACTAGATGATATGTTAGATGAGCTCCACGGATCTTGTTTGTTTTCTAAAGTGGACCTTAGGAGCGGCTATCACCAAATTCGCATGCAACCCGGTGATGAGTGGAAGACCGCATTCAAGACCAAATTCGGTCTATATGAGTGGCTGGTCATGCCCTTCGGCCTTACCAATGCTCCTAGCACCTTTATGAGGCTAATGAATCATGTAATGAAGCCTTATATTGGAAAGTTTGTGGTGGTTTACTTTGATGATGTGTTGGTGTATAGTAAGTCTATTGATGATCATGTAATGCATTTGAGATGTGTGTTTGATGTGCTCCGAAAGGAGAAGCTATATGCCAACATGGAGAAGTGATCTTTTGGTGTTGATAAAGTTATATTCTTGGGTTTTGTCGTGAGTTCAAGGGGTGTGGAAGTGGACGATTCCAAGATAGACTCTATACGAAGTTGGCCGACCCCCAAAACTATTGGAGAAATCCAAAGTTTCCACGGGTTGGCAAGCTTTTATAGGAGGTTTGTCAAAGGATTTACTTCCATAGCAGCCCCCTTGACCGAGGTAATTAGAAAGGACGGACCCTTTAAATGGGGTGATGAGCAGGCTAGGGCTTTTGAGGCCTTGAAAGCTACGCTCATCTCGGCGCCTTTATTGCAATTACCCGATTTTGATAAGATGTTTGAAATAGAGTATGATGCTAGTAAGGTTGGCATCGGGTCTGTTTTGATGCAAGAAGGTAAGCCCGTTGCTTATTTCAGTGAAAAGCTCAAAGGGGCAACTCTTAATTACTCAACTTATGATTTGGAGTTGTACGCCCTTGTTAGAGCTTTGGGAAATTGGCAACATTATTTGTGGCCTAAGGAGTTTGTGATACGAACGGATCATGAGTCGTTGAAACACCTTAAGAGCCAAGACAAGCTGAATAGGCATCATGCTAAGTGGATTGAGTTCATAGAGACTTTCCCTTATGTAATTCATTACAAAAGGGGAAAGGAAAATGTTATTGCCGATGCCTTGTCTAGGAAGCGTGTGCTTGTTGCTACCTTGTCTTCGAAGTTGATGGGTTTTGAGAGCTTGCGGATGTTGTATCCCGAGGATCCTACCTTTGCTCCTATTTTTAGGGAATGCGAAGAGTGGGGAAGGGACCGTTGGCTTAAGGAAAATGACTGTTCCTCCTACTCTCGGTTCAATGGGTATTTGTTCAAGGGAAGGAGGTTGTGTGTTCCTTCTAGTTCTTGGAGGGAATTATTTGTGAGGGAGGCCCATGACGGAGGCCTCATGGGTCACTTTGGGGTAGACAAGACCCTCGAAATCTTAGAGGAGAACTTCTATTGGCCCAAAATGCGCAAGGACGTCACTAGAATTTGTAGTCAATGCGTGGCCTGCCGGAGTGCGAAATCTCGTCTCCAACCTCAAGGATTATACACCCCACTCCCTACTCCCCTTAGACCTTGGCTGGACATTTCGATGGATTTTGTTTTGGGGCTGCCAAGGACTAGAAAGGGTCGAGATAGCATTTTTGTTGTTGTTGATAGATTCTCTAAAATGGCTCATTTTATTCCATGTGTTAAAACCGAGGATGCTCCTAGTGTAGCTTCATTATTTGTTGAACATGTTGTAAAGCTTCACGGGGTACCGAGGACTATTGTGAGCGATAGGGACTCCAAGTTCCTAAGTCTCTTTTGGAAGTCCATGTGGGGTAGGCTTGGAACGAAGTTACTCTTCTCCACTCTTGCCACCCCCAAACCGATGGCCAAACGGAGGTAGTAAATAGAACCTTAGGGTCTATGCTACGTTCTATGGTTAAAGGTAAACTGACTTCATGGGAAGAACACCTACCCTTGGTGGAATTTGCATACAACCGGGTAATACATTCGAGCACGGGAATGACTCCCTTTGAATGTGTTTACGGCCTGAATCCACTTACCCCTTTAGATCTCACTCCTTTGTCTAGTGATCTCATGACCAGCTTAGATGGAAATAAAAGAGCCGAGGAAATGAAGAAAATGCATGAGACGGTGCGGATCAAGCTTGAAAAGAAGAACCAAGAGATTGCAAAAAGGGTAAACAAAGGGAGAAGGAGGCTTGTGCTTGAACCAGGAGATTGGGTGTGGGTGCATCTTCAAAAGGATCGGTTTCCAGCTCAAAGAAAGTCCAAGTTGCTGCCAAGGGGTGATGGTCCTTTCCAAGTACTTGAGAGGATCAATGACAACGCCTACAAGATTGACCTTCCACCGGAATATCAAGTGCACAACACTTTCAACGTGGGTGATCTCTCCCTCGTGGATGCGGTTGAAGATGACCAAATGCTGAATTTGAGGTCAAATTCCACTCAAGATGGAGAGGATGATACGGTTAGGGCAGCCTCCACAGGTACACGGCCTTTCACGCGAAGCCAAGCTCGGGAATTACAAAAACTCCAAGCTTTGTTCATGCAAATGGCCGTGTGTGAGTTGGTGATTGAACCGACCAAGGACCTAAACGTTTTTATGTGTGAAGAGAGGTCCTAAAGTGTAATAAACTACTCTCCAAGGGTGGCACAAGAAAGCAAGGGCGGATGGGTCATTTTACCTTTTTTTGTTGTAGTATAAATAGAACATGTTAGAGAGATGTCCCTTAGTTTTTGAATGCTGAAAGTTGTAACCTAAAAACACAAACACATTTCCTCTCTCTTCTCTCATTGAAGCCGTCCCTAGTCTCTCACAAGTAGAGGGATACTTGTGTTGTCTCTTTGGCTAGAAACAAGGGTTTTGAGGTCGTTGAGTGCCTCTTGGTCCTCGTAAGAACTTGGTGTTTATATTCATTAGACTTAGGGTCCTCTCTTGATGTTAGGGTTCTTAGTTTCTTGAATGTTATATGTCAAGTTATCTATCTTTCTTTATCTTCTTGTTGTGGTTGATTTGTTATCTTAAAGTCTAGTGAAGCCGCGTGGGGCTCTTTTCGATTCACTAGCATCATTATCCATCTTGTTGTTCTTGTGTTGTAAGTTGAAAACCGAAACTAGTTCTTGTATTGTAAGCTGAAAAACCGAAAACTAAAACTTGTTGTTCTTGTGTTGTTGGACTGAAATCCGAGCCTTCTTGTTGTTCTTGGTGTTGTTGGTTTGATCTTGTATCAGAAGTGGCCTAGACCGAAGACTCCAACCGACATTTGGAGATTCTTCGGTTTACCCATGTATTATAGGAGGTTTGTGGAGAGTTTTTCTTCTATCATAGCTCTACTAACTAAGTTCACTCAGAAGTGAACTTCCACATTCTTTCCTGCATGTCAGCCACTAAATCAGGAGTATACTTGATAATTGGTGAGGCTTCAAGGAATATTCCTTGACAGATATCCTCCCCTGCTTGAGGTTTACAAACTACTCCATATTTACTTCCCTTAATTCTTGGGGAAAGAAACGAGCTAATAAGGCCTTAGAAAAAGTATCACAAAATACTGATTCTGCCATATCACCCCATATTCATACCCCTAATATGC
Organism: Capsicum baccatum var. pendulum; assembly: GCA_030864225.1. NCBI lineage: Eukaryota > Viridiplantae > Streptophyta > Magnoliopsida > Solanales > Solanaceae > Capsicum > Capsicum baccatum. Next base: position 17,838,626 of record CM061558.1, read on the forward strand.
AACCTCTTTGAGATGATAAACTGAAAAGGCTACACCCTCCACATTGTTAGCTTGCATCACCCAAAATATTTTTTCTATTTCATCCAAGAAGCCCTGTCGATCCTCCTCTAGCTTTACTCTAGAAAACTGGGAGGACGCACTTTCATAAATTGGTCAACCCTTGTGGTCATGATAGAGAAAGCACCAGTCGCACCCCGCTCAGTCTAAGCAGTAACCATCTGAGAAATAACATAAATAGACTAACAGAATTCTACAATAGTTACCTCACCTTTAGAAGGACTAGTCGGAATTGATAGAACTCCAAAACTATTAGCGCTAGGATTGTAAGATCGAAAATGAACCGTAAAAGTAGGATGCACACTTTCAACATTACCCCCAGATAGGATAGAAGAATTTCCTTGTGTTCCAGATCTATGAGGCATAATCTAAAAGAAAAACAAACATGGATAAGAGGAGATTATTAAACTGAGACTCCAAGCTTTAAAATTGATTACCAATAAAGTGAGACATTCCTAAATTCCTTGTAGCATCACCCTTACGAGTGTAGCACGCTACAACCCTTAAAAGAGACTTTTCTATCCAAAACTTTATGGACTCCCAATTGACCATGAACCTAGGTTTTGATACCAACTTGATGTGACTCGATCAGGGCTGAATTTCTAGCATGTAACTAAATAGTGTAACATATTACTTGAAAACTCTAGGATATGATCATAATCATGACCAACCCAAATGAGTCCACCATTCCATACTAACAATCCAACCATACCAAAACAGGGTCCATAAACCAGGCCATAACCAAAGATGTTAAAAGACATAATATAATTAATATCAAAATAAAATATGATGGAACAGTGAGAAATTATGTCTAGTGATGCCAGCCTCAATACCAATACAAATCCTAAGGTTGAAACCTATACCAATCAAGCCCATGCCAACTTATAGTAGTACCATAAAGTCTCTAACCAAAAGAGAAATAAAATTTGATTGGGACATGCCCCCAACTATGGCTAAAACCAATATCCAAAATAAAATCAAAGTGTCTAGAAACATCCATAAAATAATATGGAGCTTTCCTAAAGGATGGTAGCTCACTACTTCAGTCCCAATGATGATCCCAGAGTCAATCACTTTGTATGAGGTGTAAAATGACTGGTTCCTTCATCATGTGGGTATACAGCCTCTAGTAGATGGGTAAGCAGGTAAATTCTAGCATAATCTCAGGATAATAATAAAAAAATGTCATTTGTAAAACCAAGTAAAACTATTCATATGCACACAAACACACACACATATATAACCATGTCAGGAAAGAGGACCAAGTTTAGCATACCATTAAAATCTTTACATGGGTTGTGTAGCATTATCGTCCTAAACTACCCATATTCTATTTGGGTTCAAATTTCCCTAATGAAAGGGCCCTAGTACATGAAGCCGCATGAACAGGAAAGAAAACCTGGCTGACTTGTATACATTCCCCTAAATATGGTGAGATATCATGCACAAAGTCACTAAGTCCAACCTCACATCAACAAATATGAGTTTCTAGTTTTATACCCCCCGAGACCTCCACCTTCCACGACTTTGCTACACATCCCTCCATTATTGACCAATTAAAACCATTACCATGCAACCAACAAATCTATTTACCATTTATTAACCAAGGCCATTTAGTGGTGGTATCGTCATACCAACCATACTTGCAAGTACTATCCATAGCCAACCATATAAGTTTAAGGGTACTTGAAAGTTCACTTCAATTTACCATATTAAACCCCTTGGGGGATTTCATGTATTCCACAAGCATAACCATCTAGAAATTTACCTTTCCAAGTCATTTAAACCATGCACAATTCTTTACCAAGTTTTAAAAACAAGTAAGAGTTCCATTAAAATACATAATGCAATGAAAACATTATTGTAGGCAATTTATCAAATACATCATGGGTATAATATAACCAAAACCTATTCCAATTGCCATTAAAGAATTCCCATGCAATACAATTGTCAAAAACCACCATTAATGCATATAAATCATAATTAAAATCATGAAAAACCATAACCAACCATTTAATATGAAAAACCCCATTTCATAATTGAAAACGAAAATCAGAAAATTACTGAAGTCATGAAAACATTCATAAAATCATGCTTTTAGATAGAATTAACAATGAGGGAAGAAATAATCCTTAAACCAAGATGGTATGGAAATAAAATCACCAAGACAAGCCCGAAATCACTTTACTAGTTGAAACCCTGGCTTTCCTTGTCCAAAAGATTTTGAGACAATTATAAAGCGTTCAGAAGAGTTTCTAAGTGTTAATAAGTGGAATAATAGGGTAAATAAACTTCAATGTAGGTTAGAAGTCATGGGATCTTATTAGGGTAAGTGGTGAAATATCCAGAATACCCCCATTCCATCCTAGGGATACGGCTGACCCTTATGAGTCATACCCTTCGATATGACTTTTACCCTCCACTCGAATCCTAGAATCAATCTTTAGATCATCCACTAAGAGTATAGGACTTATTCAACCAAGTACAATGTAAAACATACGATTCTTACCCTTCATCTATATCCTTGGTAGATTTAAACCCAAGAAAGATTTAGACACTGTCCACCAACACTGGTTAGGACGCGACCAAACCATACCATTTATACCCAAACATATGGCTTATCCCATCAGTCATATTGGGTCCAAATATAAAAATTAAAGGAAATTTTCTAAGGTCCATAAACTAGGGTATTTTAGAGAAATTAATGGATCTAATTGAGTTAAATATGGTGGATTTAGATCTGATCATACAGCTGGATTTGCTCCATTCATGCTATGTTTCTTTATATTATAGGACCCAAAGGGTCTATTTCAAATTCCCCAATAACAGGCAATAAAATAGGAGAGACGTTCTCAAGTTCCAAGGAGAGATTTATTTCATAATTTAGAGCCTTGAACTTGATTTTAAAAGGGTGTCTGTACCATCTAGTTTGAGTTAAATATTCAAGTTCTAAGGTTCCTTATTTACAATTGGTCCATGCTATTAATGAGTTTACCGAGGTGTTTCCCGATGATCTTCCTAGTATTCCTCCTGATATGTAAATAGAATTTGGGATTGATTTTTTTCTAGATACTTATTCTATCTCTATTTCTCTATATAGTATAGATCCAACTAAGTCAAAAGAACTTAAGAAACTGTTAAAGGGTCTTTTTGATAAAGGTTTTATTTGCCTCATTGTTTCTCCGTGGAGTTCTCCCATTCTTTTTGTGTGTTAGAAATATGTTTTCTTTTGAATGTGCATAATTATCGAAAGTCGAATAAGTTGATAGTGAAGTATAAGTATCTTTTTCCTCGGATAGATAATCTCTTTGACTAGCTTTAGGGTGCTAGATATTTTTCAAAGAATGATGTTCTATTAGGATATCATCATGTGAATATTAGGGAGGCAGATATCTCTAAGACTACTTTAAGGACCTGATATGGTCATTATAAGTTTCTGTTTAAGTTAATTAGGTTGACAAATGCTTCGGTGGAATTTATAGATCTTATTAATAGGGTATTAATGCAATTCTTGGATTTTTTCATGATTGTATTTATTAATTACATCTTAGCATATTCTAAGAGTTAGGAGAAACATGCCAATCACCTCCGAGTTGTGTTACACACTTTAAAGGATAAGAGATTGTACACCAAGTTTTCATAGTGTGAATTTTAGTTGAATGTAGTGACCTTTTTGGGTTTTTTTTATTGAGGGGATCATGGTGTGTCCATAGAAATTTGAGATGGTTAAGAAGTGGCCTAGACCTATGACTACAATTGATATTTAGAGCTTCTTCAATTTAACTAAGTATTATAGAAGGTTTTGGGAGAATATTTCTTCTATCGCAGCTCCATTGACTAAGTTGACTCTAAAAAAGGTGAAGTTTCATAGTCTGATGCTTGAGAGGGTAGTTTAGAAAAGTTAAATAATAACTTGACTTCTACTCCGATATTGACCTTGGCTGAGGAAACTGACGGTTTTGTTATTTATTGTGATATGTCCCCTATGGGGCTGGGTTGTGTTTATATAAAGCATGGAAAATTTATGGGTTATGCTTCTAGGCAACTAAAAGTTTATTAATGGAATTATCTGAATCTTAATTTAGAGTTAGAGACTATGGTGTTTTCTTTGAAGATTTGGCTCTATTACTTGTATGGGGTGCATGTTGATATTCATTCAAATCATAAGAGTTTGAAATATGTGTCCACACAAGAGAATTTAAATCTCATGTAAAGTAGATGGCTTAATTTTCTCAAGGACTATGTTATGAGTCTTCACTATTATCCAGGTAAAGCTAATTTGGTTGTTGATACTTATATTAAGTTGTTTATGGGTAGCTCGTCCTATGTGGATGAGGGGAAGCAAGGATTGGTGATGGATATTCATCGATTGTCTAATATTAGAATTCTTATGTTGGATTCTAGGGAGGGAGGTATGAATATTCAATAGGTGATGAAGTCATCTCTTGATGTAGAGGTGAAGGAGAAATAGGTTTTGGACCCCATATTGATACAGATTAAGGTTGATATGGGTCAACTAAAGGTTATGACTTTGGAAATTGGTGGTGATGGTATCTTGAGGTACCAAGGTAAATTATATGTTTTGAATATTCATGGGATGCAAGAAAGGATTTGACTAAGGCTTATGAGTTGAGGTATACAGTTTATCCTGGTTCAAAAATGATGTATCATGACTTGAAGGAAATTTATTAGTGGAAAAACATGAAGGGAGGTATGGACATTTTGTGGCTATGTGTATGGCATATAGGTAAGTGAATGCTAAGCACTTGAGGCCCAATATTATGTCTCAAGAGATAGAGTTGCCTGCTTATGTAGAAGTGGGAGTCAATTAACATGGCTTTTATTATTGGTCTTCCGCAGTCTCAGAATTAGCATGATTTGGTTTTGGGAACGTGGATAAGATAACTAAGTCTGCTCACTTTTTTCCTATGAGGACTACTTAATCTAGAGAGGGTTAAGCTAAAATTTTTATTCTAGAGATCGTCAAGTTGCATGGTGCTTTCGTTTCCATCATTTTTATTGAGGTACACAGTTATTTTTTTGCTTTTTTCATGCATTTCAGAAAGGTTTAGAACACGGGTGAACCTTAGCATCACATTCCACCCTTAAACTGATGGATAAGAGAAGAGAATCATTCAGACATTGAAAGATATGTTAAGGTCCTGTGTCATTGATTTTGGAGGTAGTTGGGTGGATCATTTGCCTCTCATTGAGTTTGCTTACAATAAAAGTTGTCACACTAGTATTTTGATGACTCCTTTTGAATCCCATTATGGTTGGAGGGGTAGATCTCCTATCAGGTGGTCTGAGGTTGGTTAAATTATATTTTTTAATCCTAACAACATTCACGAAGCCATGGAGAAGGTAAAGGTAATTAGGGATAGGATTAAAACTTCTCAGATTTACCAATGCTCCTATGTGGAGAAGAGGTAAAGAGGGTTGGAGTTTGAGGTTGGCAAGTTGATGTTCTTAAAGGTATCTCGATGAAGGGTATGATGAGTTTTAGGAAGAAGGGTAATCTCAGTCCCCGCTATGTGGGTTTGTACTTAATTATGAGGAGAGTGGGCAATATTGCTTATAAATTGGGTCTAACTTTTAGTTTGGGTTCTATTCATCCGATGTTCCATGTATCAATGTTGAAGAAGTGTGTGAGCGATCCTTCTTTGGTTGTACCTATTGAGAGTGTTGGTATTTGGATTCCTTGTCTTACTAGGAAGTTCCAATTAATATTTTTGATAGGCAAGTCCATCATTTAGGGACTAATGATGTATCTTTGGTTAAGGTCTATTGGAGGAACTGTAATGTAGAAGAAGCTACTTGGGAAGTTGGAGACGACATAAAGTTCAAACCATTCTTGTTCCCTGGATTGAATAATCACGTTTATGGTATGTGTTTTCCTAATTTTTCTTTTTTTTAATATTGTTAAAGGTTTTGTGATTACATTCCTATCTTACATTATGCTAATTAATACCTTGACTTCCCATTTGGGAATTAACGATTCAAGGGGGGGGGGGAATGTAACACCCCTGATTTTTGCCTCTAAAAATTTCTTGACTTTTGTTCTCTCTATCCAAGTTATGACTTATATGATGAGTTGAAAAGACTCATCATGAGTCGTATGGTCTGAATCATAGTTTGACCAGCAAGTTGGCTAAAGTATTTGTCCTGAGTACGACATGGACCTTAAGATTCGTGATAACTTATTACGAGTTGTGGGGCTCATGTCGTATGTAAACCAGTAATGAATGCCCAAGTTTGTATTGATATCACAACTGGACCCATACGAGTCTTCAGATCTGGTCATGAGTTATAGGGTGTGACTCATGACCAAACGAGTAAGGGCTTTCTGAGTCACTGCCCAAAAAATAAGTACAACCAATGACTCGAACCCAATCTTCACGAGTCGTGATATCACTCGTAACGACTGGGAAGTTTTTCCTGCATTCTAATTAATGGAACCTTGGTTGTTTCCCTCCTTCCACAATATAAATCCATGAACTAAAATACTCTAAGGAACCCCATTACACTTTATTACTCCATTATAAACTACTTTTTACTCTATCAAATCGCCAAGGCAAGAACAACTAGGGTTTCTAAGGATTTGGCTTCTAAAGCTCCAATTGGTGATTTTCTCAATAATTCTCAATACTTTCAAGCATGTATCTCTTCCCTAAAGTTTATGTTTTTAAATGCATGCGTTTAATTATTCCTCATGTGTATTTAGTTGTTAGTCTTGACTTGGCTTGAGAATTTTGGGATGATTTTACTTGATTTGAATTCTCATGGTTTTTATGCAATTGTTTATGTTTGTTGATGGATTTTTGCAACACATTGAGAGCATGGGTATGGTGATGGACTAGGGGGTCATGGATTCCCCCAAATTTATTTGATAAACTTATAGGGGTCGTGGATTCCCCCAACCGTATGGATTTTGGCAATTGAATTGGTACAAACCTCAACCAAACCTTAAGAAATTGGCTTTGAAACATAATTATGTGCATTTTGACATTACTTTTGGAACTGTTGCAATGCAACTAGGGTAATGAAACATAAATGGTTTTGACTTGAACCTTGGGGGTTGTGGATTCCCCCAAGTTAATGGTTAATTAACATTAAACCTCGGGGGTCATGGATTTCCCCATTTGGATTAAGGGTTAGAGCTTGTGGGGGTCATGGCTTCCCCCAAGTGATGATAATTTAAATAGCATCATGATATTGGCTTGCAAGAGTATTGGTATAACGATACTAAAAGTTTATTTCATAATGGATGATCATGGTTTAATAAATGGGAATGTGTAATTTTTTAAATAGGCTTAAAGGGGGTTGGGTAGCTGAGCCATGAAAATGGAAGTCTTGAGGTATTGATACCGGAATTCCATGTTTTCTGGTATGAGAGTTGGTCTTGACTATTGTGTGCTTGTGTCACACTTTATATATTTATTTCCAGGATTGGCAAAGGGTTGTAGATTACTCGGCCTTCCATGATACCCCTCTTTATGCGACAACATGCATAGGGACCTTTATAGCAGGGTGAGAGCTGGACCTATAAAGCCTGTGGGTACAGGTGACGGTTTGATCTACACAGTCCAGGTTAATCTTTTCACTCACATTTTAAACCTTGTTTCCTATCCCAGCATATTATATATATATATATGTATATGATTTTGTGTATACGCTTTTAGAATGATTAATCTTGGCATTATATTATCCTTTCCTTGAGTTACATGCTAGCACTCTCTATGCTAACCATCCCCAAAAGTTATATCCCCACGGGATGGAGGGTCTAAAGATATTTCTATTTCCTTGCATAGTGATAGGTAATTCTAGTTCATTCGCTTGACTGTATTGAAGTGGTGAGCTTTTATTCACCGGAAGGACCTCATTTCATGGTCTTCTCTTTACTTGTGTCTAAGACTATTTTGCAGGCTATTTTTGGCTATGGTCGGGAGCATGTCCCGATATTATTTGATGTTCAAATCCTTAGAGGCTTTTGTGGACAACAAAGTGTGGGTGGATTGTGTTCTCGATTCTTAAATCTTTCTTGATATAGATTTCTCTATCTTGTTATTTGTTCGAAATTCATCTTCTCTTAGTTATTGTGTCCTAGTTGGAAGGGCTAATTGGGGTGGTCTATAGTCCTAGGTGGACTTGAGATATTGCCACGACCCAAGGCTACCCCATTATTGCGACAAGGGTGCTTACAGTCACATGTTACCAAAAGGTAACCCATGAGATGGTACCTACTATGAGCACTGACTAAAATAATAATAGAACAACATATGTGGAAGATACTCTGATAAGATAATGTAACTCTAGAATACTGAAATGCAAAATACTGAAATGTTTGAAACAACTGATAAAACTGAAAGTAATTCATAGGTTGTCTATTGATTGTCTGAAAGCCTCTAAATTGTCTAAGGAGTTGATAGGACAGACCCCCTACTAACTCTTACTTACTAAACATAAGAAAGTACTAGAGTATATTAAATAAAGAAAGCATGTCCTCGATGGATGAGGACTCACCACTACTGGTGCTGAATATTGCTGAGTAGTCTATGAATGGTTGGGAAACTGAGTATCCGAACCTATGTTATAAGACAACATTGCGCAAAAACAAGTATGCGGTCGGTACTTTAAATGTACTGCTATGTGAGACGAGGACTGGCTAAAAAGCATAGGAATAACTTAGCATAAATGCATGATCATATAACATCTGTGAATGCAAGACCAAGTAAAAAAAATTTTCTAAAATAATCTGTAAAATGAATAACTAAAATCTATATAACTGAATAACTGAGGTTCTGTACACATTGTCAAGAAAACCTAAACTAAAATATATTGAATACTATACTGAGACTGTGGAAGGTATCATTTAACCAACAGGTCCTAATTTGAGCTAATCGGGGTCCAACCTGTAACCCAGTTGGAAGGGTGTAAGTACCGTGCCACGGGTACTAACACTGGCTTTATGGATCCAGTAATCTAATATAGTAAAGGACTAGGGAGTCAATCCTAAACTAGCAGGGGACTCTTAATAGAGTATTAGTCCTAAAATGGAGGGTGACATCTCATAGTCCTACGCTAGCTACATAGTTCTGGAACTTAGGGACTGCTACTAAGGACCCAGTCCTAACTAGTAGGTGAACCACAATCCCTATGTTCGCTCGGTGCTAAATCCTACTCCCACCTAAATTGACACTGGTACTGAATTGAGTTGAACTAGATACAACTGAGAGTGATCATCATGGTCTGATCGTAACAACTACCTAAATGATAATGATCGTGGCTCAACAGAAATCATTTTTGAGACACTAAAATCATGTAAAACAATTAGGTATCGGTTGTTCATAACCCACCAGCACTGAATGATTATAAAATACAATATCATACTTGAAATACTGTAGTATGAAATCACAATTAAAAGAACCAACACATGGGGATTTCATCAAACATGTAAAAATTATAAACTTGGACAAGGGAATGCCTTAAACATGAGGAAAACAACATGATTACAAGGATAAATTCATAACTTGAGGGTTAATTCTGAAATCAATTGATCATGACATGGAAATTGAATCACTTGAAGCATGATATGACTCATTCTACTTGAAAACACTTATACCTATAGCTTAAAATTGAATTAACAAGAGATTCATATATTTATTTCTTCAAGAACTGACATAAACTCATAAATTAGACCGAAAGAGGATTCTGGGCTCCATGGGTAAAACGAACCCATAAATGAACATCCCACATTCCTTACCAGATGAATTCCATAAGATTCCCTTGAGAATTTCTTAAACTTGAAGTTTGTGTTCCTTGATTTCTTGTGAAAGAGTTAGGGTTTTTCCTTGGGAAGAAAGAGGATTTTTCTTGAAATATTTATGAGTAAAAGGGCAAATAATTCCCTTTGGGCATGCCAAATACGTGTTATGGATGATTCGGATGAAAGGAATTTACCCAAGCATTGTGAAAATATAAAGAACGAAGCTGGATAGAAAAGGAGGGGGGGATGAATTGATCTCTATAGCAGTGGAATAACCCGGGCGGCACCCACCTTAGAGCGAGGGACTAAATCGAGCCGCGCCCGCCTTAGTACGGGAGACTAAATAGGGCGTCTCCTACTTATTCCTGTGGTGCTATTGGTTTGCTTTTCTAAACACATCCCTATGTTCATATAAAAATTTCAAAACTCACTCGAGTCATGCTTTGAACAACCCTGATCATTATTCAACTCAAAAATCGACGTCTCAAGGTCTGGACATCGAAGTGTAAGGGTCTTGAAAATGACTAAGTCCTCAACACTTCAAAACTTCCCAAGTCTTGGAATTCTTACATGCTACTGTGACCAATATTGAGCTAGGATCCTATGGGGTATTACAATATCAACCTCGAATGAGACTGGTTAGACTGAGACTACTAAGGAAACTAAGATCATATACTAAACGTGCATGACGGGAATTATCATACATGAATTGAACTGGTTTTATGAGTGCATGAAATGACATATGGATGGATGCATAGCTAAAATGGGGAACTAAAAAGAGATAATCTAAGGAAAACCATTACGTGGTGATAGATCTGAGCTTGCAGAGAAAATATAAGGGTACTTGGTTTGTATATTTGTTTCTGCTGCCCAAGTGGCTCCCTCAACAGACTTATTCCTCCAAAGAACATTAACTAAGGGAACTTCTTTGTTCCTTAGACTACATCTGACAATCAAGGATATCAACTAGAACTTCTTCATTAGAAAGGCTATCCTTAACATCCATATGTTCTATAGGAATGATACAAAAATCAAACCAACAACACCAAGAGCTTCAAGTAGGCTCGGATTTCAGTCCAACAACACAAGAACAACAAGTTTAAGTTTCGGTTTTTCATCCCACAACACAAGAACAACAAGATAGATAACAATGCTAGTGAATCGAAAAGAGCCCCACACGACTTCACTAGACTTTAAGATAACAAAATCAACAACAACAACAAGATAAAGAAAGATAGATAACTTGACATATAACATTCAAGAAACTAAGAACCCTAACATCAAGAGAGGACCCTAAGTCTAATGAATATAAACACCAAGTTCTTACGAGGACCAAGAGGCACTCAACGACCTCAAAACCCTTGTTTCTAGCCAAAGAGACAACACAAGTATCCCTCTACTTGTGAGATAATAGGGGCGGCTTATATGGGTGGAAGAGAGAGGAAATGTTTAGTGTTCTTAGGTTACAAAAATCAGCATTCAAAAAACTAAGGGATAACTCTCTAACATGTTCTATTTATACTACAAACAAAAGGGGTAAAATGACCCATCCGCCCTTGCTTCTTGTGCCAACCTTGGAGAGTAGTTTATTACATATTAGGACCTCTCTTCACACATAAAAACGTTTGGGTCCTTGGTTGGTTCAATCACCAACTCACACACGGCCATTTGCATGAACAAAGCTTGGAGATTTCGTAATTCCCGAGCTTGGCTTCGTGTGAAAGGCCGTGTACCTGTTGATACGGTTAAGGCCACCCCCACAGGTACACGGCCTTTCACACGAAGCCAAGCTCGGGAGTTACAAACGCTCCAAGCTTTATTCATACAAATGGCCGTGTGTGAGTTGTTGACCGAACCGACCAAGGGCCTAAACATTTTGTTATGTGAAGAGGAGTCCTAAAGTGTAATAAACTAATCTTCCAAGGATGCCACAAGAAGGCAAGGGCGGATGGGTCTTTTAACACCTTTTGTTGTAGTATAAATATAACCTCATAGTGAGATATCCTTTAGTTCATTTTTGAAATCAGAAATTGTAACCTAAACACTCCAAAATATCTTCTCTCCTCCTCTCAAGGAAGCCGTCCCTAGATCTCACAAGTAGAGGAATACTTGTGTTGTCTCCTTGGCTAGAAACAAAGGTTTTGAGGTTGTTGAGTGCCTCTTGGTCTTTGTAAGAGCTTGGTGTTAATATTCATTAGGCTTAGGGTCCTCTCATGTTGTTAGGGTTCTTAGTTTCTTGAATATTGTATGTCAAGTTGTCTATCTTTCCTTATCTTGTTATTATTGTGTTACTTTTGCTTATCTTGAATTCTAGTGAAGCCGTGTGGGGCTTGTTTCGATTCACTAGCATTGTTGCATCTCTTGTTATTCTCGGATTGTGACTTAAAACCGAAACTATCACTTGTGTTGTAAGCTAAAAACCGAAAACTAAAAGTTGTAGTTCTTGTGGTTGTTGGTAGAAATCCGAACTCTTGTTGTTGTGGTTTTGATATTGTATCATTTGGTATCAAAGCAAGACCGGTTGTGTTCTCACATAACCCATCTTGGGCTAGTAGTTCTCGGCTTAAAACCAAACTACACCAAGAAAAAAAAAAAATTCTGAAATCTGAAATTTCTGTCCACTAAAGTTGAAACCGAGAAAGGTGTTGTACACTTAGATCTAGGTGTCATTTTGCTTGTTTAGTGAGTTTCTAGTGTTGGTTTCTTTCTCACCAACACTAAGGTGTCTAGATCCAAGGTTGAGCTTCAAAAGTTGCATGTTGTAAGGTGGCCGAAAGTTGAATGTTATTGATGACCAAAAGAAAACTCGGTGGATGTGTGATAATGTGCTAAGAAGGTGTTGAAGTTTGTGAAGTGTTCATCTCTTGAACTTGTGCATATTGTTCCTCTTGATTGAGTGTTCATCTTGTTGTGTGTTCAAGTGGTAGACTTATAAAGTTGATTGTGAAAGACTTGCACCCATCACTTTGTAGCCTTGTCAATCACTTCCCTTAAATCAAGGAACCTTGTCTTGTGGAAATTGTCAACCAAACTCACTTTCTTGAGATTGAACAAAAGTCAAGACTTCAAATCTTTAAAGTTTTCCCACCAAAACACTTTTCAATTTCTCCCAAGTTGTGTGAATATTAATTCAAGACAAAAAAAAAAAAATATATATATACACATCTAAACCCGAAGAGAAAAACGTGTGGACCATTGCATGCTACCATGTCACTATAAGCTCAACTTAGGATATATTCTTTGTTGCTAATTGTTGATTCTTGGTTTCTCTTACTTGGTCTTAGAACTAATTAACCAACTAGTATCTTTCCACTAGGTTGTTAACTAGTTCCTTGAGCCGTTATTTCGTGTCAACGATTATTTGTGTGCTTTTATTCGTTTGAATGAGTTGCTGATTTTGGTTCTAGTCCGGCAAGAATTCTTTGAGTCTTCCAAACAAGAATCCATTCCGGCTAAGAGCTTACTCAAACCTTGTAAATCTCATGGTTACTAGCCAATTATACAACACTTGTGGGGCACTAACTTGTGGTGATTAAGCGGCTAACACCTTGACGATGGAAGGAACAACATCTCACAATCCGGATACTAATGCACTTGATTCAATGAGGGCCACTCTTGAGGCCGTCACTCGAACACTTGAACGGATGAATTCGGAGTTCGGGGCCGTGAGGGGGGACTTGGCAGCCATAAGGGGGGAAGTATCGACTATTAGTGGGAGGCTAGACCAAGTGGAGAGTCAAAGGAACTCTCGACCATCGACTCCTCTACATGTCTCTACCAATGGCCATGATCGGACCTCCTCCGCAACCATCACTCCCGAAATGGTCCACCAAATGTTAAATGCACCTTAAGCTCCACAAACTACCGCCAACTAATCTACCACTTTTCCTCCAAACGGAGACTCCACTAGACCACTACATTTCCAAACTCCTCCAATTCCACATGAGGGATTTGGGCGCCAAGCACCACCACTAAATCCGAACCCTCCTTTCCAAGCTCCACTAAACCAAAGGGCACAAATTCCAATTCCTACGACTCAAAATGGCCAAGGCCGACCAGCCCACTTTGACGGATACGGTAGAGAGGAGTATGATGGCGAGGGAGCCTATGATGATGCTTATATGAGGGAGGAGGAGTTAAGAGGGGGTCGGGGGGAACCTAGGAGATACCGGGGGTATGGAGATAGGGGAAACTGACACCAAGAGAGAGACGTAGGTATCAACACCATTAAGTTGAGCCTACCTATCTTTAAAGGTGAAAGTGACCCCGAGGCCTACTTGACTTGGGAATCGGCTTGTGACAAAGTTTTCCAAGTTAATGACATCTCGGAAGAAAAGAAGAGTTGCTATGCTATAGCTCACCTCGAGGGCTATGCTAACACTTGGTGGGAGTATGTTAAACGATTTGGTAATGAATTGGTTGATGGGCAGCCACCACCTTGGTTTCGGTTAAGGTATTTGATGAGACAACGATACCTTCCCGAGAGATACCGACATGAATTGCTTGCTAGATTGTATGGCTTGCGGCAAGGAGGCAAGAGTGTGATGGCCTATTTTGACGAGTTTCAACAACTCATGTTGAAGCTTGATCACCGAGGGGAGCAAATCAGCCATGACATCATTCGGTTCAAGTGTGGATTGAACAAAGAGATCTCCACTCACTTGACACTTCACCGGTTCGAAACCATTGACGGTATCTTCCAAGCGGCCCTAGAGATTGAGAGGGAACTTAAGGAGAGATCAACCTTCAAGGCAAGGGTCCAAACCCCCTCAGGTTGGACCAAAAACAAGGACCAACCGGGTCCTATGAAGCTGCCCGAACCCAAAACAGCTCCTAAGTTTCCTCCAAAGCCGGAGGCTCACAAGTACCCCAACCCGAAAGGGTTTCAATGTTTCAAATGCCAAGGTTGGGGGCATAAGGCGAATGAATGTCCGAACCGGCGTAATGTGGTCCTACGAGAAGGGAAAGTATACTACCTTGGCGAGGAGGTGGTGTCCGAAAGGGGGGAGGTTGAGGCCGAGCCTCAAGATGGAGAGGAAACCGAACATGAAACGAATGAGGAAGGAGTAGATGATGGTGAAGATGTCTATCCACAAGAAGGGGAATGTGTGGTTCCAAACTTTATGGTTAGTCGCGTTATGATTAGTAAGGCGGTGGATCACCCGAGCCAACGGGAAAATCTATTCCATACTAAGTGCCTTGTAAAAGAGAGTGTGTGCACCTTGGTAATTGATAGTGGTAGTTGTACCAATGTTGCGAGCCATGCTATGGTAAATTTTCTGAAACTACCGACTACACCACACACTAGTCTTTACAAGCTACAATGGTTGAATGATTGTGGTGAATTGAAGGTCACACGGCAATGTGTGATACGGTTTAAGGTGGGCAACTACCACGATGAAGTACTTTGCGACGTGATTCCAATGCAAGCATGTCACTTGTTGTTAGGTAGACCTTGGCAATATGATAGGTCTACTAAACACGATGGGAGGACCAACCGGTACACGCTTGAGAAGGATGGCCGAAGGGTCACACTTCACCCTCTTTCACCCTCCCAAGTGAATGCGTGGTATCAAAAGATGAGAGAATTGAAAGGGAAGGGAAGGGAACCCGAGAGGGAAGATAAGGGAAGGGAGGCCGTAGGTGAGGAGTTGGGGACATCCGAGGCTGTCCCAACACCACGGGAAAGGGAAAATGTAGTGATGTTGGCTAGGAGAAAGGAACTTTTCTTGGACCATGATGAGAACAAGCCGATGCTACTTTTGGCCCATTGCTTTAATACTAACCCCACTAATCCTTGTATTTCCCCTTTGATTTCTCGTGTGTTGCAGGATTATGAAGATGTATTTCCTAAGGAACTTCCGCAAGGATTGCCCCCACTTCGGGGAATCGAGCATCAAATTGACTTTGTGCCGGGCTCACAATTGCCCAATAAGCCGGCCTACAGGAGCAACCCTACGGACACCAAAGAGTTGCAACATCAAGTTGAGGAACTCCTCAACAAAGGTTACATCAAGGAGAGCATGAGTCCGTGCGCGGTTCCGGTGCTACTAGTGCCTAAGAAGGATGGAACGTGGCGTATGTGTGTGGACTACCGAGCCATCAATAAGATTACGGTAAAATATCGTCACCCTATCCCTAGGTTAGATGATATGCTGGATGAATTGAATGGTTCGTGTTTATTTTCCAAGATTGACTTAAGGAGTGGCTATCACCAAATAAGAATGCAACCCGGTGATGAATGGAAAACCGTCTTCAAGACTAAATTTGGTCTCTATGTATGAATGGTTATGCCGTTCGGCCTAACAAATGCTCCAAGTACTTTCATGAGGCTAATGAATCATGTGATGAAGCCATTTATTGGAAAGTTTGTGGTAGTTTACTTTGATGATGTGTTGGTGTATAGTAAATCTATTGATGACCATACAATGCATTTAAGATGTGTGTTTGATGTTCTCCGAAATGAGAGGTTGTATGCCAACATGGAGAAGTGTTCTTTTGGTGTTGATAAAGTTGTGTTCTTGGGTTTTGTTGTTAGCTCAAAGGGCGTGGAAGTGGACGACTCCAAGATAGACTCTATACGAAGTTGGTCGACCCCTAAAACTATTAGAGAAATCCGAAGTTTCCACGGGTTGGCAAGCTTTTATAGGAGGTTTGTCAAAGGATTTAGTTCCATAGCAGCCCCCTTAACCGAGGTAATTAGAAAGGACGGACCCTTCAAATGGGGTGAAGAGCAAGCTAAGGCTTTTGAGGCCTTGAAAGCTACGCTCGTCTCGGCGCCTTTATTGCAATTACCCGATTTTGGTAAAATGTTTGAGGTAGAGTGTGATGCTAGTAAGGTCGGCATCGGGGCTGTTTTGATGCAAGAAGGTAAGCCCGTTGCCTATTTCAGTGAAAAGCTCAAAGGAGCAACTCTTAATTACTCGACCTATGATTTGGAGTTGTACGCCCTTGTTAGAGCTTTGGGAAATTGGCAACACTATTTGTGGCCTAAGGAGTTTGTGATACGAACGGATCATGAGTCGTTGAAACACCTTAAGAGCCAAGACAAGCTGAATAGGCGTCATGCTAAGTGGATTGAGTTCATCGAAACTTTCCCTTACGTAATTCATTACAAACGGGGAAAGGAAAATGTTGTTGCCGATGCCTTGTCTCGGAAGCATGTGCTTGTTGCTACCTTGTCTTCAAAGTTAATGGGTTTTGAGAGTTTGCGGATGTTGTATCCCGAGGATCCAACCTTTGCTCCTATTTTTAGGGAATGCGAAGAGTGGGGAAGGGACCGGTGGCTTAAGGAAAATAATCACTCCTCCTACTCTCGGTTCGAGGGGTATTTGTTCAAAGGAAGGAGGTTATGTGTTCCTTCTAGTTCTTGGAGGGAAATGCTTGTCAGGGAGGCCCATGACGGGGGCCTCATGGGTCACTTTGGAGTAGACAAGACCCTCGGAATCCTAGAGGAGAACTTCTATTGGCCCAAAATGCGCAAAGATGTCACGAAAATTTGTAGTCAATGTGCGGCCTGCCGGAGTGCTAAATCTCGCCTCCGACCTCAAGGATTATACACCCCGCTCCCTACTACCCTTAGACCTTGGCTGGACATATCGATGGATTTCGTCTTGGGGCTGCCAAGGACTAGAAAGGGTCGAGATAGTATTTTTGTGGTTGTCGATAGATTTTCAAAAATAGCTCACTTTATTCCATGTGCTAAAACCGAGGACGCTCCTAGTGTAGCTTCATTATTTGTTGAGCATGTTGTAAAGCTTCACGGAGTACCACGGACCATTGTGAGTGATAGGGACTCCAAGTTCCTAAGTCTCTTTTGGAAGTCCATGTGGGGTAGGCTTGGGACAAAATTACTTTTCTCCACGTCTTGCCACCCGCAAACCGACGGCCAAACGGAGGTAGTGAATAGAACCTTAGGTTCCATGCTACGTTCTATGGTCAAAGGTAAGCTGACTTCGTGGGAAGAACACCTACCCTTGGCGGAATTCGCCTACAACCGGGTAATACATTCGAGCACGGGAATGACTCCCTTTGAATGTGTTTACGGCCTAAATCCCCTTACCCCTTTAGATCTCACTCCTTTGTCTAGTGATCTCATGACTAGCTTAGATGGAACTAAAAGAGCCGAGGCCATGAAGAAAATGCATGAGACGGTGCGGATCAAGCTCGAAAAGAAGAATCAAGAGGTTGCAAAACGAGCAAACAAAGGGAGAAGGAAGCTAGTGCTTGAACCCGGAGATTGGGTGTGGGTGCATCTTCGAAAGGATCGGTTTCCAGCTCAAAGGAAGTCCAAGTTGCTGCCAAGAGGTGATGGTCCTTTCCAAGTACTTGAGAGAATCAATGACAACGCCTACAAGATTGACCTACCACCGGAATATCAAGTGCACAACACCTTCAACGTTGGAGATCTCTCCCTCGTGGATGCGGTTGAAGAGGATCAAGTGCCGAAATTGAGGTCAAATTCCTCTCAAGATGGAGAGGATGATACGGTTAAGGCCACCCCCACAGGTACACGGCCTTTCACACGAAGCCAAGCTCGGGAGTTACAAACGCTCCAAGCTTTATTCATGCAAATGGCCGTGTGTGAGTTGTTGACCGAACCAACCAAGGGCCTAAACATTTTGTTATGTGAAGAGGAGTCCTAAAGTGTAATAAACTAATCTTCCAAGGATGCCACAAGAAGGCAAGGGCGGATGGGTCTTTTAACACCTTTTGTTGTAGTATAAATATAACCTCATAGTGAGATATCCTTTAGTTCATTTTTGAAATCAGAAATTGTAACCTAAACACTCCAAAATATCTTCTCTCCTCCTCTCAAGGAAGCCGTCCCTAGACCTCACAAGTAGAGGAATACTTGTGTTGTCTCCTTGGCTAGAAACAAAGGTTTTGAGGTTGTTGAGTGCCTCTTGGTCTTTGTAAGAGCTTGGTGTTAATATTCATTAGGCTTAGGGTCCTCTCATGTTGTTAGGGTTCTTAGTTTCTTGAATATTGTATGTCAAGTTGTCTATCTTTCCTTATCTTGTTATTATTGTGTTACTTTTGCTTATCTTGAAGTCTAGTGAAGCCGTGTGGGGCTTGTTTCGATTCACTAGCATTGTTGCATCTCTTGTTATTCTCGGATTGTGACTTAAAACCGAAACTATCACTTTTGTTGTAAGCTAAAAACCGAAAACTAAAAGTTGTAGTTCTTGTGGTTGTTGGTAGAAATCCGAACTCTTGTTGTTGTGGTTTTGATATTGTATCACCTGTGGAGGCTGCCCTAACCGTATCTTCCTCTCCATCTTGAGAGGAATTTGACCTCAAATTCAGCATTTGGTCATCTTCAACCGCATCCACGAGGGAGAGATCACCAACGTTGAAAGTGTTGTGCACTTGATATTCCGGTGGAAGGTCAATCTTGTAGGCGTTGTCATTGATTCTCTCAAGTACTTGGAAAGGACCATCACCCCTTGGCAGAAATTTGGACTTCCTTTGAGCTGGAAACCGATCCTTTCGAAGATGCACCCACACCCAATCTCCGGGTTTAAGCACAAGCCTTCTTCTCCCTTTGTTTACCCTTTTTGCAATCTCTTGGTTCTTCTTTTCAAGCTTGATCCGCACCGTCTCATGCATTTTCTTCATTGCCTCGGCTCTTTTATTTCCCTCTAAGCTGGTCATGATATCACTAGACAAAGGAGTGAGATCTAAAGGGGTAAGGGGATTCAGGCCGTAAACACATTCAAAGGGAGTCATTCCCGTGCTTGAATGTATTACCCGATTGTATGCGAATTCCACCAAGGGTAGGTGATCTTCCCATGAAGTCAGTTTACCTTTAACCATAGAACGTAGCATAGACCCCAAAGTTCTATTTACTACCTCCGTTTGGCCATCGGTTTGTGGGTGACAAGAAGTGGAGAAAAGTAACTTCGTTCCAAGCCTAACCCACATGGACTTCCAAAAGAGACTTAGGAACTTGGAGTCCCTATCGCTCACAATAGTCCTCGGTACCCCATGAAGCTTTACAACATGTGCAACAAATAATGAAGCTACACTACGAGCATCCTCGGTTTTAGCACATGGAATAAAATGAGCCATTTTAGAGAATCTATCAACAATAACAAAAATGCTATCTCGGCCCTTTCTAGTCCTTGGCAGCCCCATAACAAAATCCATCGAAATGTCCAACCAAGGCCTAAGGGGAGTAGGGAGTGGGGTGTATAATCCTTGAGGTAGGAGACGAGATTTCGCACTCCGGCAGGCCACGCATTGACTACAAATTTTAGTGACGTCTTTGCGCATTTTGGGCCAATAGAAGTTCTCCTCTAAGATTCCGAGGGTCTTGTCTACCCCAAAGTGACCCATGAGGCCTCCGTCATGGGCCTCCCTCACAAATAATTGCCTCCAAGAACTAGAAGGAACACACAACCTCCTCCCCTTGAACAAATACCCATCGACCCGAGAGTAGGAGGAATGGTCATTCTTCTTAAGCCAACGGTCCCTTCCCCACTCTTCGCATTCCCTACAAATAGGAGCAAAGTTAGGATCCTCGGGATACAACAACCGCAAGCTCTCAAAACCCATCAATTTCGAAGACAAGGTAGCAACAAGCACATGCTTCCTAGACAAGGCATCGGCAACAACATTTTCCTTTCCCCTTTTGTTATGAATTACATAAGGGAAAGTCTCGATGAACTCAATCCACTTAGCATGACGCCTATTCAACTTGTCTTGGCTCTTAAGGTGTTTCAACGACTCATGATCCGTTCGTATCACAAACTCCTTAGGCCACAAATAATGTTGCCAATTTCCCAAGGCTCTAACAAGGGCGTACAACTCCAAATCATAAGTTGAGTAATTAAGAGTTGCCCCTTTGAGCTTTTCACTGAAATAAGCAACGGGCTTACCTTCTTGCATCAAAACAGCCCCGATGCCAACCTGATACGGTTAGGGCAGCCCCCACAGCTACACGGCCTTTCACGCAAAGCCAAGCTCGGGAATTACAAGCACTCCAAGCTTTGTTCATGCAAATGGTCGTGTGTGAGTTGGTGATCGAACCAGCCAAGGACCTAAACGTTTTTATGTGTGAAGAGGGGTCCTAATGTGTAATAAACTACTCTCCAAACTTGGCACAAGAAGCAAGGGCGTTAGGGTCATTTTACCTTTTTGTTTGTAGTATAAATAGAACATGTAGAGAGAGTTAGACTTAGTTTTTGAAATCTGAAATTGTAACCTAAAAACACAAACATTTTCCTCTCTCTTCTTCTCCAAGAAGCCGTCCCTAGATCTCACAAGTAGAGGGATACTTGTGTTGTCTCTTTGGCTAGAAACAAGGGTTTTGAGGTTGTTGAGTGCCTCTTGGTCCTCGTAAGAACTTGGTGTTTATATTCATTAGACTTAGGGTCCTCTCTTGATGTTAGGGTTCTTAGTTTCTTGAATGTTATATGTCAAGTTATCTATCTTTCTTTATCTTGTTGTTGTTGTGTTGATTTTTTTATCTTGAAAGTCTAGTGAAGCCGTGTGGGGCTCTTTTCGATTCACTAGCATTTGTTCTCTAACTGGTTGTTCTTGTGGTGCAAGTTGAAAACCGAAACTAGTTCTTGTGTTGTAAGCTGAAAAACCGAAAACTAAAACTTGTTTTTCTTGTGTTGTTGGACTGAAATCCGAAGCTCTTGGTGTTGTTGGTTGGATCTTGTATCATTTGGTATCTAAGCAAGACCGTTTGTGTTCCAACATAACCCATCTTGGGCTAGTTTACGGCTTAAACAAAAAAAAAATTTCTGAAATCTGTTCACTACAAGTTGAAACCGAGAATGATGTTATATGCTTAGATCTAGGTGTTATTTTGTTTGTTTAGTGAGTTTCTAGTGTTGGTTTCTTTCTCACCAACACTAAGGTGTTTAGATCTGAAAGTTGAGCTTGAAAAAAAAAAAAAACTTGAATATTGTGTAGTGACTTGAAGTGGCCGAAAGTTGTATGTTGTTGCTAACCAAAAGAAAATCGGTGGTTGTATGTTATGTGCTAAAGAAATTGATGAAGTTTGTTGAAGTGTTCATCTTTTGAACTTGTTCATATTGTTCATCTTGTTGTGTGTGCTCAAGTGGTGAAACTATAAAGTTGTTGTGAAAGACTTGCACCCATCACTTTGTAGTCTTGTCCATCACTTTCCCTAATTCAAGGAGCCTTGTTTTGTGGGATTTGACCACCAAACCCCACTTTCTTGAGTTTGAAAAAGAGTGAAAGACTACAAGATTTTCGTTTTCCCACCAAAACACTTTTCAAATTATCATAAGTTGTGTGAATATTAACTCAAAAACAAAAAAAAAAAAAAAAAAAAAGAAAGAGAAAAATCCGAGAGAAGAAGAACGTGTGGGACCATTGCATGCTACCATGTCACTATAAGCTCAACTTAGGATATTCTTTGGTTGCTAATTGTTGATTCTTGGTTTCCCTTACTTGGTCTTAGAACTAATTAACAAACTAGTACCTTCCTACTAGGTTGTTAACTAGTTCCTTGAACCGTTTGTTCGTGTCAACGATTATTTGTGTGCTTTTATTCGTTTGAACGAATTGCTGATTTTGACTCTAGTCCGGCAAGAATTCCTTGAGTCTTCAAACAAGAATCCATTCCGGATAAGAGCTTACTCATACCTTGAAAATCTCACGGTTACTAGCCAATTATACAACACTTGTGGAACACGAACTTGTGGTGACTAAAGCGGCTAATACCTTGACGATGGAAGGAACAACATCTCATAATGCGGATACTAATGCCCTTGACTCAATGAGGGCCACTCTTGAGGCCGTTACTCGGACACTTGAAAGAATGAATTCGGAATTTGGGGCCGTGAGAGGGGACTTGGCAGCAATAAGGGGGAAGTATCGACTATTAGTGGGAGATTAGACCAAGTGGAGAGTCAAAGGAACTCTCGTCCATCTACTCCTCTACATGTATCTACCAATGGTCATGATCGGACCTCCTCCGCAACCATCACCCCCGAAATGGTCCACCAAATGCTAAATACACCCCAAGCTCCACTAAATACCGCAAACCAATCTACCAATTTTCCTCCAAACCGAGACTCCACTAGACCACTACATTTCCAAGATCCTCCAATTCCACAAGAGGGATTTGGGCGCCAAGTACCTCCACTAAATCCGAACCCTCCCTTCCAAGCCCCATTAAACCAAAGACCGCAAATTCGAAATCTTCCTAATCAAAACGGCCAAGGCCGACCAACCCACTTTGAAGGATACGGTAGAGAGGAGTATGATGGAGAGGGAGCCTTTGATGATGCTTATATGAGGGAGGAGGAGTTAAGAGGGGGTCGAGGAGAACCTAGGAGATACCGGGGGTATGGAGATAGGGGAAACCGACACCAAGAGAGAGACGTAGGCATCAACACCATCAAGTTGAGCCTACCTATCTTTAAGGGTGAAAGTGACCCCGAGACCTACTTGACATGGGAATCGGCTTGTGACAAAGTTTTCCAAGTTAATGACATCTCGGAAGAAAAGAAGAGTTGCTACGCTATAGCTCACCTCGAGGGCTATGCTAACACTTGGTGGGAGTATGTTAAACGATTTGGTAATGAATTAGTTGATGGGCAGCCACCACCTTGGTATCGGTTGAGGTACTTGATGAGGCAACGATACCTTCCCGAGAGATATCGTCATGAATTGCTTGCTAGATTATATGGCTTGCGGCAAGGAGGCAAGAGTGTGATGGCCTATTTTGACGAGTTCCAACAACTCATGTTGAAACTTGATCACCATGGGGAGCAAATCAGTCACGACATCATCCGGTTCAAGTGTGGATTGAACAAAGAGATCTCCACTCACTTGACCCTTCATCGGTTTGAAACAATTGACGGTATCTTCCAAGCGGCCCTAGAGATTGAAAGGGAACTTAAGGAGAGATCAACCTTCAAGGCAAGGGTACAAACCCCCTCGGGTTGGCCCAAAAACAAGGACCAACCCGGTCCTACGAAGCTGCCCGAATCCAAAACAGTCCCTAAGTTTCCTCCGAAACCGGAGGCTCACAAATATCCCAACCCA
Organism: Capsicum baccatum var. pendulum; assembly: GCA_030864225.1. Classification (NCBI taxonomy): domain Eukaryota; kingdom Viridiplantae; phylum Streptophyta; class Magnoliopsida; order Solanales; family Solanaceae; genus Capsicum; species Capsicum baccatum. The sequence goes on from CM061558.1 coordinate 17,862,483, forward strand.
AAGGGGTTCTAATGCTTCAAGTGCCAAGGTTGGGGGCATAAGGCCAATGAATGTCCGAACCGGCGTAATGTGATCCTACGGGAAGGGAAAGTGTACTACCTTGGTGAGGAGGTGGTTTCCGAAAGGGGGGAGGTTGAGGCCGAGCCTCAAGATGGAGAGGAAGCTGAAAATGAACCGAATGAGGAAGGATTAGATGATAGTGAAGATGTCTATCCACAAGAAGGGGAGTGTGTGGTTCCAAACTTTGTGGTTAGACGTGTCATGATTAGTAAGGCGGTAGATGACCCGAGTCAAAGGGAAAACCTATTCCATACTAAGTGCCTTGTAAAGGGGAGCGTGTGCACCTTGGTAATTGATAGTGGTAGTTGTACAAATGTTACGAGCCATGCTATGGTAAATTTCTTGAAGCTACCAACTACACCACACACTAGTCCTTACAAGCTACAATGGTTGAACGATTGTGGTGAATTGAGGGTCACACGGCAATGTGTGATTCGGTTTAAGCTGGGGAACTACCACGATGAAGTGCTTTGTGACATGATCCCAATGCAAGCATGTCACTTGTTGTTAGGAAGGCCATGGCAATATGATAGGTCTACTAAACACGATGGGAGGTCCAACCGGTACACGCTTGAGAAGGATGGCCGAAAGGTCACACTTTACCCTCTTTCACCCTCACAAGTAAATGAGTGGCATCAAAAGATGAGGGAGTTAAAGGGAAAGAGGAATGAACCCGAAAAGGGAGAAAAGGGGGGGATGCCGTAGGTGAGGAAGTAGGGACATCCGAGGCTGTCCCAACGCCAAGGGAGATGGAAAACGTAGTGATGTTGGCTAGGAGGAAAGAGCTCTTCGTAAACCATTGTGAAAACAAGCCGATGCTACTTTTTGCCCATTGTTTAAATGCTAACCCCACTAATTCTTCCATTTCCCCTTTGATTTCTTGTGTGTTGCAGGAGTATGAAGATGTCTTTCCTCAAGAACTTCCGCAAGGATTGCCCCCACTTCGGGGAATTGAGCACCAAATTGATTTGGTGCCGGGTTCACAACTTCCAAACAAACCGGCCTATAGGAGCAATCCCATGGACACCAAGTAGCTTGAGAGGCAAGTTGAGGAGCTTCTCAACAAGGGATACATCAAGGAAAGCATGAGTCCGTGTGCTGTTCCGGTGCTTTTGGTACCAAAGAAGGACGGAACTTGGCGCATGTGCGTCGATTGTAGAGCCATCAACAAAATCACTATAAGGTATCGTCATCCAATTCCTAGACTAGATGATATGTTAGATGAGCTCCACGGATCTTGTTTGTTTTCTAAAGTGGACCTTAGGAGCGGCTATCACCAAATACGCATGCAACTCGGCGATGAGTGGAAGACCGCATTCAAGACCAAATTCGGTCTATATGAGTGGCTGTTCATTCCCTTCGGCCTTACCAACGCTCCTAGCACATTTATGAGGCTAATGAATCATGTAATGAAGCCTTATATTGGAAAGTTTGTGGTGGTTTACTTTGATGATGTGTTGGTGTATAGTAAGTCTATTGATGATCATGTAATGCATTTGAGATGTGTGTTTGATGTGCTCCGAAAGGAGAAGTTGTATGCCAACATGGAGAAGTGTTCCTTTGGTGTTGATAAAGTCATATTCTTGGGTTTTGTCGTGAGCTCAAGGGGTGTGGAAGTGGACGATTCCAAGATAGACTCTATACGAAGTTGGCCGACCCCTAAAACTATTGGAGAAATCCGAAGTTTCCACGGGTTGGCAAGCTTTTATAGGAGGTTTGTCAAAGGATTTAGTTCCATAGCAGCCCCCTTGACCGAGGTAATTAGAAAGGACGGACCCTTTAAATGGGGTGATGAGCATGCTAGGGCTTTTGAGGCCTTGAAATCTACGCTCATCTCGGCGCCTTTATTGCAATTGCCCGATTGTGATAAGATGTTTGAAATAGAGTGTGATGCTAGTAAGGTTGGCATCGGGGCTGTTTTGATGCACGAAGGTAAGCCCGTTGCATATTTCAGTGAAAAGCTCAAAGGGGCAACTCTTAATTACTCGACTTATGATTTGGAGTTGTACGCCCTTGTTAGAGCCTTGGGAAATTGGCAACATTATTTGTGGCCTAAGGAGTTTGTGATACGAACGGATCATGAGTCGTTAAAACACCTTAAGAGCCAAGACAAGCTGAATAGGCGTCATGCTAAGTGGATTGAGTTCATCGAGACTTTCCCTTATGTAATTCATTACAAAAGGGGGAAGGAAAATGTTGTTGCCGATGCCTTGTCTCGGAAGCATGTGCTTGTTGCTACCTTCTCTTCGAAGTTGATGGGTTTTGAGAGCTTGCGGATGTTGTATCCCGAGGATCCTACCTTTGCTCCAATTTTTAGGGAATGCGAAGAGTGGGGAAGGGACCGTTGGCTTAAGGAGAATAACCATTCCTCTTACTCTCGGTTCGATGGGTATTTGTTCAAGGGGAGGAGGTTGTGTGTTCCTTCTAGTTCTTGGAGGGAATTATTTGTGAGGGAGGCCCATGACGGAGGCCTCATGGATCAATTTGGGGTAGACAAGACCCTCGGCATCTTAGAGGAGAACTTCTATTGGCCCAAAATGCACAAAGACGTCACTAAAATTTGTAGTCAATGCGTGGCCTGCCGGAGTGCGAAATCTCGTCTCCAACCTCAAGGGTTATACACCCCACTCCCTACTCCCCATAGACCTTGGCTGGACATTTCGATGGATTTCGTTTTGGGGCTGCCAAGGACTAGAAAGGGCCGAGATAGCATTTTTGTTGTTGTTGATAGATTCTCTAAAATGGCTCATTTTATTCCATGTGCTAAAACCTAGGACGCTCCTAGTGTAGCTTCATTATTTGTTGAACATGTTGTAAAGCTCCACGGGGTACCGAGGACCATTGTGAGTGATAGGGACTCCAAGTTCCTAAGTCTCTTTTGGAAGTCCATGTGGGGTAGGCTTGGCACGAAGTTACTTTTCTCCACGTCCTGCCACCCACAAACCGATGGCCAAACGGAGGTAGTAAATAGAACCTTAGGGTCTATGCTACGTTCTATGGTTAAAGGTAAACTGACTTCATGGGAAGAACACCTACCCTTGGTGGAATTTGCATACAACCGGGTAATACATTCGAGCACGGGAATGACTCCCTTTGAATGTGTTTACGGCCTAAATCCCCTTACCCCTTTAGATCTCACTCCTTTGTCTAGTGATCTCATGACCAGCTTAGATGGAAATAAAAGAGCCGAGGCCATGAAGAAAATGCATGAGACGGTGCGGATCAATCTTGAAAAGAAGAACCAAGAAATTGCAAAAAGGGTAAACAAAGGGAGAAGGAGGCTTGTGCTTGAACCCGGAGATTGGGTGTGGGTGCATCTTCGAAAGGATCGGTTTCCATCTCAAAGGAATTCCAAATTGCTGCCGAGGGGTGATGGTCCTTTCCATGTACTTGAGAGAATCAATGACAACGCCTACAAGATTGACCTTCCACCGAAATATCAAGTGCACAACACTTTCAACGTTGGTGATCTCTCCCTCGTGGATGCGGTTGAGGATGACCAAATGCCGAATTTGAGGTCAAATTCCTCTCAAGATGGATAGTATGATACGGTTAGGGCAGCCCCCACAGGTACACGGCCTTTCACGCGAAGCCAAGCTCGGGAATTACAAGCACTCCAAGCTTTGTTCATGCAAATGGCTGTGTGTGAGTTGGTGATCGAACCAGCAAAGGACCTAAACGTTTTTATGTGTGAAGAGGGGTCCTAATGTGTAATAAACTACTCTCCAAAGTTGGCACAAGAAGCAAGGGCGTTAGGGTCATTTTACCTTTTTGTTTGTAGTATAAATAGAACATGTAGAGAGAGTTAGACTTAGTTTTTGAAATCTGAAATTGTAACCTAAAAACACAAACATTTTCCTCTCTCTTCTTCTCCAAGAAGCCGTCCCTAGATCTCACAAGTAGAGGGATACTTGTGTTGTCTCTTTGGCTAGAAACAAGGGTTTTGAGGTTGTTGAGTGCCTCTTGGTCCTCGTAAGAACTTGGTGTTTATATTCATTAGACTTAGGGTCCTCTCTTGATGTTAGGGTTCTTAGTTTCTTGAATGTTATATGTCAAGTTATCTATCTTTCTTTATCTTGTTGTTGTTGTGTTGATTTTGTTATCTTGAAAGTCTAGTGAAGCCGTGTGGGGCTCTTTTCGATTCACTAGCATTTGTTCTCTATCTGGTTGTTCTTGTGATGCAAGTTGAAAACCGAAACTAGTTCTTGTGTTGTAAGCTGAAAAACCGAAAACTAAAACTTGTTGTTCTTGTGTTGTTGGACTGAAATCCGAAGCTCTTGGTGTTGTTGGTTGGATCTTGTATCACAACCTTACTAGCATCACACTCTACTTCAAACATCTTATCAAAATCGGGCAATTGCAATAAAGGCGCCGAGATGAGCGTAGCTTTCAAGGCCTCAAAAGCCCTAGCCTGCTCATCACCCCATTTAAAGGGTCCGTCCTTTCTACTTGCCTCGGTCAAGGGGGCTGCTATTGATACGGAAAAGAGAAGGGAACACAAAACAAACACCAAATCAGTCCACTAATCTTAAGGATTCGAGGACCAAGATGGAGACCACACTCGGATTCACTACCAACAACAAGAATACAAGATACAAGAGTATATTCTAACACCAAAACAGATACAAAACGTGATAAACAAGATGAACAACAATAATACAAGTTTTGGATTCAATGAAGACATAAAAACAGTCCACTACACAACACATACACGATTTGCAAGAAAATAAAGATAGATAGTGAGACCAAGATTATTACATGATTAAGAACCAAGTGTATTTCAACACTAACCCCTAATGAATGTAACAATCAAAACCACACTCTTACGGTGACCACCAAGGGAATGAACTCACCTCAAGATGTACCGTTTCCAAGCAAAGATCAATATTGGCTTTTCCAAGCCCTATGCTAAGGATGACTTTTCCAAGCCCTACAACTAAGGGTGTTACACTCTCAAAGAGAGAAAATATGTCTTTCAATTCTTCATCATTCTAAATCTGCCAAGAAATGAGCTAAAATGACCTATTTATAGTGTAATACAAAAGAATACAAAAAGACCACTTTGCCCTTAATGATAGGTGCGGCCATGGTGTGTAAATACACCATGTGTAATGTCCAAAATGCCCTTAATTAAGGGCCAAAACCCTGAGTCCTCACTCTTAAATGCTCCAAGCAATCTTTCATACGCGAGATTGCTTTAAGTTATGCTCAAAATGGGTCCTCCATGCATGTTCTTGTATTCTCGAGGTGACCAAGTCTTGAGCCTCTATGTGTTGGCCTCCAAAGATGTCATCAAAAGATAAGATGGCCATTTGTCCCGTATCAGCTATGGAACTAAATCCTTTGACAAACCTCCTATAATAGCTTGCCAACCCGTCAAAACTTCGGATTTCTCCAATAGTTTTAGGGGTCGGCCAACTTCGAATAGAGCCTATATTGGAATCGTCCACTTCCACACCCCTTGAGTTCACGACAAAACCCAAGAATATAACTTTATAAACACCAAAAGAACACTTCTCCATGTTGGCATATAGCTTCTCCCTTCGGAGCACATCAAACACACATCTCAAATGCATTACGTGATCATCAATAGATTTACTATACACCAACACATCATCAAAGTAAACCACCAAAAACTTCCCAATATAAGGCTTCATTACATGATTCATTAGCCTCATAAATGTGCTAGGAGCATTGGTAAGGCCGAAGGGTATGACCAGCCACTCATAGAGACCGAATTTGGTCTTGAATGCGGTCTTCCACTCATCACCGGGTTGCATGCGAATTTGGTGATAGCCGCTTCTAAGGTCCACTTTAGAAAACAAACAAGATCCGTGGAGCTCATCTAACATATCATCTAGTCTAGGTATGGGATGACGATACCTTATCGTGATTTTGTTGATGGCTCTACAATCGACGCACATGCGCCAAGTTTCGTCCTTCTTTGGTACCAAAAGCACCGGAACAGCACATGGACTCATGCTTTCCTTGATGTATCCCTTGTTGAGAAGCTCCTCAACTAATCTTTCAAGCTCCTTAGTGTCCGTGGGATTGCTCCTATAGGCTGGTTTGTTTGGAAGTTGTGAACCCGGCACCGAATCAATTTGGTGCTCAATTCCCCGAAGTGGGGGCAATCCTTGCGGAAGTTCTTGAGGAAATACATCTTCATACTCCTGCAACACACAAGAAATCAAAGGGGAAATGGAAGAATTAGTGGTGTTAGTATTAAAACAATGGGCCAAAAGTAACATCGGCTTGTTTTCATCATGGTCCACGAAGAGTTCTTTCCTCCTAGCCAACATCACTACATTTTCTATCTCCCTTGTCGTTGGGACAGCCTCGGATGTCCCTACTTCCTCACCTACGGCATCCCCCCCTTTTCTCCCTTTCCGGATTCCTTCCCCTTTCCCTTTAACTCTCTCATCTTTTGATGCCACTCATTTACTTGGGAGGGTGAAAGAGGGTGAAGTGTGACCTTTCGGCCATCCTTCTCAAGCGTATACCGGTTGGACCTCCCATCGTGCTTAGTAGACCTATCATATTGCCATGGCCTACCTAACAACAAGTGACATGCTTGCATTGGGATCACGTCACAAAGCACTTCATCGTTGTAGTTTCCCACCTTAAACCGAATCACACATTGCCTTGTGACCTTTAATTCACCACAATCGTTCAACCATTGTAGCTTGTAAGGACTAGTGTGTAGTGTAGTTGGTAGCTTCAAGAAATTTACCATAGCATGGCTCGCAACATTTGTACAACTACCACTATCAATCACCAAGGTGCACACACTCCCCTTTACAAGACACTTAGTATGGAATAGATTTTCCCTTTCACTCGGGTCATCCATCGCCTTACTAATCATGACACGTCTAACCACAAAGTTTGGAACCACACACTCCCCTTCTTGTGGATAGACATCTTCACTACCATCTAATTCATCATCATTCGGCCCATTTTCAGCTCCCTCTCCATCTTGAGGCTCGACCTCATCCTCCCCCCTTTTGGAAACCACCTCCTCACCAAGGTAGTACACTTTCCCTTCTCGTAGGATCACATTGCGCCGGTTCGGACATTCATTGGCCTTATGCCCCCAACCTTGGCACTTGAAGCATTGGAACCCCTTTGGGTTGGGATATTTGTAAGCCTCCGGTTTTGGAGGGAACTTAGGGACTGTTTTGGACTAGGGCAGCTTCGTAGGGGCGGGTTGGTCCTTGTTTTTGGGCCAACCCGAGGGGGTTTGTACCCTTGCCTTGAAGGCTGATCTCTCCTTAAGTTCCCTTTCAATCTCTAGGGCCGCTTGGAATATACCGTCAATGGTTTCAAACTGGTGAAGGGTCAAATGAGTGGAGATCTCTTTTTTCAACCCACACTTGAACCGGATGATGTCGTGACTGATTTGCTCCCCACGATGATCAAGTTTCAACATGAGTTGTTCGAACTCGTCAAAATAGGCCATCACACTCTTGCCTACTTGCCGCAAGCCATATAATCTAGCGAGCAACTCATGACGATATCTCTCGGGAAGGTATCGTTGTCTCATCAAATACCTCAAACGATACCAAGGTGGTGGCTGCCCATCCACTAATTCATTACCAAATCGTTTAACATACTCCCACCAAGTGTTAGCATAGCCCTCGAGGTGAGCTATAGCGTAGCAACTCTTCTTTTCTTCCGAGATGTCATTAACTTGGAAAACTTTGTCACAAGCCGATTCCCAAGTTAAGTAGGTCTCGGGGTCACTTTCACCCTTAAAGATGGGTAGGCTCAACTTGATGGTGTTGATGCCTACGTCTCTCTCTTGGTGTCGGTTTCCCCTATCTCCATACCCCCGGTATCTCCTAGGTTCTCCTCGACCCCCTCTTAACTCCTCCTCCCTCATATAAGCATCATCAAAGGCTCCATCTCCTTCATACTCCTCTCTACCGTATCCTTCAAAGTGGGCTGGCCGGCCTTGGCCGTTTTGATTCGGAGGATTTGGAATTTGCGGTCTTTGGGTTAATGGAGCTTGGAATGGAGGGTTCGGATTTAGTGGAGGTACTTGGCGTCCAAATCCTTCTTGTGGAATTTGAGGGGCTTGGAAATGTAGTGGTCTAGTGGAGTCTCGGTTTGGAGGAAAATAGGTTGTTTGGCTTGCGGTATTTAGTGGAGCTTGGGGTGCATTTAGCATCTGGTGGACTGTTTCGGGGGTGATGGTTGCGGAGGAGGTCCTATCATGACCATTGGTAGATACATGTAGAGGAGTAGGACGAGAATTCCTTTGACTCTCCACTTGTTCTAATCTCCCACTAATAGTCGACACTTCCCCCCTTATTGCTGCCAAGTCCCCTCTCACGGCTCCAAATTCCGAATTCAACCTTTCAAGTGTCCGGGTAACGGCCTCAAGAGTGACCCTCATAGAATCAAGGGCATTAGTATCCACATTATGAGACGTAGCTCCTTCCATTGTCAAGGTATTATCCGCTTTAGTTCACCACAAGTTCGTGTTCCACAAGTGTTGTATAATTGGCTAGTAACCGTGAGATTTTTAAGGTATGAGTAAGCTCTTATCCGGAATGGATTCTTGTTTGAAGACTCAAAGAATTCTTGCTGGACTAGAGTCAAAAATCAGCAATTCGTTCAAACGAATAAAAGCACTGAAATAATCGTTGACACGAACAAACGGCTCAAGGAACTAGTTGACAACCTAGTAGGAAGGTACTAGTTTGTTAATTAGTTCTAGGACCAAGTAAGGGAAACCAAGGATCAACAATTAGCAACCAAAGAATATCCTAAGTTGAGCTTATAGCGACGTGGCAGCATGCAATGGTCCCACACGTTCTTCTTCTCTTTTTTTTTTTTTTTGTTTTGTGTTAATATTCACACAACTTGTTATAGTTTGCAAAGTGTTTTGGTGGGAAAAATAAAATCTTGTAGTATTTCACCCTTTTCAAACTCAAGAAAGTGGGGTTTGGTTGACTAATCCCACAAAACAAGGCTCCTTGAATTAGGGAAAAGTAATTGACAAGACTAAAAGGTGATGGGTGCAAGTCTTTCACAACAACTTTATAGCTTGTCTTACCACTTGAGCACACAACAAGATGAACAAGGTGAACAAGTTCAAAAGATGAACACCTCAACAAACTTCATCAACTTCTTTAGCACATAAACACACAACCACCGATTTTTTTTTTTTGGTTATCAACAACATACAACTTTCGGCCACTTCAAGTCACTACATAATGTTCAAGTTTTCAAGCTCAACTTTTGGATCTAGACACTTTAGTGTTGGTGAGAAAGAAACCAACACTAGACACTCACTAAACAAGCAAAATAAAACCTAGATCTAAACATACAACATCATTCTTGGTTTCAACTTTTAATGGACAGATTTTCAGAATTTCTTTTTTGGTGTAGTTTGTTTAAGCCATGAACTAGCCTAAGATGGGTTATGTTGGAACACAACCGGTCTTGCTTTGATACCAAATGATACAAAAATCAAACCAACAACACCAAGAGATTCAAGTAGGCTCGGATTTCAGTCCAACAACACAAGAACAACAAGTTTAAGTTTCGGTTTTTCAGCCCACAACACAAGAACAACAAGATAGATAACAATGCTAGTGAATCGAAAAGAGCCCCACACGGCTTCACTAGACTTTAAGATAACAAAATCAACAACAACAACAAGATATAGAAAGATAGATAACTTGACATATAACATTCAAGAAACTAAGAACCCTAACATCAAGAGAGGACCCTAAGTCTAATGAATATAAACACCAAGTTCTTACGAGGACCAAGAGGCACTCAACGACCTCAAAACCCTTGTTTCTAGCCAAAGAGACAACACAAGTATCCCTCTACTTGTGAGATAATAGGGGCGGCTTCTATGGGTGGAAGAGAGAGGAAATGTTTAGTGTTTTTAGGTTACAAAAATCAGCATTCAAAAAACTAAGGGATAACTCTCTAACATGTTCTATTTATACTACAAATAAAAGGGGTAAAATGACCCATCCGCCCTTGCTTCTTGTGCCAACCTTGGAGAGTAGTTTATTACACATTAGGACCTATCTTCACACAGAAAAAAGTTTAGGTCCTTGGTTGGTTCAATCACCAACTCACACACGGCCATTTGCATGAACAAAGCTTGGAGTTTTTGTAATTCCCGAGCTTGGCTTCGTGTGAAAGGCCGTGTACCTGTGGAGGCTGCCCTAACCGTATCAAGGAATAACTACACCTGAATCACCAATACATTTCTTTAACAAAGAAATATAAAATATCGTATGTACTGACACCAAATCTGCAGCAAACTATAGCTCAAACGCTACCTTCCCAAAAAGACTCAATATTTTATATGGGCTAACATAACGGGGAATGAGTTTCCCCTTCTATCCAAATCTCTTCACTCTCTTTATAAGAAAAATCTTCAAATAGATTAAATCACCAACCTCGAACTCAATAGCCCTTCTCCTCCATTTGCATAAGATTTTTGATGGCTTTGGGCTATCTTTACCCTCTCTCGTATCAACCAACTTTCCCCATCACATCAAACACTATATATAGCCCTACCAAAGAAGCTTCACCTATTTCAAACTAGCCAATAGGAGATCTAAATATCCTTCCCTTGAGAACCTTAAACGAAGCCATCTAAATACTGGAGTAATAACGGTTGTTGTATGAAAACTCAATAAAAGGGAAGGGGTCATCCAAACTACCTTTAAAATAAATAACATATTCCCTCAACATGTCCTTTATAGTCTGATTACTCCTTTCTGCCTGGCCATCTGTTTGAGGATGAAAAGTTATACTAAGATAAACTTGGGTACTAAGACCCTTCTAAAAAGCTTTCCAAATGTGAGAGGTAAACTGAGTACCTCTATCTAAACTAATAGACAACAGAATCCAATGTAGCTTAACCAACTCCCTAATGTAAAGCCTGGAATAATCCTTAGCTGAATATAAAGTATGAATTGCCAAGAAATGAGTTGATTTGGTCATTTTATATACAATGACCCATATCAAATCATGATGACGATGCATACGTGGCAACCCTATCAAAAAATCCATGTTCACCACTTCCCACTTCTAAGTGGGAATGCTGAACTCCTGCAATATACCACTTAGCCTTTGTTTCTCAACCTTGACCTAATAATAATTCGGGCACCTAACCATAAACTCTACAATATCCTTCTTCAAACAACTCCACCAATAGATTTCTCGCAAGTCACGGTATATATTAGTGGATCCTAGATAGATAGAGTATCGCAAAACATGTGTTTCTGCAAGTATTCACCATCTCAAGCCTTAAACACATGAAACACTCTATCTACCCTGACAACGAAGCACACCATCTCCTTCCTGGGATAAAACCTCTACCTTATGATATATTACTACCTCTTTCAACTCAACAAAACTAGGATCTCTATTTTGCATTCCTTTTACTTTGGAAACCAAGGAAGATTCTGAACCATTATGAACTCGTATACTACCTTCAACTGAATAAACAAACCAAATGCCTAATCTAGGAAGGTGATGAACCTCACTGACAAACTTTTTCTTATCCCCCTCAACATAAGCAATATTTCCTATAGATAATCTGCTAAGGACATCTGCCAAAACATTGTCCTTGCTCGGGTGATACAACACGCTCATATCATAACCTTTTAACAACTCAAGCCACCTTTTCTGATGAAGATTTATATGTTTTTGAATAAATATGTATTGCAAACTCTGGAGGTCAGGGAACACATCAACATGAAATTCATAAAGATATTCTCTAAATTTTCAAAGCAAAAACAAAAATTGTAAACTCAAGATCATGGGTAGGATAATTCTTCTTACGGAGTTTAAGTTGTCTAGAGGCATAGGTTATGAACTCTCTGCATCAACACATAACCAAAAATAACTCTGGAAGCATCTCAATAAACTTTAAATCCATCTGAACCATCTGGCAAGGTCAATACTAAAAGTGGGTCGAGTTTTCAACTCCTGAAAACTCTTCTTTAAAGAATCTGACCACTAAAATTTGACTTTCTTCTAAGTCAATCGAGACATGGGAGACGAAATAGAAGAAAACCCTTTAACAAAATACTTCTAATAACCAATAAAACCTAAGGAATACCTAATATCTAATGGAGAGATGGGCCTGGCCTAATTCCTCGCAGCTTTGGTCTTTTAAGGGTCAACTCTAATGCTATCACCAAAAATAATATGGCCAAGGAAAGATACTAATCTTAGAAAAAATTTGCACTTACTAAATTTGGAAAACAGCTAATGATATATAAGGTTCTGCAATTCAATTCTCAGATAGTTTGTATGATCATTCTCACTACGGGAATAGACAAGGATATCATCAATGAAGACTATTATGAACATGATCAAGTACAGCTTAAACACCCTGTTCATTAAGTCCATGAAAGTTGTAGGGGTATTCGTTAGTCCAAAGACATATGTAAGCATTCAAAATGACCAAACTGAGTTCTGAAAGCTATCTTTAGAATGTCACATTCTCTGACTCTAAGCTGATTATAGTCATATCTGTGGACTATCTTAGAGAAATAGATGGCACCCTGAAGTTTGTTGAACAAGTCATTAATTTTGGGCAGTGGATACTTATTCTTGATGGTGGTTTTGTTTAACTAACGGTAATCAATGCACATTCGGAGAGAACCATCTTTCTTAGACAGAAACAAGACTGAAGCGCTCCATGGGGAAATACTGGGCCTGATGAAATCTTTATCTAGGAGATCTTTGAACTACTCTGTCAACTCTTTATGCTTATCTCAAGCCATTTTATAGGGTGGAATAGATATCGGCTGGATATCTGGAAGGAGATCTTTTCCAAACTCAATTTCCCTTTTAGGAAAAACTCTGGGAAGATCATCAGGGAGCACATCTACAAATTCCTCAACTACTAAAGCTGACTCGAGACTCGGAGTCTCGAAACTAGACTCTTTGACTGGAATAAGATGGTAAGCACACCCTTTAGATATCATCTTTCTTTCTCAGAGATATGAAACAAACTGGCCCCTAAACACTGAAGTACTACCCCTCTATTCAATACTGGTTCATTCAGAAACTGAAATTGACTGACTCTATTTCTACAATCAACTAAGGCATAACATGAGTGAAACCAATCGATGCCAAGAATGACATCAAAATCCATCATCTCTAACTCCACAAAATCAACTAAGGTAAGTTTATGAGACACAGTAATCGAGCAGTTCCTGTATACCCGCCCGGCTACAATAAAGCTACCTACTGGAGTAGACACCGAGAAGGGTTCTACTAAAGTTTTGGGAGTGATATGGAAGTCTACTACTATGTAGGGGGTCACAAAGTAAAGTGAAGCTCCAGGGTCTAATAAAGTATAAACATAAAGAAGAAAAACATGTAACATACCCGTAACCACATCAGGAGAACTTTCCTGATCATGCCGATCCTAGAGTACATACAACCTATTTTGAAGCTGCCCATTAGTTGTGCTAGAAGTGAAAAACTGCAGAGTCGAGCGACCTGTTGAAGCTGATGAAAGAATAGACTGGACCTATTGGCACAAATCCTTCCCGTTTGAGCAACCACTAGACATTCCCAGACCCTAAAACCCATCTTGCCATACCCAAACCCTTCATCATTACCCATCTTACACACTCCCTGATGATTCTTACCATATTTCACATAGAGTGGATTAGTACGGTCATTGTTCATACTGGCTTGGGACATAGAGCCTGGTGCCCTATCCTGACTTTCCTACTCAAACTTAGGCACTGGCACACTAGCTGAAGATGTAGTTAGGCTAAACGTTTTTGATGGAATTGATAATGATTAACACCCCCTGACCTTGGCCGATAAAAGTTAAAACTACCTACTCTCTAGCCTTCTTGTTCTCTCCCACCCTCTCCTTATGTTTCTCCTCCTCAATGTGTTGAATATGAACCATAAGTATAGATAATTCCATCTTCTTAATCAAAATTACGGTCCTACACTCTTTGACCATGCTACTAGCTACACCAAATACAAACTTACTTATTCTAGACCTATTATCTGCAACCATGGGAGAAGCATTCCTTGCTAACTAAGTGAACTCAAGTGAGTACTCTTACACACTAATATTACCCTATTTCAAATTGATGTAGTCCAGAACCATAGCTTCCCTCAATTCTAATTACAATAACTTTTCTAATAAGGTCATGTAAAACTCCTACCACTTAATAGGCCCTGCCTCCATACCTCGGTCCTCCTTCTACTACTTAAACCAGGTGTGAGCTATATCATACAATTAATATACAACAAACTCTGCACTTTCACTCAAAGTAAAGCCCATAATATCTGTCACTTTTGAACCATATCAAAAAACTCCTGCGGATACTTTTTAGAGTTAGATCCCAAAAAAAAGAGGGATTCATCCGAGTGAAATCCCAAATCCTAACTATGGCCGTATTTGCTACTGGATTGGATAGGGAAATAATTTGTTGGTTGTTTTGAGCAGCTACTAAATGGGCTAAGGTAGTGAAAGAAGCCTTGAATTCGGTGTGAGAGACATGCTCATTTAAAGGATCTTCCTGAATAAGTGGTGGTGCGGGCTAATCCCCATTCATTCTTCTATTGTTTATTTTAGGAGGCATTGTCTTTAAAAAGAATGTTGGAAGTGTTTAAATAGATAATCATGTTTTTTGCATGACATGAACACTAAAAAAAGGGAAACATTCCTAAATATATTTCATAGCCTCTTGTACATAAGTGTGGCGCACTTCATACCAATGCATAAGACTCTACTCAATGTGTCTTTAAGACTCCCTAGGACACTCTGAAACCTTAGGATCTGATACTAGCTTTTGTCATAACTCAAGGCTACCCTCTTGTTGTGAGAACGGTACTTACGATCATAAGTGAACACAAGTTAACCCATGAGTTGGTACCTACTATGAGCATTGAATAAAATAGTAACAAAACAACATATACTGAAAATACTCTGATAAGATAATGTAAACCTAGAATACCAATATACAAAATACAGAAATGTCTGAAACAACTGATTAAACTTAACATAATTAATTGATAGTCTAGCTGATTGTCTGATTTGTCTAAAAGCCTCTAAATTTTCTGAGGAGTAGATGGGATAGAACTCAGATTAACTTCGACTAACTCAACATAAGAAATTACTGAATATCTAAAATGAACAAATCTTGTCCTTGATGGATGAGGACTCACCACTACTACTACTAAATGTTGTTGAGCTGTCTAAGAGTGGTCGAGAAATTGAACATCGAAACCGATGTTATAATACAACATAGCGCCAATAAAATTATGTGATCAGTACTTTGAATGTACTGGTATATAAGACTGGCTAGAAAGAATGGGAATAACTAAGCATCAATGCATGATCATATAACATCTGTGACTGCAAAACAAAGTATAAATATTTATCAAAATAATTTGTAAAATGAATAACTGAAATCTGTATAACTGAATAATTTATGTATTGTACGCTTTTTCAAGAAAACATAAAAAAATATACTTAATATTGTATTGAGACAGTGTATACGCACCATTCAATGTATATATACTACTACTTATAAAATATACTACAATATATATACCTTACAATATATATAGTTATACTTATATACTAATTTATAAAATATATACACATGTATACGTGAAATATACACTTCTATAGAAGATATATACACGTGTATACGCACCATTCAATGTATATATACTACTACTTATAAAATATACTACAATATATATACATTACAATATATATATATATATATATACTTATATACTAATTTATAAAATAAATACACATGTATACATTGAATATACACTTCTATAGAAGATATATACACGTGTATACACACCATTTATTGTATATATACTACTACGTATAAAATATAATACATTATATATACATTAAAACATATATAGATATACTTATATACTAATTTATAAAATTTATACACATGTATACGTTAAATGTACACTTCTATAGAAGATATCCAATTTATAAAACATATACACATGTATACGCTAAATATACACTTCTATAGAAGATATATACACGTGCATATGCACCATTCAATGTATATATACTAATACTTATAAAATATACTACATTACATATACATTACAATATATATAGATATACTTATATACTAATTTATAAAACATATACATATGTATACGTTAAATATACACTTCTACAGAAGATATATGAACAAATATACAAAACATATGCTACTTAATTTAATAAATTAATAATATTTAGTAGTAAATTAATAATATATTAGAAGTAAGTTTTTAATTTAAAGTAGAAAACTATAAATTCAATTTAAAATTTTAAATCATTAAATGAAAAAATATAAAAAGCAAGGACTAAGGAGTGAATGAATTGGGGAAATTTTATTGATTGCAAAATGATCCAAAATTTATAATTTACATGAATGAAAAATGTACAAATTATGCATCATTTTTTTTGACTCATTCTGTCACGCCTCAAATCCTATTGGGGCGGACAGGCACCCGTAGCCGTAAAGGCCCGAGAGAACCAATTCATAACCTCATACTTCCCATGCATGTAACTGTAACAACAAAATGTTCTGACGACATAATATTATGCATCAATGAAATTGAGTACACATGCACTCCCAAAACTGATATGTACAACACTTGGCCGGTGGGGCCACCATGTCTAAAATCAGGACACTACCATAACTTTACATTAGTCTACAAAGCCTCTAAAAGATACATAGACTTAGCCAGGGTCGGGACAAACCCCCGCCTTACTCTAGACTTACTGTACAATACAAAAATATCTAGAGCAGACTTGGAAAGCCCTGAATCAACCTGGAGCTCACCAATAGTCCCTGAATAACCTGCGCTCCTACTAGGGAGTTGTATGAGCTGAAGTGCCTCTGCCTGCAGCATGAAATGCAGGTCCCCCGTGAGGGACATCAGTACGAAAATATGTACTGAATATGTAAGGCGAAAAGTAGCAACACACTTGATACAAAAGCTCAATAGAAATTCGATACAAGTGTATAAGGAGTACTAGTAGACCACCTTTATAAATACTTGTGGGACAATGTACATTACATTCTTTCTTCATTTTACCTTCTTACTTCATAATCTTTGTAATCCATATTACGCAAATGACCAGCTGATCAGTGGTAAATAAAATATAAATTAGGATCGGCCCATGCTAGGATTACGCCCCTGAGCTGCCACCTATAAAAAGATTGGGATCGGCCCATGCTAGGATTATGCCCCTGAGCTGCCACCGACAAATAAAGGTATCGAGATTGGCCCATGCTAGGCAAGTGCCCCTGAGCTGCCACTCGTCATTTTACAGATTGCAATACTTAGTTTATTAGCCTTTGAGATTGTTACCTTGGTGGTCATCACATTATGATACCTTGAACCAGTAATACACTAATAAGAGACATGTAAATAGACATTTAACGCAACAACAATGAGCTAGGGAGCTGTTGGCACACAAATAAAGTGTTTAGGAGCTGAAATAACACATGGGTCTTATTTGAACAAACGGAGAACTCCTGAAATTTTCTAGTGAAGATAGACGCGCAGATTTAATAATAAGCATGTATTGAGATGTTCTAATGCGTTAGAGAGTAGGAACAAGGTCATTGGATACATGGAGGGTAATGTGCTGCCATTATGCATCACTTTGTTATAGGATAACCTCAGAAAATTGCTTGATGGAACAATTGTACGATTTCATGCCAAAGAGTGTGAAATAGAGTATGCCTTACATACCTGGTTATTTGATTCCGAAACTAACCCAACTTGACTTCTCGCCTTTTAGATAACTTATCTACAATATAATATATGGTAAACTAGTATTAGTAACCAATCAACACATTTAAGGCACTTAATTTCACCTAAAACAGTAACCGGGCAGCAACTATTACTCTATCAAACAAGGGTGTTATTTTAACCCTTTTGTTCCTCTAATTACACCCACATACCAGATAAGTTCTTATAAGGTTCACCAAAACCACCTTGACTTCATTACACATTCCAAACAATACGCAATATAGATTGGACAACAAACATTAGTTCGGTGGTGTATCACCACATCTTTCTTCTATAATTCATTACAAACTCATCACCCCTTTATCCAACTTCAACCTGGCAGCCCATAACATATACATACAAAACAGTCCATAAAACAGTCCCAAACCCGTTTTATTGTAGCAATCAATTATTGATCTCATCATCTCTTGAGTTCTCAATAACAAGACATCCATAATCCCCTCTCAAATTCATACATAAGAAAAATAAAATGGGGCAGTCACCGTACCTCAATTCAGCAACTTATCCTTTTAATTGAACTCTTCAAGAGCTTGAACTTTCCTTCACACTTAAACCAAAGAAGAAGAAAAAAGTTCCTCAATAACAAGGAAACATGAACAACCAGCTTGTTCTATAATCAGCCATATACTTAAAGCCAAACACTTATAACTTGTTTCCCTAATCTCCCATGAGATAATTAAACAAAATCTTAAGTGTTTTTCACTTACCTTGGGCTGCAAAGGGGAGGGTTTCTTCAAGAATCCTAGAAGGAAAAATAGGGTTGCTGCTCTTGTGGTTTTTAAGACAGTAGAGAGAATTGGTGAAATATGCTCTTTTTTTGTGACTTAAAAATGAAGTAAAGTGACCAGCAACTTGGCCTTTTAAAGACCCTATCTTGTCCACCTCCTTAGCTGCATTTTGGACCATAAAATTGGTCAAATTGGTCCAAGTAGGTGATGCACCTACTTAAGGGTCTAAGCTGCTAAAACTTCAAAGTAGGTGATGCACCTACTTGCATAATTTCTTGTTGGGCTCAATTATATTTGAGCCTTGGCAGATTGGTGTGTTGGGTCACTTATCCATTTTCTTTGTTTTTGTTTGTTCAATTTGGCCCAAATGAGAATATTAGCATAGACCCAAATCTGATCCATAGCCATGGGTCCATTAATTTGATTCAAACAACTTAAGTAGGTTACTCACCTACTAGCTTAAATAAGTCAAGCAAGCACCTCAATATTTTGCTCCATTTTCAGCTTCTAACCCCTTTAGTCTAACCTTCAACTTATGCACACTTGGTCACTTTAAACTTTAGATTCCAATACTAGTTTGCGATTCCAAGTTTAAATAGTTAACTTAACGTTAGCTTAGTCGCATCACACTAAACTATACGGGATGTTTCTATAATTCCATCTACACCATTAATAATTGCATAACAAATCTCATCCGTTACCTATACCATATGACCATACCAGGTTCCATATAATTAGAATAAGTACAAGCAAGTTACGGGATGTTACATCCTTCCCCCCTTAGAAACATTCGTCCGCGAATGTTAGCATAACTGTTCATCCAAAACAAGTTCAAGCCTAAGTTAATATCCCTATTACTATAAAGTACCTATATATTTTTCACTTACTTGTTATTGTTCCAATTCAGCATCTTGGACTTTTTCTTCGTATTTGAACAAATGGGGGTACTTGGATTTCATCGCTTCTTCAGCTTCCCACGTGATCTCTTCTACTTGTTGGTTCCTTCAAAGCACTTTTACAGAAGCTATTTCTTTATTCCTCAACTTCTTAACCTGTCGATCTAGAATAGCAATAGGTATTTCCTCGTAGGTGAGATCTTCTGTAATTTGTACATCTTCAGTAGGGGTAGTATGAGATGAATCTCCAATACACTTTCTAAGCATTGAGACGTGAAATACTGGATGAACTGTTGAGAGCTCTGGGGGTAGATTTAATTCATAAGCAACTTGTCCAAACTTTCGAGTAATCTGGTATGGGCCTATATAACGTGGACTTAATTTTCCTTTCTTACAAAATCTCATAACCCCCTTCATTGGTGACACCTTCAAGAATACCCAATCACCTATAACAAACTCTAGCCCCCTTCTCCTAACATCCGCATATGACTTATGTCTGCTTTGGGCTGTTTCTAGTCGCTGTTGGATCACCTTAACCTTTTCCATAGCTTGATGAACAAGATCTGGCCCGAATAAGACAGTTTCACCCGTTTCAAACCATCCAATGGGTGATCTACACTTTCTTCCATACAAAGCTTCATATGGTGCCATTTTGATACTTGAATGATAGCTATTATTTTAGGCGAACTCGATGAGAGGTAGATGATCATCCCAACTACCTTTAAAGTCCAATACACAAGCTCGTAGCATATCTTCAAGTGTTTGAATGGTACGTTCTGCTTGTCCATCCGTTTGAGGGTGAAAAGTTGTACTTAGATTTACTTGTGTCCCCAAATTTCTTTGAAAAGACTTCCAAAAATTTGCAGTAAATTGAGATCCTCGATCCGATATAATAGAGATTGGAACTCCATGTAGTCGAACTATCTCCTTAATATATAACTTGGCATATTCTTCAACTGTGTAAGTAGTCCTAATTGGTAGAAAGTGTGCTGATTTGGTAAGCCTATCAACTATCACCCATATGGAATCAAACTTTCAAAATGTACGAGGCAAACCAGTGACGAAATCCATGTTGATCATGTCCCACTTCCAGATTGGAAGATCCATACATTGCATATAACCCCCGGGCTTTTGGTGCTCTACTTTAACTCTTTGACAATTTGGTCATTCGGCTACAAAGTTTGCAATGTTCTTCTTCATGTCACCCCACCAATACATCCCTCTCAAATCATGGTACATTTTTGTTGACCCTGGGTGGATAGAATACCTTGAATGATGTGCTTCTGTCATAATTCTCTTTCTAAGCCCGTCTATATCAGGTACACACAATCTGCTTTGGCACTGAAGTACCCCTTCTTGCGTAAGATCAAATGCCTTTGTCAAACCACATTGCACATTTTCCTTAAGCCGTAATAAAATAGGATCTGCATATTGCTTCTCTTTTACTTCAGTTATTAATGAAGATTTTGCTGTATTATGCACAATAAACCCTTCATCTGGAGTTTCAAGAAGACGAACCCCCAAATTGGCTAATTGGTGTAGATCCTTAGTCATCCCTTGTCTTTCTATAGATGGCTCCATAGCTTTGCGACATAACGCATCTGCCACCACATTTGCTTTTCCCGGATGATATAAGATATCAACATCATAGTCTTTTAATAATTCAAGCCATCGTCGCTGCCTCAAATTCAAGTCCTTCTGGTTAAAGATATACTGCAAACTCTTATGGTCAGTGTATATGTTAACATGAATCCCGTACAGGTAGTGACGCCATATCTTTAAGGCAAATATAACCGCTGCTAGCTCCAGATCATGTGTTGGATAAATTTTCTCATGTGGCCGCAATTGTCTCGAGGCATATGCTATGACTTTACCATGCTGCATCAATACACACCCTAACCCAATTCTTGAAGCATCACAATACACTGTATACCCCTCTGTGCCTTCTGGAAGCACCAATACGGGAGTAGAAGTCAACTTATTCTTCAAATCTTGGAAACTTCTTTCGCATGCATTATTCCATTGAAACTTGGATGCTTTGTGTGTTAGCCTTGTTAAAGGTGCAGAAATTGAAGAAAATCCTTCCACAAACCTTCTATAATAACCTTCCAACCCAAGGAAACTACGAACCTCTGTAGGCGTTATAGGTCTTGGCCAGTTCTTCACGGCTTCTATCTTTTGAGTATCAACCTTTATTCCTTCATCAGATACAATATGACCTAAGAATGCCACAGATTTTAACCAAAACTCACACTTAGAGAACTTTGCAAATAGCTTACGATCACGAAGAATCTGCAACACCTGTCGTAAGTGATTGGCATGGTCCTCATTTGATCTCGAATAAACCAGAATATCATCTATAAAATTATAACAAACACATCCAAGAATGGCTTGCACACCCTATTCATCAAATCCATAAAACCTGCAGGTGCATTAGTTAGCCCAAAGGACATGACTAGGAATTCGTAATGACCGTACCGTGTTCGAAAAGCTGATTTGGGTATGTCACTCTCTTTGACCCTCATTTGGTGGTAACCAGATCTTTAATCAATCTTTGAAAACCATTTGGCGCCATGCAACTGATCAAATAAGTAATCAATTCTCGGAAGGGGATATTTGTTCTTAATAGTCACCTTGTTCAGTTGTCTATAGTCAATACACATTCTTAACGATCCATCCTTCTTGCGAACAAATAACACTGGTGCGCCCCAAGGGGAGACACTAGGCCTTATGAATCCTTTTTCTAGCAAGTCTTTCAATTGCTCTTTCAACTCCCGTAATTCTGCAGGGGCCATTCTATATGGAGGAATTGAGATTGGTTGAGTATCTGGGACCACATCAATACCAAACTCCACTTCTCGTTCTGGCGGCAAACTGATACGGGACAAATGGCCATATTATCTTTTGATGACATCTTTGGAGGCCAATACATAGAGGCTCCAGACTTGGTCACCTCGAGAATACAAGAACATGCATGGAGGATCCGTTTTGAGCGTAACTTAAAGCAATCTCGCGTATGGAAGATTGCTTGGATCATTTAAGAGTGAGGACTCACGGTTTTGGACCTTAATTAAGGGCATTTTGGACATTACACATGGTGTATTTACACACCATGACCGCACCTATCATTAAGGGCAAAGTGGTCTTTTTGTATTCTTTTGTATTACACTATAAATAGGTCATTTTAGCTTATTTCTTGGGAGATTTTGAAGGATGAAGAATTGAAAGACATATTTTCTCTCTTTTGAGAGTGTAACACCTTAGTTGTAGGGCATGGAAAAGCCATCCTTAGCATAGGGCTTGGAAAAGCCAATATTGATTTTTGCTTGGAAACGGTAGATCTTAAGGTTAGTTCATTCCCTTGGTGGTCACCGTAAGAGTGTGGTTTTGATTGTTACATTCATTAGGGGTTAGTGTTGAAATACACTTGGTTCTTAATCTTGTAATAATCTTGGTCTCACTATCTATCTTTATTTTCTTGCAAATCGTGTATCTGTTGTGTAGTGGACTATTTTGGGGTCTTCGTTGAATCCAAAACTTGTATTATTGTTGTTCATCTTGTTCATCACGTTTCATAGCTGTTTTGGTGTTAATATACACTCTTGTATCTTGTATTCTTGTTGTTAGTAGCGAATCCGAGTGTGGTCTCCATCTTAGTCCTCGAATCCTTAAGATTAGTGGACTGATTTGGTGTTTGTTTTGTGTTCCCTTCTCTTTTCCATATCATTTGGTATCAAAACATGGCTTGATCTTGTTCCTACAAGATCAATCTTGGGCTTGCTTGTTAAAAAATAAAAAAAAATAAAAAAAAAAAAACTGAAATCTGAAAAAAAATTCCAGAAATAGTCAAATCTCCTACCTTTGTGTTCTTGGCCAAAAATTGTGATGTGTTGTTGTATGGGCCGAGATTTTCTTATTTTTTTTGGCTAGATCTTGTAGTATTCTGCTTGTATAGAGTGTTTCTAGTGTTGGTTCCTTTCTCACCAACACTAAAGGTGGCAAGATCTAAAGTTTGAGCTTATAATATTGACCATAGTAGTGGTGCCATATGGCTGGCTGTTTGTTGTTACTTGTTCTTGACAATTGGTGGTATTGTGTTGTGTTCTTGAAGAAGTTGTTGTTGTGTTCTTGAAGGTTGTTGTGGTGTTCATCTAGTGCTTCATCTTTTCTTACAACTTAAGACAATCAAAAGGGCAATATAGATTCAAAAGGTGATGAAAAGATGTAAAGCTTGTTGTGAGAAACCTTGAACCCAACACTTCCTAGACTAGACTTCTACTTTTTCAGCTTTTCCTCATTCCAAAGACCTTGTTTTGTGGGACTACTTTTTCTTGTTTCAAGAACTTTGTTTTGTGGGACAAACCACTTTTTTTCTTGTTTCAAGAACCTTGTGTTGTGGGACAAAATACTTTTTCCTTATTTCAAGACTTATGTTTTCCCTACCAAAAAACCAATTGTCACCTTTTCCAAATAGTGTGAAGATTTAAATTTCAGAATTTGTGATTATAATGGGTGGGACCAAAACCAATTGCATGTTGCCACGTAATCCATTTGCTACTGTTCACGTCATTAATAAGCTCAAATTTCAGATTTTAGTAGTTTCCTTTTGTTGTTCCTTAGTTTCAATTTTATTGCTTCCAATTAATTAACAACTAGTAATCACCTACTTAGTTGTAGATTAATTGTTGAATCCGTTTCTTTCGTGTCTTCGTTATTTGTGAGCTTTTCTCATTTTTAATTCGTTGTAACTTCTTTATTTCAAGTTCGTAAGGAAATTTTATTTTGTGTCTTGAGTCGATCAAACAAGAATCTATTCCGGCCACCAAGTAGAATTGACATCCTATTGACTACCAGAGTATAAGCAGCTTTCAATATTCACCGCTCCAATTGTGAGAATCACAAAGGTGAGTGTATACGAGTGTTGGTGAGGAGCTTTACTACTAATCTTGTTTGTTCATTTTGTAGGTTTAAGGGGTGATATAAGAGGAACATGAATTTGATAGCCGGGGATTATTGTGACTACAATATGGGAGACTATGATTGTAGTGAGGGTTTTTATGGCTACGAAGTTGAGGAAGATTGCGGAGGCTATGAAAATAGGCAGATTTGAAAATTACTGTTTTGAGGGAGAAAATGAGGTGAATGAAGTGCCTAGTGCTTATGGTGACTTTGGAGATGATGTAGGACCTCGTGATGGATCTTATGATGAAGTTGGGACATGTGAGGAGTCTTGCACTCCCCACTCCGAACCTAGATTTGGTGTTAGGTATAACCCTGTCATTCGTAAACCTTATGAGAGCTATGATGAGAGTACACGTGAGGAGTGTGAATATTCATATTCTCCACCTTGTAGTACTTCTTATCAAGGTCAATATAGTGTGAATGGTTATACTAGCTATAGTGTAGGTTGTCCAATGGGAAGAAGAGGATATACATCTCCTAAATCGAGGGGTACTCATGTGCTTTACAATGTTGATCCGAGAAGGAGTGTACACTCCGGAAAGGTGACCATTTGTGGGATACCGGGCTGCCTCGTTGTGTTAAATGATAGGTACTATAGAAACTACATTGTTCCATCCATGGTTGATTACTTGGGGTTATTTTGTGAGCCTTTACTTGTTCCATAATTCTTGGACAGGTTTAAGGTTACCGAGAGGGTAAAAGTTGTCTTCTCCCAATTTAATTACCATGAGGAGGTGTGGTGTGATGTTTTTCCCATAACCTATGGTCATGTGAGCTTAGACGCCGATTGGTTTGCACAACATAAAGTTCCAAATATGCAAAATTGGCCTAATATTGTAAGAGACCGATGGGGAAATTGCCTCGAGACGTACATTCTGCTCGGGCCGCAAAAAGAAGTTCCTACCTAATCCAATTCGAATTATTATAAGAGACAAAAGATTGAGAGGAGTAAGGGAGTGAAATGTGGTAATCCGAGAGTGGAAAAAGGAGAGGTTGTGTGGAGCAAAGTAAGAGTATTACCACAAACCATGCTAACATTATTTGTCCTTCTATTTCTAAGGACATTTGTGTAGGTAGCAACATGTAAAGCGAAGAAGAACAATGCCAAAAGAAAGTTGCTGCCCAAACTTTTGGAGGACCTTCACACCATGACAAAGAAGAATCTACTCAAGGACTTCAAGGTAAAATGGCAAACTCTTACACTTTTGTACATGTGAATGATAATTGTGTGGCTAGTAGCCCATTGAGTGTGAGTTGTAGCTTGCCTATATGTGAGTGTATTATTTCTTTGCCACTTGATGATGATGTACATGTTGTGAGTGTGGATACACTAGTTGATCCTATTGATGACCGAATAGACTCTTCTTGTAAGATCGATTTATGTCCACCTAGTGTTGAAACCATTATGTTGAATGAAAGTACATTATCTTCTGAAATTTGTGTTGATCAACTTATGTGTGAAAATTACCCACCACTTGAGGATGTGTATGATGTAATTAATGAACCTCAAGTGTGTGATGATGTTGAAAATGTTGATCAAAGTGAGAATGAACCCGAGAGCTCTTCTTGGGGTAATATTGTGTTTGAAACATCCTTGAAACTTGATATTGATCATTTAGAGAGTGAGGAACTTGCTTGTTCCAAATCTGTCTGTGAGGTAGATCACATTTTTTTTAAGTACAATGTCTTATTTGAAGATGATTAAAACACTTCTAATGAACCTAGTGGTGAAAATGATGGTATAGCTTGCCTTGGAAGCTATAGCCTATATGCTAATCCACTATGGTGTGGCAATATTCCTCCTAAAGAGGGAAATCTCTTCTTGGAAGATGAGAGTCCTCTTAAGGGTAAGGAATGTGTAGTTGCGAAAGCTATTTCTTCTTCTACTTTGTGTGATTTCATTGTTGAGAGTACTCATGGTGTTTATTGGGAAACTAGTAGTGAGTACACACATGAGAGCACCTTAGTAGAAGTCGATTTGAGGGATACTTTTCTCTACTCTCTATTTGCTTTGGATCATATCTATGTTATTGTAGAGAGTATGTCATTTAGTTTGGGTGTAGACCACGGGAAAGGGAAGTGTTGTCGAGACCCGTGTCTATGGCCACTTTTCCCATTTGTACCCGGTGCCAAATTTAGAAATGGTGATGTTGGTGCACCAAACTTGTTGCTTGGTCTACATGACAAGCAAAGTGTCACTCTTGATGTATCCTATAACCAAATCCTTTGTACATCTTTTATTGAGTTTTTAATATTCCTTGCAAAGGATTCTTGGTTATATTGCAAATATGTGCAACCTTGGCATGTTGAGATGATTTGTTATGCTAATCCTAACCCTCATGCCATGAGGAGTTTGTATTTGTTTGTCCTCTCTTCGGTTTTGCAAGGTTTGGATTCGAGGTCGAATCCTTTTCAAGAAGGGGAGGATGATACGGGACAAATGGTCATCTTATCTTTTGATGACATCTTTGGAGGCCAATACATAGAGGCTCAAGACTTGGTCACCTCGAGAATACAAGAACATGCATGGAGGACCCGTTTTGAGCGTAACTTAAAGCAATCTCGCGTATGGAAGATTGCTTGGATCATTTAAGAGTGAGGACTCACGGTTTTGGACCTTAATTAAGGGCATTTTGGACATTACACATGGTGTATTTACACACCATGGCCGCACCTATCATTAAGGGCAAAGTGGTCTTTTTGTATTCTTTTGTATTACACTATAAATAGGTCATTTTAGCTCATTTCTTGGGAGATTTTGAAGGATGAAGAATTGAAAGACATATTTTCTCTCTTTTGAGAGTGTAACACCTTAGTTGTAGGGCTTGGAAAAGCCATCCTTAGCATAGGGCTTGGAAAAGCCAATATTGATCTTTGCTTGGAAACGGTAGATCTTAAGGTTAGTTCATTCCCTTGGTGGTCACCGTAAGAGTGTGGTTTTGATTGTTACATTCATTAGGGGTTATTGTTGAAATACACTTGGTTCTTAATCTTGTAATAATCTTGGTCTCACTATCTATCTTTATTTTCTTGCAAATCGTGTATCTGTTGTGTAGTGGACTGTTTTGGGGTCTTCGTTGAATCCAAAACTTGTATTATTGTTGTTCATCTTGTTCATCACGTTTCATAGCTGTTTTGGTGTTAATATACACTCTTGTATCTTGTATTCTTGTTGTTAGTAGCGAATCCGAGTGTGGTCTTCATCTTGGTCCTCGAATCCTTAAGATTAGTGGACTGATTTGGTGTTTGTTTTGTGTTCCCTTCTCTTTTCCGTATCAGAAACTCGGAAGATCTTCAGGAAATACATCGGGAAATTCACTTACCACCGGAATAGTTGGAAGAGTTGGTGTCTCTGCATTTGTATCCTTCACTCTAACCAGATGACATATGTAACCCTTGGAAATCATCTTTTTCACCTTAAAATAAGAAATAAATTTACCTCTTGGCGCACCAATATTGCCTCTCCATTCTAGGACTGCCTCTCTTGGGAAATGGAAACACACCCTCTTATTTCGGCAATCTAATATGGAATAACAAGAGGCCAACCAATCCATACCCATTATAGCATCAAAATCTACCATTTCCAACTCAACCAAGTCAGCCATTGTATCACGACCGCAAATAGTTATTATACAATTTCGATACACTCTCTTAGCTATAACAGATTCACCAATTGGAGTAGATACTTCAAATGGCTTAACTAGTAGTTCTGGTGTTTTTTTGAACTTTTCAGCAACCAATGGAGTGACATATGATATTGTAGAACCCGGATCAATTAATGCATAGAAATCATGCGAAAAGATGGACAATGTACCTGTAACCACATCTGGAGAAGCCTCTGAATTTTGTCGATCTGCAAAACCATATGTACGATTCTGAACTCCACTAGAGCTAGTTATTCCTTTAGCACCTCTACCACGACACATAGGTTGTACACCCCTACCTGAATAAGGCACCGATGATGATGATACAACAGTTGATCCAGTAGGTCGTGCCACACCACCTATGCCCCTTTGAGGGCATTCTCTCATCATATGTCCTAACATACCACACCAAAAGCAAGCCTTTGTTCCGAACCGACATGCACCTAAATGAAGATTTCCACATTGTCTACATGGCTGTCGAGGAGGCCTTAATTGGCTCATAATCCCTTTCTCTTGATACCCTGTTGTTCGCGAACTCTGACTCTCATTTCTTTGACCAAACTGGTTACCTTTAGACCCTTGAAATTGTAATGGAGCACTAGCTGTAGAATAAGAAGATAATGTCCTAGGTGGTCTATTAGAAAACCGAGGCCTAAACTCTCCTTGGGATGCCATAAACTGTCCCATAGATCTAGGCCTCTTGGAATACCCCCTTTCTAACTCTTGTGTTCTTCTTCTTTGCCTCTGATCCTCAATTTTTTGTGCAAATGCTTGTATCCTTGCTATATCCATGTCCTTGTCCAAAGCAGCAATGGTACAATCTCTAACCAGATATAGATCCAATCTATCCACATAACGATGAACTCTATCATCCATTGTAGCCACAACATTAGGAGCATACCTAGCCAAAGAGTTAAACCGAAGGCTGTACTCCCTCACACTCATATTTCCTTGGCGAAGATTAAGGAATTGATCTGCACGGGCTTCTCGAATCTCATATGGAAGGTAATGATCAAGAAATGCCTCTTTGAACTCTTTCCAAGTGGCTGGAGGTGCATCAATATCCGTAGATCATTTCCAGTCTTCATACCACAATATAGCCTCTCCCTTGAATCTATATGCTGCTAGCTCAACTGTCTCTTTTCCCGACACATGCATAACATCTAGAACCCTTTGGATTTGATCAATAAAGTCCTGTGGGTCTTCATTAAGATCTAATCCGGTGAAGGTAGGAGGATCCAATTTGAGAAAATCCTGCGTTCGTAGGCTAGCTGCCCTATCTGTACTACTAGAACCTGTAGTTGGAATGGCTTGTCCTTGAGCTTGTCCAGAAACTATACGAGCCAACAATTGTACTGCACTCCTTAAATCTTGATCTGCAGCATTGGTAGGTAGTTCTGAGGATGCGGTTCTTCTCCTTCTTAGCTCTTCTGGAGATGGAAGGGTAGGTGAAGTTTGGGACACAAACTCAGCTTGAGCCTCACTTTGATTAGCTCGTCTAGGTGGTGACTTGCTGGTCCCCTCCCCAGCAGCGTCGTCTATCCGCCTACCTGTATTCTTACTCCTTCTTGTAACCGACATCTTTACTATAATAAGAGGAAAAAAAAATAGGTTCAATGGTTAAATATGACAACCTACAACATAGGCTCTATTGCACGATCTAAGATATGAAGAAAAAAGAAAACCCCTAAATGTCACATAGCCTCCTATTTATAGATGTGGTGCACAACACACCCATAAACAGGACTCTATATAGACACGGCTTTGTAAACACCCTAGGACGACTGCTCTGATACCACTTTTGTCACGCCTCAAATCCTATTGGGGCGGACAGGCACCCGTAGCCGTAAAGGCCCGAGAGAACCAATTCATAACCTTATACTTCCCATGCATGTAACTGTAACAACAAAATGTTCCGACGACATAATATTATGCATCGATGAAATTGAGTACACATGCACTCCCAAAACTGATATGTACAACACTTGGCTGGTGGGGCCACCATGTGTAAAATCAGGACACTACCATAACTTTACATTAGTCTACAAAGCCTCTAAAAGATACATAGACTTTGCCAGGGTCGGGGCAAACCCCCGCCCTACTTTAGACTTACTGTACAATACCAAAATATCTAGAGCAGACTTGGAAAGCCCTGAATCAACCTGGAGCTCACCAATAGTCCCTGAATAACCTGCGCTCCTACTAGGGAGATGTATGAGCTGAAGTGCCTCTGCCTGTAGCATGAAATGCAGGTCTCCCGTGAGGGACATCAGTACGAAAATATGTACTGAATATGTAAGGCGGAAAGTAGCAACACACCTGATACAAAAGCTCAATAGAAATTCGATACAAGTGTATAAGGAGTACTAGTAGACCACCTTTATAAATACTTGTGGGACAATGTACATTACATTCTTTCTTCATTTTACCTTCTTACTTCATAATCTTTGAAATCCATATAACGCAAATGACCAGCTGATCAGTAGTAAAAAAATATAAATTAGGATCGGCCCATGCTAGGCTTACGCCCCTGAGCTGCCACCTATAAAAAGATTGGGATCGGCCCATGCTAGGCTTATGCCCCTGAGCTGCTACCCACAAATAAAGGTATCGAGATTGGCCCATGCTAGGCAAGTGCCCCTGAGCTGCCACTCGTCATTTTACAGATTGCAATACTTAGTTTATTAGCCTTTGAGATTGTTACCTTGGTGGTCATCACATTATGATACCTTGAACCAGTAATACACTAATAAGAGACATGTGAATAGACACTTAACGCAACAACAATGAGATAGGGAGCTGTTGGCACACAAATAAAGTGTTTAGGAGCTGAAATAACACATGGGTCTTATTTGAACAAACGGAGTACTCCTGAAATTTTCTAGTGAAGATAGACGCACAGATTTAATAATAAGCACGTATTGAGATGTTCTAATGCGTTAGAGAGTGGGAACAAGGTCATTGGATACATGGAGGGTAATGTGCTGCCATTATGCATCACTTTGTTATAGGATAACCTCAGAAAATTGCTTGATGGAACAATTGTACGATTTCATGCCAAAGAGTGTGAAATAGAGTATGCCTTACATACCTGGTTATTTGATTCCGAAACTAACCTAACTTAACTTCTCGCCTTTTAGATAACTTATATACAATATAATATATGGTAAACTAGTATTAGTAACCAATCAACACATTTAAGGCACTTAATTTCACCCAAAACAGTAACCGGGCAGCAACTATTACTCTATCAAACAAGGGTGTTATTTTAACCCTTTTGTTCCTCCAATTACACCCACATACCAGATAAGTTCTTATAAGGTTCACCAAAACCACCTCGACTTCATTACACATTCCAAACAATACGCAAAATAGATTGGACAGCAAGCATTAGTTCGGTGGTGT